>JAJAGP010000594.1:186097-349132 GCA_025084515.1 Ancistrus triradiatus | reverse complement strand
CCAACGTTTCCTAAAGTCCTGATGAAGATCTGTCTGTCGAGGTAATGTCATTTAGAGGAGATGATTTTCCCCTGGCTTTGAAATCGTATCACATGTTTTCTCTTTTAAGGATCGGGGGGAATTGCTTCTAATTAAAGCTTCGTCTGCATTCGCGCTGATGCTTTGTGTTCAAATGAGAAGCTCCTCTTTTGCTTTTTGGCTTTGAAGCAAAAGACAGAGTAATTAATTGATTAAAAAAAAATCGCAGAAACAGTATCTGAACTTCTTTTAAATGCAAAAAGCAACCAAAAAGAAACAAGAACAAAAAGCTACAAAGGAGAAAGTAAAAGGTCTTTCATTTCTACGTCGCTTTGTTCTACAGTGTCTCTGAGTTTATGTAAAAAGCCCTCAGCTAACTCTGTGTGTGTGTGTGTGTGTGTGTGTGTGTGTGTGTGTGTGTGTGTGTGTGCGTGTAGCTCTCCGTGATAAGGCCCAGGCGCTGAACAGTACTCTGGGTCGGAGGGACGGTTCTGGAGAGAAAAGTGTGAATGAGATGCAGAACGAGATCAAAGGCATGATGACCGAACTGCGCAAACGCAAACTCAGCCCACACACACACTCCGCGCAGGAGGAGCTCAGGTAACACACACACGCACACACACACACACACACACACACACACACACACTGCGCAGGAGGAGCTCAGGTAACACAGACACACACACACACACACACACACACACTGCGCAGGAGGAGCTCAGGTAACACACACACGCACACACACACACACACACACACACACACACACACACACACTGCGCAGGAGGAGCTCAGGTAACACACACACACACACACATGTTAATATTTTATATATGTTTAGTTCTAGTTATTGAGTCTGGATTTTTTTAAACACACTTTATTTGTATTTACATTATATAAGTATAAATGAGGTGTTTTATTAAATCTTTTAGTAGTTCATTTTGTTGAGTTTTTAAAAATCCGAAATCATCGTGCACACATTTCTTTTTACCTATTTATTTACTTTTATTGAGGCTTTGCTTTTATTTACTTTTTCCATTTATTAACTTTTTAATATAAACTTTTTAATCATTTCCTTTTGAAATATTTAAGCTACTAATATCTGACCTATTAAGTTTTATGATTATTGTTCTGTTATGTACATGTAAGTTTTTCTAAAGTAATATAAATAAATAAATCTACAAATAAATTATTTCCTTATAATTACTTGTTTTTTCATTTACATATTTTATTTTTGGATTTTGTTAGTTATTTGCTGCACTAATTGTTAGATTACTTATCATATATTTTCAAAATATTTTAAGGTATTTGTTAATTTATTTGTCATATTTCAAAAGTTAAAGTCACTGTTTATACATTTTCATTTCATAATGTTTCATCATTTTATTTTGTATTTATTTTGCTCTATTGTTAAGTTGTGCAGTTGTTTGTTGATTTATTTCTTTTTGTTTGTTTATTATTTTTATGTTACATATTTCTTTTTGTGTTTAACTGTTCTTTTTTTTCTTAGCCATGTTTCTTATTGATATAGCTTGTTTTTCAAAGTTGAGTTATTTATTAATTACTAAGTTATTATTACCTTGGTAATCTATTTCTTTTGTTTATTTATTTATTTTATTATTATTATAAAAATATGTATTTATAGAATAGTTTATGTTAACTATTTATTCAGTGTTTCTTTAGCTCTGGTTGTTTAATTTGTATTTTTGTTTTCGTAGTGTTAGTCTTGATTAACTACACACACACACACACACACACACACACACACACACACACACACACACACACACACACACGTGCAAACAGAGGCTCATTTTAGGTCTTTTACTCCAGTGAGGTGACGGATGAGCAAAGCAGTGTGTGTGTGTGTGTGTGTGTGTGTGTGTGTGTGTGTGTGTGTGTGTGTCAGTTTGTTGTGTCTCCATTTCATCTCGTTCCTCAACACATTTCGTGCTTCAGTGAATCGAGATTCAGACGGAGCGAGCTTCTTGTTCTTTATGTAAAAATCTTAATGAACTAATTAAACAGAGCCTGAGGGGGAGAGAGAGACAGAGAGAGAGACAGAGAGAGAGACAGAGAGAGAGACAGATTTCTTCTTGCATCACCTTACATTGTTAATACAGTCATTCATTAACATGCAGAGTAACCACGGCAACGTGATGAGTGACATCTAGTGGTGAGAAAGTGCAAGCCAGTCCCAGTGAAGGGGGCATGGCCTCTCCTGATTCTCACAGCCCCGCCCACTTCATACCAAATAAAGAGCTAATAATCCATTAAAGCCTTTCCTCTCTTTTTTAAATCCGTCACATTTAATTATCGTTCAGGTATTTTTTTTCCAGCTCGTGTTTGTGCATGTTAAATACTTTATGCTTTTTTTTTCCTCCAGCATATTAACATGCTAATTAGCTAAGCGCTAGTGTCACCTGCAGCTCTTTTTAGTGTGGATCATCCTGACAGGACGTGGTGAATAATTTAGCCGCCTGTCTCCGTAGAGCCGCCGACGCTCTGCTGGTGAGGGTTCAGCGCGGCTTTGTGGATCCTCACCGCGTCTCTGACGAGCTGCAGCAGGAGGTCGATGCCAAGCTCCGCGATCACGACGCCAAACTGCAGGGGGCGCAGCAGCTGCTGGATCAGGCTCAGGGCAGAACGGCTAGCGCACAGGCGCTCAACGGCGACAGCCAGCGGAGACTCAACGAGCTGCGGGTAAACACGCCCACGCCACGATACAGACGGCGTACGAAAACGTGTCCGGATCACAAACGCTTAGGAAGCGCTAGCTTATTTACGGAAATTCTGCTCGGAAAATTGGCCCACTTACAGCGTAACTTATGTTAAGTGACCCTTTTGAAATAAATGCACCAACTGTGCCAGCCAAAGGAGGCGTGGCCTCTGTGTAAGTACCTGTCCAACCCAGTGAAGGAGGTGTGGCCTCTATATGAGTGAAAGGGGCGTGACCTCTGTACAAGTGCCTGCTCTTCTCAATGAAGGACGCATGCCCTCGTTATAAGTGAAGGAGGCGTGGCCTCCGTATGAGTGTCTGTCAATCCCAGTGAAGGAGGTGTGGCCTCTGTGTAAGCACCTTTCCATGCCAGTGAAAGAGTGAAGGGGGCGTGGCCTCTATATAAGTACCTGTCTATAACAAGGGAGGAGGTGTGGCATCTATATAAGTTCCTGTCTATCCCAAATGAGGAGGTGTGGTCTCTTTGAAGGAAGGAGGTGTGGCCTCTGTACAAGTACATGACTATTCCAAGGAAGGAGGCGTGGCCTTTATATGACTGAGGTAGGCGTGTCCGCTGAATAAGTACCTACCTATCAAAGTAAAAGAGGGGTGGACTCCATATAAGTGAAGGGGATGTGGCCTCTATATGCATACCTGCCCATTCCACTGAAGGAGGCGTGGCCTCTGTAGAAGTAACTGTTTATCCCAGTGAAGGAAGGCGTGGCCTCTATATGAGTGTAGGAGGTGTGGCCTCTTGAGCAGAAAGAAGCACGGGTACAAAGGTGGAAAACGAATCACATATAGATTTATGCAAAGTTTTGGCACCCCCGGTTGCAGATGGGTGCAGATGGGTACAGGGCATGTTGGCAGCTGGTAAAAAGAAGTCACCAAGAGCCGTACGTATCTATTCCCAGCTCGCACCAAGGGTTCCTGGGATTGGAGCCGCGCCCCTCACTATTAAAAACGCTTCCCAAATATCAATGAATAATAAATAGCGGCGCTCTAAATGCCAGGGCTCTGTGCTGCCACGTTCAGCCCACACACCTAGAGATAAAGTGCAGAACCACCAGTTTGCACCCACATCACTGTAACAGAGTGTCAGAGTGTTAACACACACACACACACACACACACACACACACACACACAGAGTCCTTTAATTAATTTTTTATTATAAAGATCTCATTAATGTGCACAGAATGATATTCATCTACATTATTTATTATGCTAAAACATGTATAATAAATTACACACACACACACACACACACACACACACACACACTCACTCTGTGCGTTGTAATGAATGTTAATGAGTAAACACACTCATCAGCCGATGCCGTTTCACAGAGACAGCGAGATCAGTCCAATAAAGGGAGGAAAGAGACGGAGGGAGTGCTGGAGGACGGAGAGAAAATACTGGGTGAAGCCAACGGTCTCTCAGATCACATCAACCGCGCCGTGGAGGTACACACACACACACACACGCACACACACACTCACACACACATTACATTTACAGGCACAGCGGTCTAACCCAGCAGCAGTAGTCACCACAGTGGCCCGGGTTCAAGTCCAGGCCCGGTTGGCAGTGTTGGCAGGGAGACAGACTGGCATGTATCTAATATGTTTACACTTTAAACTGCGAGTCTTCGAAGCACCATAAGGCCACTAACAGAGTTCCGAAGTGGACAGGTGGAGAGTAGGGGTGTAACGATGCAGAAATGTGACGATGTGCATCATAGAGCCGGACGATCTCATGCGCTCTGTTTATCACGCCGTCTACTGCAATTGCGTATTTTGAACACCAGAGGGCTCCCATAAGCAAATCTTCGTTTCTGCTATTAGAGAAAAAAGATTAAGATTTGAGACTTGGTAAGTTTGAAGGCTCAGTGAGCCTGTTTGTTGCATTTGATTTTACGTTTTAAGCTAGCAATTTGGTACAACAGTTACAAAAGCACAACAAAAACTCCTTCTAGTTTATTCTAATTGTAGCAAAATTAAGATTATTTTTATTCATGTTTTTTACAAGAAAAGTACACATTATTTTTAACTGTTATTCTTCAGAAATGTTTATGGTGTGCGGCTATTTAAGGTACGATGAAGCTACAATAGAACATTTTGTTTCCAGTTTTAGCCATCTGTTTCTAGTCATGCCTTTAAAGTTTGTTGCTGCATTGTTTTGCGTTGTTTACGCTTCAAAAATCAATGAAAAAATGTACGAAAATTGCATTGTGAATTCAGTATCGTGAATTGAATCGTGAGCAGGGTGCACTGTTACACCCCTGGTAGTGGGAACTCAAACTGCTAAGCATTGTAGGGCGTTCATCAGCCTCAGAATCACAGCCATGCACCTTAGCTGATGGACTTTACCTTAAAGGAAGTGTTTCTGTTATTTTGTCCACGTGAAAGCATTTACACTATTGTAATATCCTGTGCGGATTTGGCTGTTAAGGATCTTGTAAAGTTCATTACAGGTCCTCCAGTGTCCTCAGTGGAATCTTCTGTAAGGTTTACTGTACTATTTACTGCGTACAATTTCCTGGAGGTTTGTTGCTAAAAAGTTTACTGTAAACTCCGTCCTTAACCCCAGATATACGTTGTTTATCCAACTATGTAACTTTTGGAGTATTTTTATATAAAAGAAAATGATGGAGGTTGTTAGAATCCCAGCATTAACAATAATTCACTGTTTGTTTATTATGTTCAGTATAGAAATATGGAGTTTTGTGGAGGTTTCTTCCTAGTTTTTATTGTAAAGCATCTTGTAAAGTTCATTCCAGGTCATCCAGTGCATCCATTATATTTTCCTCTGTAGGATCTGGAGAACATGAACCGTGAACTCGACCCCCTGCACGATCAGCTCGACTACAAGGTGTCTCGACTGGCTCGTGTTCTGGAGGACGAAACCATTCCAGATCTTCTGCACAGAGCTGAGGAACACGCCGGGCAGCTCAACGACTCTGCTGCTATACTCGACAGGTGTGTGTGTGTGTTATCCTGTGTAGGTGTGTTCAAATCTTGTGTGTCAGCAACCTAAGTGTGTGTGTGTGTGTGTGTGTGTGTGTGTAGGATCCTGGCTGAAGCGAAGAACCTCTCCTTTAACGCCACCGCTGCCTTCAACGCCTACGGAAACATCAAGAAGTTCATCGAGGAGGCAGATAAAGCAGCCAAGAAGGCTAAAGCTACAGCTACAGAAGCCGTGCAGCTGGTGAGAACACACACACACACACACACACACACACACACACAGCTTAGCCCATGCAGCAACCAGGAGCAACCATGTTGTTTTGCTGCATGACCCACATTAGCCAATGTGAGAGAGGCCTTCAGTTGCTTAGAAGTTACCCTGGGCTCCTTTGTGACCTCACCAACTATTACACGGTTTCTAGTGGAAGACTCTTCCTAGATTGTACTGTGAAGTAATATTTACGAAACATTCAAGTAAGTAGTATACAGAAAAGTAAAGTAAAGAAAATATTTGGACACTTTTGGCTTTTCAAATCAAATATGTAAAAAGAGCAGCTTTCATTGTAGGGACTATTGAAATGCCTCATAAGGTAAAACATGTCAGGTCTTTCTATCCTTGTGAGGACAAATCCTCACAATGATATATAAAGTTCACACCCACACACCCACACACACACACACACACACACACACACACACACACACTGAATGGTGGAAAAAGAAACGCTACTTAATCAAGCCGTAATACACACGCTGTCCTAGAAACAGATGAAATTTATTCTCTCTCTGTTTCACTCCCTCGTTCTCGCCATCATAACAATAAGAAACCGAAAAGCTCTCTCGCCGCAATGTTCGCAGGGAACGAGTGGAAAAAAAATGAAATTGCAAGGAACAAAATAGATATGCTAAACAAGCCGAATGCTAATGCGCGCCAGCCGGGCAGGTTTTATTTACATCATTTTCTGTCAAAATCAAATCAAGCCGCTCTGTTTATGCAGAACATTTCTGCACAAAGATGCAATGAGATGTGGCGTCTTTCTTTTGTTTTTTGTTGTCCATTAAGGCCACGGGTCCGAAGGGTGCCCTGAAAGACGAGGCTAAAGGCTCGCTCCAGAAAAGCCAGCACCTGTGGAACGAGGCGAGGAACCTGGGCAGCACGGTGAAAGGTAAAACAGGTCCTGTAATATGAAAACCATGGGAGATGGAGAAATAAAAGCCTGCTTCATTACAACGGTATTCTACTTCGCGTTGGAGAACGTGTGGTTATGTTCTGGTTATGTTTTGTCTTTAATTAGACAGAGGGGCTTTTTAGGCAAATCAAAAATGATATAATTATAAATACACAGAATTTAAATCAACATGACAAACAGGACAGCATCTTTTATACTAGATCTGCATTTCCTGAAGGAAATACAACAGTGCATGAAATGTGGCAAATGGAACGAATGTGTCCTAGTACTTTTGGCCTCATGCAGAGACGTGTCAGAATACAGGTAGTCCTCGAGTTACGACGTTTCGTGGTTACGACACATCTCCCATTTACTGCATAAAGCCTTGTTTAGCACTTAAGTGGTTTTGCGTCGTAAACGTCATAACGCGAACTTCGTGTTTGGTGTGCGCGGCGGAAGAATACACGGTTACGCGGCTCGTTTTTTGATAATTACTGTGTTAGGATAGGTGTTAGGATAGGATAAGTTCTTACAGTATGTTATTTACGCACAGTATGTACGTGTGTTCCGACTTACACCGAAAATCGGTTTTCGATGCCACCTAGGAACGGATCTGCGTCGTAAGTCGAGGATTAACTGTACTTTTGGCCTCATGTGGGTTTCTGTACCAATACTTTTGGTTGCATGTGAATGCATGTCCCAATACTTTTGGCCTCATGCAGAGAGGTGTCTGAATACTTTTGGCCACATGCAGGTTTGTACATTTGGGCTTGTATGGGAGTGTCCAAATACTTTTAGCCATGTGTGGGGGTGTGTCTCAATACTTTTGGCCATGTGCTGGAGCGTGTCTCAATACTTTTGGCCGTGTGCTGGAGCTTGTCCGATTACTTTTGGCCGTGTGCAGGTTGTGTCTTAATACTTTTGGCCACGTGCGACGCTTTTCAAGCACTGTGTAATTCGTTTTCACATGTAATTATTTCCTTAAAACTGGAAAACAGCAGCTCCGATAACTTTGCGTTAAGAGCCACCTGCTGTTAGTGTAATATGGGGGCACCCCTGGTCTGGACACAGACACAGACCCAGCCCCTAGCCTGGGGAGTAACCTTTGGTATTGATTTACATTTACATTTACAGCATTTAGCAGATGCCCTTATCCAGAGCGACTTACAACTTACAGTCTTACAATCCAAGCAATTGTGGGTTAAGGGCCTTGCTCAAAGACCCAACAGTGGCAGCTTGGCAGAGGTGGGATTTGAACCCTGGACCTTCTGGTCCATAGTCCAGTACCTTACCCACTAGGCCACCACAGTCCCATGATTTGTCATTGTAGCCAAATAATTTTTAAAATCCTCTTCCAAACTGTTGAATAACTGTTGATCACGAGCAAAGTGAACTGAAGTTTTTTGTTTTTTGTTTTTATTTTGTGTGTTTAGAGAACGGAGATCATCTGGGAGCTCTGCAGCTGCGACTCAAGGGTGCCGATGAAAAGAACAAAAACCTGCTGAAGGGCTTAAATGACGCCCTGGCTATGCTCCGTGCCATGCCCAATGGTGTGTGTTTGTGTGACTTTATTATTTTACACACCTGCACCTGCTCCTAAAACTGTAGTGTTGAAAAATTCGCTTTTCCAGTAACATTGCTCCAGTAACTATCTGAAGACACCAAATCATAGGTCATCACTAATTTTCTTTTTTATAATTGACTTTTTAAAATCCTGGAACAAACATTCTTAGTTTTTTTACGGTAAAACGTACAGAAGTTGGTCTTGAAACATGCGTAAAGTTTACTGTAAATTTGTTTGCTATGTTTCCAAATTCTCAGAGTTGTTACCTTGGCTCTAAAATTGTTCTGTACATGTTAGGCTAAAAATAGATTATCCCACAACTAATTGTTAGTCTATAAGCTTCTAGGATACTTCGTTTTGCTGCACGTCTTAACATCAAATTTCTGTCACCCTACAGTAAAGTTTATCTTAAAATAAATCTGTATTATTAATCAGTTTATTTAAAAATTGTCTGTAGGGTTCTATGTTTTTACTAAATTTTGTACTGTAAAGGTTTACAGTAAGTGTACTGTAAAATATTTGGAGGTTAAATGTTCATAATATACTTAATATATCACTGTAAAGTTTACTGTAAAAATGTAGTAGAATCTTCCACAGGTTTGCAACTAAAGACCATTTTGGATTTTTGTACTTTATAGTTTACTGTAAACTTCATGAATGGCTACAAAGTCACAGTCTCTTTAATCTTTCACCCTAACTTCTGCTGGAAAACTGAATTGGTATTTCGGAAGTTTTTAATGTAAAGTTTACTGTAATGTTTACTGCAAGGCTTTCTTTCTTTCTTTAGATGCTCACTAAGCTCCACTGCTTGTGTTTCTACTTGGAAATTACTGTAAATCTTTATACAATATATACAAACTTTACAGTATACTTTACTGTGTACAAATACTTAGTATTCATCAGTTTATTTCAAATTTGTCTGTAGGGTTCTACTTTTTTTGTTAAGTGTTGTACTGTAAGTTTACTGTAAAATATTTGGAGGTTAAATGATCATAACATGCTTAAAACATCACTGTAAAGGTTACTGTAAAATTGCGATAGAACCTTAAACAGGTTTGCAAACAAAGACAAATTTGAGTTTTTACTGTAAAGTTTACTATAAACTTTACGAAGCATACATAGTGACAGCCTTAATATTTCACTGTACATTTTACTGTGAAACTAAACTGCTATTTCTGTCTGAGAACATTGTAAGTTTTACTGTAAACTTTACTGTGGACTTTATGAAGTGTACATAGCCACAACCTTGTTCATATTTAACTGTAAACTTTACTGAATTGACATTTTTGTAAGTTTTTAATGTAATGTGTACATTTTATTGTAAAGTTTGCTGTAAAGGTCACTGTAAGGCTGTCAGGACATTCCTGTGTGTTCAGACGTCATATGTAAGCTGTATGAGTTTCTGAAAAAATTCTGCAAGCTCTTAAAAATTCAATATATCGACTGTAAAGTTTACTGTTAAGTTTTTTTAGATGTCACTAATCACCACAATTTGTGTTTCTACTTATTACTGTAAATCTGTATACAGGTGCTTAAACAAACAAACCTCCTCGTTTGTACTGTAAAGTGTTCATCAGGATCAAAAATTTATACTGTGAGGCTTTATTTTTTCACTTAAAGTAAAGTTTTTTTTCAGTCTGTAAAAATAGTTTACTAGAGATATTTAATGTTAAAACAATTTTGCAATAGTTAAAAAAAACTTCCATTACTTTACGTAAAGTTCAATAAAATAGGTTTCCAATTATTTTTTTTTTTACCAAGGTGTGTAAGTATTTTTTCTTTGTTCAGACACAGCAGCTAAGCTCCAGGCTACGAAGATGAAAGCGGGAGAAGCTAACGACACGGCACTAGATGTTCTGGCTCGACTCAAGGACATGAACCTGAACATGATGGGCTTAAAAAGAAACTACACCAAACTGAAGGATGATGTCAAAAAGGCCAATAACCTGATCCAAGATCCAGAGAAAAACAGTATGGCTTTTGTTTTCTTTTTTCTTCTTCTTCTTTTGAGAATGCTAATGAAATCTGCATAACGGAGATCTGTTTAACTGTGGCAACAAAAATCCTCTGAGCTTTTTAGCTACATCATCATCACTGTCTTTATTGCTTTCTTTTATATTCATTGTCTTTTTTATTTATTATTTTCAATTATTATTATTATGTTTATAGTTAAATTCACCCTGCCATATCTTTCTTTTTGTTTTTCTTTCTTTCTTTCTTTCTTTCTTTCTTTCATTCTTTCTTTCTTTTTTTTCTCATCTATTTCTATTTTCATTTATGCCTTCTTTTCATAGTTAAATTCACCCTATTATTTCTTTCATTCTCATTTTCTTTCCTTCTATAAAGGGAGTGCAAAGCTGCTGAAACATATTTCTATTGTAATTTCTCAATTTTGTTATATCTTTCTTTCTTTGTTTTTCTTTCTTTCATATTTCCGTCTTTCTTTCTTTCTTTCTTTGTTTTTCTTTTTTTCTTCCTTTCTTTCTTTCTCCTTTATTTTTTTGTGCTTTTTCAGTCTCATCTTTCTTTAATGCATTCCTGTATTAATACATTTCTTTTTTCTTCTTAATAATTTTCTTACTTTATATGTATACCTTCTTTTTATAGTTAAATTCACCCTATCATTTCTTTCTTCTTTTTTTCTTTTTTCTTTCTGTCTTTCTATAACGGGAGTGTTGAAACTGCTGAAACATTTTTCTGTTGTAATTTCTCCATTTCTTTCTTTCTTTCTTTCTTTCTTTCTTTCTTTCTTTCTTTCTTTCTTTCTTACTTTCTTTCCTTCTTACTTTCTTTCTTACTTTCTTTCTTACTTTCTTTCCTTCTTTCTTTCTTTCTTTCTTTCTTTCTCTCTCCTTTGTTACATTTGTAGTATTTCAGTCTCCTGTTTCTCTCTTGAATGCCGTGCTATCTTGATGGCTTTCTTTTTTCTCCTATTTATTTATTTTTTGTTTATTTATACTTTCTTGTTATAGTTCAATTATCCCTATTATTTCTTTAATACTCCTTCTCTGTCTTTCTTTCTTTCTTTCTTTCTTTCTTCCAATAAACAAAGTACAGACGCTGCTGAAACATGTTTCTATGGTAATTTACAGCTTTTGAGAGACCTGTTGCTCCACCTGTTGCTCCACCTGTTGTTTGAAATCTCTATCAGCTTGCTTTGAAGTTTCTTAATTGAAATGAGTAATGGAACTAATTCAGATTTATGTTGTAGAACTTTGTTTTTTTATGCTGTCCTCTCTGCTTTTGTGATTAAGAATGCTTCAGTGTGTCTTACAATCATGTTGTGTTCCTTTTTTCTCCCCCATTTCATTCCAACCGTGGACAGCGATCAGTATGTATTCTCGTTTTGCCTCATTGTTTCTGATCTTTATGCTCTGCAGCTTCAGCATGTTCCACTGATCTAAGCAGCTGCATGTCCACAGCTCCAGCTCATGCAGAGACGCTCTCTTCCAGCTTCTCTTTATTCTCCTTCGCTCTTTTTTCCAGCAGCACCAAAGCAGTCGCTTGGCTCGTTAGCTTAACGTGCGCTTTAACTAAAATTATGCTAATCAGGAATATAGGCTTACCCTGTGTTCTGGATTTAATGCAGCCTAACTGACTAATCTAGTCACCATCTTAAGAATCACTCTCAATGTCTGCTAAGTTATGTTTTGTAGACTTCTTAAGACGATTCCTAGTTTTTACTGTAAAGTTTACTGTAGTCCTCCAGAATATCCTAACCTTCAGAAAGTTAGAATTTAGTTTTCCCATTATTTTACTCTCCAGTAAAATCTCTCCCCATGTCTCAAAGCTTCAAAATTCTTCAAAAACTGTACTGTCAAGTCCTTCTCTAGGTCTTAAATCCCAATATTTATGCTGTAAAGTTTACTGTAAAATATTTCTGCAGATGGCTAAACTTTAGAATTTCTTTCTTTTAACTGTAAATTTGACTCTGAAATCATTCTAGATGTCTCCATACTCTCAAAGTCTTATGTGTGTTATAAACTTTACTGTAAAATCCTTCATGAAGCCACTAATCCTAGCAAAAGTCATGTTTATGACGTACTGATTCCTGTTTGAGAACTTTCAAAAGTAATAATTTTATGCCATAAAGTTTACTGTTCATTTATTTTTTAAGTCACTAATCTCCCAAAAGTATTATTTCGGCTGTAAAATGTACTGCAACATCTCTTTGTAGTGGTCTAGGGTCCAGAATTTCTTGTTTTTAGTCTAAAAACCTTACTGCAAAATCCTTATTGGAGCCACTAATCTTACCGGAAGTCATATTCATGCTTTGTGGGTCTCAAAGCTCCAAAAAATCCTCATTTTTATACTGTAAAGTCACTCGTCTCCCAGAAGTCGACCTTGGGTGTTGTGAAAGGCGCTATATAAATGTAATGTATTATTATTATTATTATTATTATTATTATAAGTCATATTTCTGCTGTAAAATTGACTGTAAAGTCTCTCTGCATGTGTCTAAGTTTCAGAGTTTGAAAAACTTACAATAACATTTGCTGTTATGTCCATAAAGGGTCAAAAAGCTCACAAAAGTATGTACAGATGTGCAGATTGTTTCATTTGAGTTTTTTAACATAGCTCATGACTATAAGAAAAGGAAAGCTGTTTCTAAGGAATGCTTTGGACAAGGACCAAGTTTGCCTCTGATTATAAAAAGGATCATCAGGATTTTTGGGGGGGTTTTGGTGACAGAATGTTTGGAGTCAGTGAGGGTGTGTTTGGTTTTGGAACACAGGTTTAGCTGTTCTTCTGTAATTCTGACCTTTTCTCTAGCAGCTCTTACTAAGTACGCTATTAAACCCTGATGAATCTTTATTGTTCTTCAGCTGCTCGGTTCTAGATTTTCATTTCAGCTTTCTTTATTGTTGGATGACACCCTCTGTTTTGTGTGTGCGTGTGTGTGTGTGTGTGTGTGTGTGTGTGTGTGTGCGTGTGTGTGTGTGTGTGTGTGTGTGTGCGTGTGTGTGCGTGTGTGTGTGCGCGTGTGTGTGTGTGTGTGTGTGTGTGTGTGTAGTCCATGCGGCCGGGGCTAAAGTGAAGGATCTGGAGGATGAAGCGGACCGTCTGTTAGAGAAGCTGAAGCCCATCCAGGAGCTGCAGGATAACCTGAGGAAGAACATCTCTCAGATTAAAGAGCTCATCAGCCAGGCTCGGAAACAGGCCAACTCTGTACGAGCTCTCACGTTTCCTCCTCACGCTCTGAATATTGTCACGTTTGTAAGAGTTGACACGTCATACTCTCTGCGGTAGATTAAAGTGTCGGTGTCGTCGGGTGGGAACTGTATCCGCACCTACCGGCCCGATATAAAGAAAGGACGATACAACACCATCGTTCTGAACGTCAAGACGCTCGCCGCTGATAACCTGCTCTTCTACCTCGGATCCAGCAAATACGTGAGTATCAGAACGTTCCAGAAACAAGAAGCGTCTCGACTAAAACCACATCTCCTAAAAAACATGTATTTTATAAGAACTTCAGCAACAAGTTCTTGATAAGAGCGGGAGCGAAACATAGAAACTAGAGGGAGAGAGACGAGCAAAAAGAAAGAAGAACATATAAAAGACTATATAGTTAAGAAATATAAACAAAACATGTTTATAAAAAGAAAATGTAAGAAATTAAATAAAGGATAAGAAGCAGGAAGCCAAATAAAAGCAACAAACAGCCGGAAGAGGAAAATACAGAAGGATGGATGAAAAAGAATGGAGAGGAAAGGAAGGAAGTAAAAAGGGGGGAAAAGGAGAAGAAACAAGGAAGGAAGCAAGAAGGAAAGAAAGAAAGAAAAAGAAAAACAATAAAGAAAGGAAGGAAGAAAAATAGAAAAGAATGGAAGAATGGGAAAAGGCAAGACAGTAAAATAAAAAAGATGGAAATATGTATTTTAAAAAATGAGGAAAATACAGAATGGTGAATGAAAAAGAATGGAGAGGAAAGGAAGAAAACAAAACTTAAATACATGAAGTGAAAGATAAAATGTCAAGGAAGAACACACGCAAGAAAGAAAGTAAAAAGGTGAAATAAAAAGAAGAAAGAAAGGAAGGAAGTGAAAAACAGGACAGTCAAATAAAAAAAGAATGAAACATGTCATTCAAAAAAACACAAGGAAAATAGAGAAAGGTGAAAGAAATTTAATGCATGAAGTAAACAATAAAAAACAACAAGGAACAAAGCAGGAACGAAAGAAAGTAAGGATGAAAAAGAAGAAAGAAAAAGAAACAAGCAAGGAAGGAAGAAAGAAAATAAATGGGTGAAAAAGAAAAAGGACAGAAAGGAAAGAAGGAAAAGCAGGAAAGCGAAAAAAGTAAGAGAAAGTAAGAAAGAAAAAGAAAGAAATGCAGCGAGGAAGAAAGAATGTGAAAAGGGGAAAGAGAAAAAGATGAAAGAATGGAAGAAAGTTAAATAAAAGCAAAAAAGATAGGCAAAAAATTAAGAAATTTGAACAAAAGGAAATACATAAAAAAGGAAAAAGAAGAATAGAGAACATAGAAAGATACCAATTAAATACATGAAGTCAAAGATAAAAAGCAGGAAGGAAAGAACGCAAGGAAGGAAGAGAAAGAAAACAAGCAAGGAAGAAAGAAAGGAAAGAAGAGAAAAATCAAGACAGCCAAATAACAGAATAAAAAAGTAAGAGGAAGAAAGCAAGAAGGAAAGAACAGAAGATAGTAATGAAAAAGAAAAAAAGGAAAAACTAAATACATAAAGCAAACAATAAAAAACAAGCTTGTATGCTTTCACATTTGCAAAAGCAGGGCTTATTTAAGTTGTGTTATGTTGTGTTGTGTAGTACAGAGATTGTGTCACCTCTTTTTATTTATAAAATCGATAAAACATTAAACAGAACAGCTTAAACTCTGGGTGGGTCTCTGGGGACGCTTTCTCTCTGCCCGCTGTGCTATAACTGAGCACTGAGCGCTTGTGTTAATGAGAAAACATCCACACAGAAACACAACTCCCGCTGCTACTATACACTGTTATTACTGCTGACACACACACACACACACACACACACACACACACTCACACAGTGCATGTGAGGAAGGTGTTCTGATCGGAGCAGTGAGGCGGCAGCAATTAATCGAGAGTTTAAACTCGAGCTGTTTTCACTGATTTCCCCTGAGACCCCACTTAGTCTGTGTGTGTGTGTGTGTGTGTGTGTGTGTGTGTGTAGGTCGATTTCCTAGCGATTGAGATGAGGAAGGGGAAAGTGAACTTCCTGTGGGATGTGGGCTCAGGGGTCGGACGGGTGGAATACCCCGACCTCACCATCAACGACGGGAACTGGCATCGGATCGAAGCGTCCCGGTAACACACACACACATACACACACACACACACACACACACACACACACACACACACACACACACACACACACACACACACACACACACACACACACACACATAAATACATCAATATTCAAATATTGACAATGACTCAAGTAATATAACTGAAAGAATAAAAGACAGAAAGAGACAGAGATAAAGAGAAAGAAAAAAGAGAGAGAGAGAGAAAGCAAGAAAGAAAGGAAGAAAGAAAGGAAAGAAAGAAAGTGTCAGAAACAGAAAAAGACAAAGAAAAAAGAGACCAAGACAAACAGAAAGAAACAAAGAGGCAGAAAGAGAGAAAAAAGGCAGAAAGAAGGAAGAAAAGAGAGGGAAAATAAAGAATAAAGGAAAAAGAAAGAAAGAAAGGTAGCAATAAAAGGAAAGTAAAAAGGAAAAATATAATAAAGAAAGAAAGAAAGAAAGAAATAGTGGAAGGAAAACATTTTCATACCCGATTAAATGAATTCAGGGTTACAAGGAGCAGGAGCCTAACCAACAGCACAGGGCACAAGACACAAACCAACCCCAGACATAGCACTAGTCCATTGCAAGCACACACACACACTTACCGTGACACTTTAGAGAGACCAATTGACCTTAGGCATGTCTTTAGAAAGTAGGTGGAAACAGAAATAGACTTGCAGGTATGGGGAGAACATGCAAAATTCACACAGGTGGAAGTGAATTTTTAAAATAATATATAAAAGAGAAAGAGATAATGATAAGACATGTAAAAATAGAATAAGTGAGGAAGAAGAGAAAACAGATTACTGTTACCAGGGGTGTAAGGGAGTGTAATCAATGGCCCCTAGTCATTTGCCCTAAGTAGGTTCCCTAAGTAGGGAGCATTCATAGACAGGGGACAGAAGAATCAGGCTGATACCAAACACTGATTAAATACTGAATAGTGTTTATTCTCTCTCTTTGTGTGTGTGTGTGTGTGTGTGTGTGATTGTTCAGCGTGGGGTTAAACGGCAGTATTTCGGTTCGGGCTCTTGAGGGATCCAAAGCGGGCATTGTGCCCACCTGGCAGAGCGCCAACGCCCCTGAGAGTTACACAGTGCTGGATGTGGATCAGAACGCTTACCTGTTTGTAGGAGGAATGCTGGGGAGTGTGAAGGTACAAACACACACCCACACACACAGATATATATATATATACACACAAATACACACGCGCTCGCACGCACGCACGCACACACACACACACACACACACACATACACACACACACCCATAAAACTTGTATTGAAATGTTCTGGAGACATCTTGGCCCTCACCATGGAATATATATATATATGTGTGTGTGCGTGTGTATGTGTGTGTGTGTGTGTGTGTGTGTGTGTGTGTGTGTGTGTGTGTGTGTGCGTAGAAGGCAGATGCAGTGAAGACCATCACGTTCTCTGGCTGTATGGGAGAAACATCTTTGGATGGAAAACCGATCGGCCTGTGGAACTACAGACAACGGGACGGAGACTGTAGAGGCTGTGTGGTCAGGTACACACACCACACACACATAAACACCACACACACACACACACACACACACACACACACACACACACCACCACCACCACACACACCACCACCACCACACACACACACACACACACACACACACACACACACACACCGCCACACAACAACCTTTTTTTATAGTACAGAGAGTTTGGAATTCTTACACTACAGCTTTGCGGTTTGGAATATTGTGGTTTTGTGTGTGTGTGTGTGTGTTTGTGTGTGTGTGTGTGTGTGTGCAGTCCTCAGCCAGCTGACTCTGAAGCTGTAGTGCAGGTTTGATGGGGAGGGTTACGCCGCTGTCAGTCGTCCAATCAGATGGAACCCCAACACTCAATGGTTGACGCTCAAATTCCGCACCTTCTCCACCGACGCGCTGATGATGTACCTCGCTACCAAGGACATGGTAACACACACACACACGCACACACACCACACACACACACACCCTGAACAAAAACAATAATGGAAAACTCAATGCATTCATGACCTCTCTCTTTTTTCTGAGCAGAAGGACTTTATGAGCATTGAGCTGAGTGAAGGTCATGTGAAGGTCAGTTATGACCTCGGTTCGGGTACGGGCTCCGTCCTCAGTGAGAAAAGACACAATGATGGGCGCTGGAAATCTTTGACCATGTCTCGCTCCAGAAAAGAAGGTAAGATCATTACCGAGTCAGAGACCTTAATGCCGCTGCACCACTGTTTGTAAATATCGGCCTTTGAATGTAAGTGCAGATATGAAGATATGAAGAAGGGTTATGGAAATGCAATTATAAAATTGATTGTCATGCTATTTTGTTCTGATCTATCAGGTACCATAATCATCCTGGACATCGACACCAATGCGGAGGAGAAACTGTTTATAGACTCTCAAGGTGGCGCTACAGGCCTCAACCTCAGGGCGGATGAGAGGATCTACTTCGGAGGCTTACCCACCATCGGCAACTACAGGTAAGCACGCTAAAAAGTGGATTTCAACAAGGATTCTGATGTGCTATCTAACCTGCATGTTAACTTGTGTATTAAGTGTTAAGGTTTATCCTGTTGAGAATGTGTTTATCATAATCATTAGACACAAAAACAGTAGAAAAAGAGGCTAAAAACTTATGGTCGTATGCATTTTGTGCTGAATGTTGTTGCTCTGTGGGCCTCGTTCATGAAACCTTCGAGTGAATTACGTGTCAGATGGACCTTGTACACACCTAAACACCAGATTTATCAGTAGAACGTGCGTATGCTCATGAATGCTAATTGTTTGCACGCTTTTGATAATTAGTCTACAATGAGCACAGTACACGCTCACGAATAACAAATGATGACCATATAAGGAAGACTTTAGACTGAGGAAGGCAGAAAAATAATCCAAAAAGTCTCAGAAAAAGCACAGAAACAGCTGTTCTGATGCAGAAATCGATGTTGTATTCAACAAAGTGACACCTTTTATTTTCTCGAGTTTTGGTGTGTAAATTTCAAGTGTCATTTCGTTTACTTTTTATTTTTGACGTATTCTATGATTCTTTAGTCAGGAATAATTCAAGTGCAGACGTACTCAGGACCAGCTGTTGTAGATTTTGTGGTAGTTCCTAACATTTCTGGATACAAAACATTCTCATGAATTTGGTCATATACGAAAAAAAGTGTTTTACGAACAATTTACGCACAAAACTCTCATGACATGTGTAGTAGGTAAGTGTGTAGATGGTAACGTATATTTTCTAATGTCTGTTTGTAATTCCCTCAATAGCAAATCAAGGTAAAAAAAACAATCTTTAAATCCGCTCTAACGCATGCGCTCTGTGCGATCACGCTATTATCCACTGTAAGCGTACGACGCCACACAACCGTAGCACTCGCTCAAACTCTTTCCGGCTTTGATCGTCACACGCTGTCATACACACAGAGCTTTTTCTTCCTTTATCTGCCTTTAATCCATGTTTGTATCCATAATGTTGAGCCAAAACATTATGACCACTTAGGCGTGGGCGATATGGTAAAAATATTATATCACGATACATGATATTTATCGCGATACATGTGATCGGTAGTGACAGATTCTTAAACACTACTATTCAGCTATTCAAGTGATGTTTATTCAGAATGTGCTGCACTTTATCCAGTTCATCAGCACTAATTACACTCTGTATAATGAAACTTTGTAATGATATCCTCAATATCCTAGAAAAGCATATCGTCTATCACGTTAACAATATTAATCACGATACGATGTTTGCATGTCAGGGTTGGAAGAAGAAGGAATGGAAAAAAGTGGCCTGGTCCCTCGAGTCGTGTTTTCTTTCCATTACGTTTTTGTGCGTTGTATTCGGACCACGGAAAATTCATTCTAAAATTCTAAAAGTCTGATTTTCTCACACTTTCACCGACGACAAAATCCCTGACCAATGGGCGCCATTTCTGCGGCTCATAAAGCATCTCCTGTATTTTCAGTCTGCCTCTCCGCTGGCAGCCTTTTCACACCTGGAACATGGTGTTTCACTTTTAGGGTGGCACAGTGACTTGGTGGGTGGCACAGCGAGAAGGTCCTGGGTTCGATCCCAGGTGGAGTGCTCTGGGTCCTTTCTGTGTGGAGTTTGTATGTTCTCCACTTGGGTTTACTCCAGTTTCCTCCCACAGTCCAAAGACGTGCGTGATAGGCTAGTTGATGTCTCTAAAATGCCCCTAGGACACTTTAGAGACACTAAAGTACCATGTCCTGGGTTGTTCCCGCCTTGCGCCCCATGCTGCCGGTTGAGCGCCGGCTCTCCCGCGACCCTGTCCAGGATTAAGCGAAGTGAATGAATGAATGTTTTATTTCGTCTTCACGTTCCTTTGCCCTGTGTTGTTCTCTCTGCTCCTCGGAACCACAGAGCCGTTTCACTCGCTTATAAAATGTCCAGGTTTGGGATGATGTTCATAAAAAGAATAGCAATATTATTAGCTAATAATTAGGAATAATGAGTAATACGTGATATTTCAGTAAAGCTTAAACTGAAGTGTAAAACTCGGACAGAACTAAATCAAATCATTGAATCATTGTATGAGAAGCTGAAACACTCCGTGCTCCTTCCCTTCTTCTTCCAAAATCATACCTGATTTTTCTGTGAGCAGCAAAAGGACTTCTTGAGCGCTTGAAGAAGATTTGTTCTTCTCATCCGTCCAGTGGTCAAAATTCCAAACAAAGCATGTCTCGTCTGGTGTGTTAATGCCCTTAACTCACCTAAACTTTGTTTTGGACAGGTTGGTCATAACGTTGTGGCTCTGTGTTTGCATTTTGTTGTTCTGCTTGTTTTGGCGTCTTCCCTCCCACCTCACGATTTTAAGAGTCAGAGCGTGTAAAATAGATTCTACGGAGTAACGTGTGTGTGATGTGATCAGGTCTGAGGTGACTCAGAAGAGATACGCCGGCTGTATGAAGGACATCGAAGTTTCCAGAACGCCGTACAACCTGCTGAGCAGCTCAGACTACACCGGCCTGACCAAGGGCTGCTCCATCGAGGTCTGACTCCACGCCTAATAAATAAACCGCGACGAGAAAAGCCTTGCTTCTCTTCACCTTTATTTTTCCCTCTGTCCGTTCAGAACGTTCACACGGTGAGTTTCTCCAGACCCGGCTACATGGAGCTGAGTCCGATGGTGTTTGACGTCGGCTCAGAGATCACGCTCTCGTTCAGCACCAAGAAGGAGACCGGCATCATCCTGTACGGCCGGGGTGGAGTCAGCACCGCCACGCAGCTCGGCCAGAACACGCAGAACATCAGGAGCATCCAGAACCAGAACCGCTTCCAGAAACCAGGACGCAGGCGCAGGCAGACTGGAGAGGTATGGAATGCCCAAATGACTCCACTTTTCACTACACATTCCAGCTCCTCCTTTAACCTGAACTGGGCTCTCCGTCCAGAGGGACGTGTCTGTAACCAAACCAGTGCGTTTACATGCATTTAATAATAGACAACCATAACTGCAGACAATCAGATTTTGTCAGTAATCTCATCAATGAGTTGACATGTAATCAGATATTGTTAAATAATTAATTAAAGTTTCATTTCCTCGAGCATATGCTGCTTTTCGGAGTCTCCAAAAAGGTCTTCGATAGCCCATTCGCGGCCTTTAATTCCGTGCTGTTTAATTCCGGGTTGCCAGATCCCGCGAGTAAAATAAGCCACAAGGTCTATGGGAAGCAAGCTCAAAAAAACCAAGTCTCTTAGAATAAATCAGAGTAACGAAATCCTATTCTTCTTCTTCTTCTTCTTTCGGCTTCTCCCTTTATCAGGGGTCGCCACAGCGAGTTAAACGTTTCCACCTCACCCTGTCCTCCACGTTCTCTATTACGGAGGTAAAATCCAGCTCTTCACTCTGATTTCCAGACCTTAAATCGGAGTATGCTGCTTACATGACCACTTAAGAGCATGTAAACGCACTCCGACACAACAGCTAGCATCGGGATGACTGACGTAAGCGTGCTCGGACCCAGAACGCTAAGCGCAATGTGAGCGCAGGCTCTCGCAGGGACAATCATGCTCTGGCACGGTACAAGGTAACCGGGCATAGTGTGGCTGCGTCTTTAGACCTCTGAGCAAGACTCCCAAAAACATAAAGCCCAAGGTTTAAGAAGAAATCAAAACTTGTAAAATATGAAAATCTCTGAATCTGGCAATTATGAAGCTCAAAAACTAAAACCAAAACAAGGCCCAGGCCAGGACGCTTAAAGCATGCGGTCCCGAAAAATAAGCATGAAGCTCGAAAACAGTGCTTCATAAAAATATGCAAACCAAAAACACGTAGCCTGAAAGGTTTGAGTTTTCGGTAGCTTTAGGGACCTTAGTTTATAGCTTATGGATGGGCAGAGGGCCAAAGATGGAGAGCGCTGAGCAAAAGAGACAAAGAGAAACGGAGGATTGATGGAGAGAGACAGATCTAATATGAGAGAGAGAGAGAGAGAGAGAGAGAGAGAGAGAACAGACAAGTCTTTGGTCCTATGGGATGAACCCTGAGGTTAGTGATTGTGTCTCAGAGGCCATAAAACTGAGATTATGACTCACCGGTGGGACATGTGTGGGTGTGTGTGTGTGTGTCTTGCCTCCGGCCAAGTTGAAGTGTAGCACCTCCTGGGTGAGAAAACGAGGGGCGTGGTGTTGGTTTTAATTAAACCATGACATTCTGCGTCTCGGTTTAACGAGCGTCCGTCTCTTCGATGCCGGAGGCCGGCGCATCAAATTACACGGAAGCAGGTCGAGCTTTAACCTCCTCCCCTCCTTCCTCCCCTCCCTCGGGCCTCCCTCGCTCGTAAAACCTAGATTTATTCTCCGCCTCTATGATGGATGGCGTCTAATTTGCGCGGCCGCTCCTGGCGGGACGCCGTCCGAGAGCGTCCCCCCCCACACCCCTTTCCGAAATCATTCTGGGCCTTAAATGAAGTGGACGCGGCCGAGGGTCATGTTCTCACGTTCTGCCTCTTTTCTCTCCCCGTTTTCGGTCCGTCGGCGTTCCCCTCCGCGAGGGCTTTGGAGAGCGGCGCCTGCCCGCGCATACCTCTCTGTAATTCTGTCTCGGTCTGAGAGCGGTGTGTATATAAGCTCAATCCTGTCTGCTGACACACTCCTCTCTCAACGAGGGCTCTCGGGGTCGGCGGGTCGGAACACTTCTGACGACGCGCACTGAAAGGAAAATGGGTTTTGCACCACAAGTTTGTTGCAGGAGTTGTTGGGGGTTTTTGTGTCTGGCTAGCTGTGGTTTTTTGTCAGGGTGGCACGTGGCACATGGGTAGCCGCTCACAGTCCAGAGTCCAGGGTTCAGTTCTCCCTCTATCTCTGAGCTTTTCCTGTTGGGTATCGGTTTCTCCCTCATTAGGTCAGCTGGCATCTAAAGTGTCCAATGTGGCACCCAATCAAGGGGTCGTTCGTCCTGCATTTGCGATCCTGCCCAGAGATTTGCAACAGTTTTTTTTTGGCCCGAGATAGCGCAAAAGTCCGACTGTTGGCTGACGCTGCGTAAAATGTTTAATCTGTTTCTAATTTCTGCTTGGGTATTAAAAACGCCCGGGCCCGACCCTACCAAGCACCACCGAGGAATAGATCCCAACGTCCCTACGCCATTGGGCGCAGTATCAGCCCGCTGTTGCCACCCCGAGTGCCAATTTTCATTTAATAAAGTATATTAAAGCTGTCCAGTGATCTTCATAAAACTTGTAAAAATTTCTGTGGGCATTCGGCCGTGTTACCACAATGTTCTTACCCACAAACCCAGTTGGCAGTTGGTGCCCCTTAACCCCAAGCCAGGTGATGCAGGTCCACCAACCGCGAAGTTTATCTATCTGCAGTTAAACAGTTTCTCATAATTAAGTACCGAAAAAAATTGTTCCAAACCCCACCACTTTCAACAATGTTTATACTGATGTTGGTGCCACTTCATGTGCCCACCAACTGTCTGCGTCTCGGAGCTTGGGTGCCCACACATTGTCTGTTGTTGATGTAATTCGTGGTTAATATTTCCTCCGCTCTATGTTAGCCCTTACTTGCGATACAGTTGAAAATAAAGGAGCTCTTGAAGTCTTGGTGTTTCCAGCGGGGAAGCAGGAATCTCGCGTTGCCTTCCGGAAACCCGACGCCGGGATTTTACACGACGGACGAAGCACTCGCTACGCCTCCGCGCACGCCGGGGGGTGAGCGACCCACTTCTGAAATCCCACTTACCCTTACTGAGGCGTTTCCAAAACGTCTTTATAGTACTATGTTCGTGTTTAGGTCCTTCTCGTACCAGGTGGATGAAGAAGACTCGACTGGAGCAGGCGCTTTAGCCAACGACCAGCCCATGTCACCAGAGGCTGTTTTTGGGAGGGCGGAAGTCTCTCCCGACATGGGCGGGTTGGCCTACAGAGACCTGGAGAAGCCGTTCGGAGGGATGCATCTGGAACTCCCTGTCTGATCAAAACGGTGTACGTTTTTCGGTACAGATTTACCATGGCATGACCAAACGTCTGCGGGAACACTCGGTTATATGTGTCTAATATTGATTCTTATCCTTATTATATTTTCCTACTTATCTCGTATATTAACCTCACCAGATACACTAGCTGTGTAGCGACATCAGTTTTAGTTTTAATGACACAAACAGCGCACCTGGGAGAAAGTTATATTAATCCAAAAAGTTTTATTAAACGCATTGGCGTCGCACGTTTCTTTTACAATGCATTGTCTCAAAGCAGCTTTACAATTTTATACTATCTTCTAATATCTAATCCCCAAACTGAGGCAAGCTAGGCGACAGTGGCACAAGGAAAAAAACCTAAAACGTTGAAGGATGTTATGTTAGAACCTTGCAGGACCAAGATTCAGAAAGGAGGTCCAGAACCTAATAAAAAATAGAGAGAATTAGGGAGCATATTAAAATGTTGGGTTAATAGCTTTGTACAATAATTAGTTTAACTAATATTAAATATTACATATATATAAATAATGTATTAATATTGGTATTGAAAAAAAATTGAAATCTATATTAATTTATATTAATATTTTGAAAAAAATGAAATATTATGGAGAGTATAAAAAAATAAGAGAATATAAAATGTAGCGTATAAGACATTAGTGAAAATGAATACAAACATTGAATAGCATTACGTAAAAATGGGAATATACGCAGTATTTAGTTCAGCACACACCGGAGTCGCTGAGTGAATCAACGCGGCGCTCGCAGCACTACAGCGAGATAAGATTTTATCTTAAATAGTAAAATAATAAAATATCAATATGTGCTGATCAGTGTTGATAATAAATAAATAAATGTATGGGAAATGCTGTGGCATCTTAGCAATTTAGTAATACGGTCCACGTTAAAACGTAAATTAAAAATAAATACTAAATAAAAATAAAAAATGTTCCTTATGGTTGGGCGTTTGCGAACCACGAAGCAGGAAGTACGTAAGTTTACGAGGCTTTAGTCCGACCCATTGTACTGCCGGGTGTGCCTATAGAGTTCGGTATTTCCCGAAAATGAGTCCCCCTAGTGGTGACATGGTATGTAACAGCAGCTCCAAAGTGCTTAAGTGTTTGTTTCTTGTAGCATTAGGAACAAGCAGAAATACGACACGCGCATTAACCTTTACTGCCATACACAAGGAGGAAGGTGTTATGCCATCATATGCTATGTGACCGCGGTGCGTGCGTGCGTGCGTGTGGTGTGTGTGTGCGCGTGTGTGGTGTGTGTGTGCGTGTGTGTGTGTGGGTTTGTAAATGAGTACTCTTCTGGACGGCGGCGCTGTTTTGAGGCGCAGTCATAAACGGGTTTTTCTTTCGCTAATGATGAGTATGAATCTCTGTCAGGAAGCCCTTGACCTCGGCGGCGCCGCGTTAAACGAGTGTGTCCTTGCTCATATCCGTGCCCATTATTCACCACTCGCTACGTGTGTGTGTGTGTGTTTCCAGCAGTCCTGTGCTGTTTCGTTAAAACCTGGAGCTTTATAGGATGTATAAAAGAACAGAAATATAAACCAAGTTTTGTTCCAGCGCTAGCTATTGTTTGCTTAATGTTTACATTTTTTGGTTGTAGTTAGCTAGCTGGCTAATATTTGCGGATATGTCCAACTGTACTTAGTTCGCAGTCTGAAGTGTTGAGTGACTAATATTGACATCAGAAGATCTTAAACTGAATATAAAGTGTAAACGACCTCACTAGCTCAGTTAGCTTAGCAGCATTACGCGAACTTCAGTACATAGAGAGCTAGCTGGCAAAATGTTTTGTGGCTAACATTAACATTAGTCGATGGTTTACGCCATTGCGTAATTAGCTAGCAATGTCTTGTTGACGTTGTACTTGAAACATGTACTGCTAACCTAGATAGCTAAATTGTAGCTGTAACATTACCCAGCTTTACTTTAACGTAAACATTTCTGTTAGCAAACAATATAACCAAATATTGCTGCTTCCATTAACATATATATTTGTTTAGCGAGGACACTAACTAGACATCGCAGTTTCCGTTATCGTAAGCATTTGTTTAGTGAGAAAGCTAACTAGACATCGCTGTTGTGAGCTAGCTAACAGCGTATTTCTGCTCTGTCTGTCACTCAAACAGGCCCATGGACTTCTCCCAACCAGTGGCGTTTGAGAATGCTGATATTGGGCGTTGCCCTGATCTAGCCCCACCCCCTCCACCACCTCCAGAGGAAGAGGAGAAAGAGGAAGTGGAGCAAGCTCCGCCTAAACCTACTGCAGAGGCTAAGATACCACTTCCTCCGTCTACTGTATGTACATAAAGAGGCACTGTGGGTAAAATGTCGTGGGTCTGACCTGTGTGTGTGTGAGTGTGTGAGTGTGTGTGTGTGTGTGTGTGTGTGTGTGTGAGTGTGTGTGTGTGTTCAGGGGAGGTTATAAAAATGGAGCACTTTTCCAGGTCATTAGCTAGAAGGATGGGTGACAGGGAAATATCATGATGGAGAGAGAGAGAACGCTAAGCTACGCTACGCTAGCTTTTATGGCTCTCTTAGCTGATGCTAATGACGCTAATGCTAATCTTGTACCTGTTGCTCTGTCAGTCAGGCTGCAGATCTCCGAAATGTGGGCGTGTCTTTGTGTGCTTCTGTACATTTTCTGAATCGAGTGGGAATCGTGTCTTTATGCCCATATATGGGCTTTCTTTCTTTCTTTCAGCTGTTTATCTTTTATGTTATGCTCTTTTACATCTTTTTTTTATTGTTGTTCTTAATAATTTCCTTCTATATTTATTTTTTCTTCTCACTCCCTCTTTCTGTTTTTTTCTATTTCTCTTTAACTTTTATATCTGTTTAGTTCCTTAATGTTTTTACTGTTTTCACTCCTTTTTATTTTCTTT
The DNA here is from genome assembly GCA_025084515.1 of Ancistrus triradiatus. Lineage (NCBI taxonomy): Eukaryota > Metazoa > Chordata > Actinopteri > Siluriformes > Loricariidae > Ancistrus > Ancistrus triradiatus. The sequence continues at coordinate 322,024 of JAJAGP010000594.1, read as the reverse complement.
CTATTTTCCTTTCAATTTAAATTATTTTCTCCATCCTTTAGTCCCTTTTTTATTTCATTTTTACTTTTTGCTTTCTTTCTCTACTTACATATTTCCTTGCGTTTGTTTTACTTTTGATTTGTTTCTTTTTATTCTTTTTTAATGTCTTTCGTAAATTCCATTTGGTCTTTCTTTTTTCTTCTCACTCTTATTTACTTTCTTTTATTGTTACATTTTTTGTGTGTCTCTAAACGATTTTGTTCTTTGATACTTTTTATTGTTTCTACTCATCCTTTTTTATTTTCTTTCTATTTTCTTTTCAATTTAAATAATTTTCTTTATCCTTGCTTTCCTTCTTTTTTATTTCAGTCATTAATTTTTACTTTTTGCTTTCATTTCATACTTACAATATTTATCATTTCTTTTTGTTCTTTCTACCGTCTTTCATAAGTTCCATTTTATTTATTTCTTTTTTCTTATCACTAACCCTTATGTTCTTTTCTTCTTTCTTCCTTTCACTTTTCATCTGCCATAATGCTTTCTTTCTTACTTACATATTTTGTTTCTTTCTTGCATTATTTATTTATACATTTCATTTTCTATTTTATTTGTTTTGCTTCATTCCACTGTCTATTCTTTTTCTTTCTTTCTTTTGTTTTTGATCTCATCCACCATTCCTTTTCTTTGTTTTTGTGTATTTTTCAGTTTTGTGATTATTAATAATGCATGTTTAGAACTGTTGCTATGGCGACCGTGTCACAGCATGATGCTTCATTACCTGTTGCCCTGCTGCTCTTAGGCCACGCCTCCTGCTGATGTCGTCATCAATCCTGTTGCACCTGTTGATGTTCCTCATACCGCGGTACTGCTCTGCTCACACACATTTATGCGCACTGTGTGTGTGTCTGTGTGTGTCTGTGTGTGTGTGTGTGTGTGTGTGTGTGTGTGTGTGTGTGTGTGTGTGTGTGTGTGTTGTGTTGTGGTATCAGAAACTGTTCAGATTTTTTGGGCGAATAATAATATATAATCAATAAATGAAAAATCTGAGTTTAGCAGAGTCTCGTGTTGTGTCATCCTGCCATCTGGTGGTAACCTGCAGTATTACAGCAATAACAAACAGGAACAAGAAACACAAGAGGCCACAATAAAGAAACCAAAAAGAAATGAAACAAAGCAAGTGGAAAGAAGCAAGCAAAAATAGAAAACAATGCAAAAGAATGAAAGATAATAGCTTAATATATTAATTACTATCTTAAAAGTTGTAATATATTTATATGTAAATGTTGATTATTTATAAATTATTTTTTAAAGAAATTAATCAAGTTCAGTAAAACCAGTCATTTAGTGTTTTATTTATCAGTCAAACGAAAACTATAAGCAAGAGGAAAAAGAGAGGGAAAAGAGAACATAAAAAGAATGTAACCTATATATTCTCAGCTCTGTTTTTGAGTGACATTCTGTTTATCCAATCACGCAGGTCGGCTGTGCGCCGGGGGCGGAGCCTGAAGTTCTTGAATTATCAAAACAGTTCGGATTGTCAAGAAACAGCCACATGGCCTTCGAGTTCGACGACAGAAAAGTCAAAAACAGGTAAGAGTGTGGGAGGAAACCAGAAAGAAAGAAAAACAATGTAATAATAGAAAAAAGAAAGAAAACAAAAAAGAGCAAAGGAAGCAGAATAAAGAAATCGAAAAGAAATTAAAAGAAATTTTATGGAGGTTTTTTCTTACTTTCCCTGCTGGCTTTTTTATTGTTTTGTTTTGGTTTTTAGTACTTTTGTATTGTTTGCTGGGGTTTTTTCGCTCTTCTTTATTTTTTATGTAATTGTTTTTGTTCGTTCTTTCCCTCTGCTTGCTTTGATCTTAACGCAGTGGGAAAAATAACCAAAGATAGATGGAAAAGCCAAAATAAATACATAAGATACAAATATACAGCTGCAAAAAGAGAAAGCTAAATACAAAACAATAAGAGAACAAAAAGAAAGACTAAAGAGGTTAGAAAGGAATAAAGAACATAGAAATCAGATCAAGGAGCAAAGCAAAGAAAAGTAAAGAGGAAAAAAGCAGAAAGATTAAAGGTTAGAAAGCAGAAAGGAAGGGTCAATGGAGAAATTACATGAGAATGAAGAAAACAAAAAAAAAGAAGAGGAAAGTAGAAAGAAATAATAGCAGCAGAGCAAAAAGAAAAAGAAAGCAAAAAATGTATATACATATATATAATTGTGTGTGTGTGTGTGTGTGTGTGTGTGTGTGTGTGTGTGTAAGCCTGGTGATCGAGTTCGAGCTTCGGACCGAGGCCGACTCCGGGTTGGTTTTCTACATGGCGAGGATTAACCACGCCGACTTTGCCACGGTGCAGCTGAAGGACGGGTTGGCCCACCTCAGCTACGACCTGGGCAGCGGAAACACGTCCACCAGCGTGCCACGCATCATCAACGACGGGCACTGGCACAAGGTACCCAGAAATACATTTAAATATGAAAAACATTCAGCGCCATCTGGTGGCCGGATCGTTTTGTCCCTACAGTAAGTCTGATAATATCAAAGAAGTTCCCTCTGATTTCTTTCTGTTGTTTTTTGTCCTTTTTGATTTCTTCGTTTTTCACTCTTTGCATTGTCGTTTAATTATCTTTTTAATCTTTCTTTTCTATTTCTGTTTTTGCTTTCTTCTTCCCTTCCACTTGCTTTCTTCCTCATGTCTTTATGCTTTCTTCTTTTTTACTGTTTGCCTTATCCTGTTCTTATTCTTTTTTCTATTTTTGTTCTCTTTTTTGTTTTTTTTCTGTTCTCTCTCTCTCTCTGCTTTGTCATTTCTGTGTTTGCTGTATTCTTTCCTTCTGTTTGCTTTCTTCATTGTGTCTTTTTACTTTCTTCTTTTGTTGTTTCTTTACTTTTTTTATTTTTACTTTTCTTATTCATTATTTTTCATGTTGTTCTCTTCTTTCTCGCTGTTTTGTTTCCTTCTACCTTCTTTGATATCTCTTTGTTCTGTTTTGGCTTTCTTCTTTTCTTTCTGTTTTTGTTCTCCTTCTTTCCTTGTTGCCTTTCTTCTTTATGCCCTTTTATACCTTTTTCCTTTTTTTCATTTCCTCTTTTACTTTCACTTCTTTCACTTTATCCTGTTTTCTCCCCTCCTTTTGACTATATTTGCTGCTCTTTTTGCATTTGCCTTTATGTTTTGCTGTTTTATTCTTTTGGCAGTAGTCTTTTACTTTTAGCTTCTTTCTGTTCTTTTTTTCTTCCTTTGCTTTGTTCTTTAATCCTCTTGTACTCTTGTAGTTTTTAATTCTCTTTTTACTGTCTTCTTCGGTTTGCTTTTTTCCTCTTACCCTAGCCTTGTTTTTACTTTCCTCATATGATTTTTATGTTTCTCTTCTTCCTTATCTTTCTCTTATCTATCTGCACTTCAGTATTGTGTGTGTGTGTGTGTGTGTGTGTGTGTGTGTGTGTGTGTGTGTGTGTGTGCAGATCCGTGTACGGAGGGAGAAGCAGAGGGGGATCCTAACAGTGGACGGACGTTACACCAAACACACGGTGAGCCCTAAGAAGGCCGATATCCTGGACGTGGTGGGGATGCTGTACGTCGGGGGACTTCCTCTAAACTACACCACCAAACGCATAGGACCGGTACTGCACTCACTCACACACTCACTCACACACTCACACACACACACACACACACACACACTCACACACACATATAGACCTACACACAGTGTTAATGTGTGTTAATGCGTGTGTGTGTGTGTGTGTGTGTGTGTGTGTGTGTGTGTGTGTGTGTGCAGGTCGTGTACAGCATTAATGGCTGCATCAGAAATTTCCGGATGCTGAACGCCTCGGTGGATTTGGGGAACCCGACCTCCAGCCACCGCGTGGGCAGCTGCTTCTCCAGAGCCCAGAGCGGGAATTACTTCGACGGCAGCGGCTACGCTAAAGCGGGTCAGCACGGGCTGCGTCCCAAATCACACAGTGGCCTCTCAATAGCACCTGCTCTGATACGATGGGTTTGTCCCAAATGGCCTACCATAGCAGTGTGTAGTACCTCCAGAAGTTCTGCCTTAGAGTCCTAGGCTCCTCTAAAGTCCTCTTTATCCAGAACACGCTGCTTCCTGCCATGTCTTCATAAAGCTCTGGCTTGTGCACCGTTTTATCCCCTTTTTTCCTTCATTATTTCTCTTACTGCATTCGTCTTTGTTTTTGCTTGTTATTTCTTTTTTTGGTCCCGTTTCCTTGTTGCTTTTTCATTTTTTGTCTCATTGCTTTGTTCCTTCTTTTTTCTTGTCCTTGTTTTTGGTTTTATGTGTTATTGTTCTTAACTTTTGCTTTCTACATTTTCTTGCTTCTCTCCTGTCTTTATTTTTGCACCTGTTTTATGTTATTTTTTTCTTTCTTTTTCTGCTGTTTTTTATTGGGTTTTAGTACTTTTTAATTTTTTCTGTTTTCACTTTCTGCTTTTCTGCTTTTTTTCTCATTACTTTGTTCTTTCTTCTTTATTTTTCTTCCTGTTTTGTGTTTTTGCTTTCTTTCCCTGCTTCTTTATTTTTGCTCCTGTTTTTTTTTTTTCTTTCCCTGCTTCAGTATTTTTGCTCCTGGGTTTTTTTTGCTTTCTTTCCCTGCTTTTGTAAGAATTTTTAAGACTTTTATATTTTGTCTCTCCTCAATTTCTTCTGTATTTTTGTCTCATTTCTTGTTTTTTCTTTTTGTCTGTTTTTCTTTCCCTGCTGGCTTTTTATTGTTTCGTTTTGCTTTTTTGTACTGTCACATTGTTCGTTCTTTCATCTTGCCCTCTTAAAATTTTCTTTCTTTATTTTCTTATTTACTCTGGTTACCTATTTTCTTGTTTCTTTTTAGTTTTTTCCCTCTTATTGCATTCATAGTGTATTTCATTTTTGTTGCTTTTGTGTTTGTTTGTTTTTTGTTCTTGTTTCTGTCTGTTTTCTTTCTTTCTCATTCTTCTTTCCTTGTTTGCTTTGTTCTTTATGCGGTTTTTTTTTGTTTTGCTTTATTTCTCTCTGCTTGTGTGTTTTGTATACGCTCACAGTTTGTTCTGATCCACATTGTGTGTGTGTGTGTGTGTTCAGTTGCCACCTATAAAGTGGGAAATGACGTGTCAGTGGATGTGGAGTTCCGCACCAGCGGCAGCAGTGGAGTCCTGCTGGGCATCAGCGGGCAGAGAATGGACGGGCTCGGCCTGGAACTGATCAACGGCAAGGTCAGAGAGAGAGAGACAGAACAGAGAGAGAGAGTAAGACTTTTGCTTTTTGGTACTTATTTGTGTGTGTGTGTGTGTGTGTGTGTGTGTGTGTGTGTGTGTGTGTGCACGGTGTGTGTGTGTGTGTGTTGCCCTCATCCAGCTCTTTTCCATGTCGATAAAACGAGTGGGCCGGATCACAGCCACATACGAAGGGGCGGAGCTTTGTGACGGACAGTGGCATTCCGTCACCGCCCACAAACTGAAGCACCGCTTGGAGCTGATTGTGGACGGCCAAAAGTGGGAGGCGGCCGGCTCAGATCCTAGCTCCGCCTCCGCCGACACCAACGACCCCGTCTTCATCGGTGGTTACCCAGGTGCGTTACCCAAACTGTTGCTATGGTGACAGAATATTAATATAAAACATTTGGTGTGTAAGTGAATTCTGCTCTGATCCAAAGGAGAATGTGCCTCATATAAAGCAAGAGGAAAGAAAAAAGAGAAAAGATAGAAAAGAAAGAGAGACTGAAAATTGGAACCAGAGTGAAAAGAGCAAAACAGAAAGAGAGAAGGAAAAAGGGAAAAAAGCACGTAGTAAAATGCAATGTAAAAAACAACAGAGGGAAAGGAAACGATGGAAAGAAATACAAGAGACTAATAAGAGAGAAAGAAAGAAAGAAAACAGCAAGAGGGAAAATACAGGGAAAGAGAAGGAAAGCAAAACGGGAGAGATCTTAAAGGATACCAAAGAGAAAAAAAGAACAGAGAGAGAGAGAGTCCAAAGAGAAAGAAAGAAAGAACAAAGCCATAAGAGAACAAAATAGAACCAAGATAAGGAAGAAAGCAAATGGAAACAGAGAGAAAGAAACAAAGAAAGCAAAGAAAAAAGAAAAAAAGCAGAAAGAGAAAAGAGCAGGGAACAGAAAGGACAAATCACTGAAAAAGAAGAAAGCAAAAAAAAGAAAGAATAAATCAAGGAAGCAGACAAGGAGATTTGAAAGGAATAAAAGATAAAAACAAACAACAAAGCAAAGAGGGAAAAAAAAACAAGCAAAATGATTTAAAGGAAATCAAAACAATATACAGTAGAAAGAAGAGAGGAAAAGTAAAGAGAAGGAGAAGTAGGTAAGTAAGAAGTGGAAATGGAATAAGAAGCCAAAAAGACAATAAAAAAAAAAAATAGCAAAAAGGGAAGGGAAGCAAAATCACACACAAACGGAAAGGAGAAAAAAAACAGTGGTAAGAGAAAAGAAGAGGAAAATGAGATAAGCCAGAAAGCAAATGGAATTAGAGAGGAAGCAACAGTGGTGGAAGAATAGAAGAAACCAAGAAGAAAAGCAAAGAAAAAGAGAGAAAAAAAGAAAGAAAATTTCAAAAATAAAAAGAAAGATACACAACATAAAATGAAAAACCTAAACAAACAGAACGAGAAAAGAGCAAAGGGAAAAGAAAGGAGAAAACACTGAAAAAGAAGAAAGCAAAATAGGCAGAATGAAGAAAATCAGAAAGAGAAAAAAAAGAAATACTAACAAAAAACAATAAAACAAACAGGAAACAAGAAGCAAGCAAAATGATTAAAAGAGCAAGAAATATACAAAGAACTGAGAAAACTGAAGAGAAGGAGAACTAGGTAAAAAGAAAAATGAGAGAAAGGAAGAAGAAGAGAGAAAATAGCAAAAGCGGAAAAGGAATGAGACGTGAAAAAGACAAAAAACCAGAAAAATAAAATAACAAAAGGGGAAGCAAAGATGCACACACAAGGAGAGGAAAACATACAGGGAAAGAAAACAGTTCAAAGTGAAAGACAATTTAAAAATCCAAGAAGTTGAATCTGTTCATCTGGACATAGATAACTGCTGAGACTGAAGAAGTCACTTAGATGAGTGACGAAACGTTTCTCCAATAAAATCTATGTCCAGATGAACAGATTCAACTTCTTGGATTTTCTTACCTGGATCATTGAGCATGCATCAAGACAATTTAAAAATGGCAGAAAAGAATAAAAATGAGATAAGGAAGAAAGCCAAAAGACAGAGAGACGCAATAATGGATGAAGAGGATGAATCAAGAAGAAAGAAAGAAAGAAAGAAAGAAAGGACATTTACAAAATATAATGAAAGAACAAATCTAACAGAAAAGAAAAGCCAAAGCAAGGATAAGAAGGGTGATAAGAAAACCTAATGTGTGTGTGTTTGTGTGTGCACGCGTGTGTGTGTGTGTGTGTGTGTGTGTGTGTGTGTGTGTTGCAGAGGGGGTGAAGCAGTTCGCTCTGACCTCTAGCCGGAGTTTTAAAGGCTGCTTGAGGAAAATAAAGCTGACCAAAGCAGGGAAGGTTCTGGAGGTTCAGCTCAACAAAGCTCTGGAGATTAAAGGAGTTCAGCCCCTCAGCTGCCCCGCGGCCTAGGACCTAACACACACACACACACACACACACACACACACACACACACACACACACACACACACACAACAGTTAATCTTGTCTGAAGAAGCTCTACAGAACCAAATCCAGCACTGATCAGATCAGATTGTTTATTCAGATTGAATTTGAAGGCCACAGCCTGAGGAACAAACAGATCCAGTTTATTTAAGCAGTAATTCCCTCGAGGTCGTGCTTTAAGGTGAGATACTGGCACGGGTGTGATGCGGTTATAGGTCACAATTAGTGTGTTATTGCGATTATACCACAGTTCCGTTATCGCCATTTATTGTTAGATATTAAGACAAAGAGGACAGAGAAATGATTTGTTTATCAGCCTTCCTGAGGTAACCTAGCTCCATTCTATCATTCCCCCGCGGCTAAGCCCCTAGTCAGTAAAGTCCAGGAACAGAATGGCCAATACCTGTTTATTATACAGACAATAAACACAAATATATCGATTGGTAAGTTTTAATTTATTAAAATAACCTTTATTTACATTCAGCATATAAATGGGTGGGGCTTATAAGGCAGGCTGTTACTAAGATCCACTATTCTACCGACTGAAGCAGATCGGAGTGAGATCCTGGTGTTAGAACCAAAGTCCAGGATCCCGTTTGATTAGCGATTATAAATTAGTATGATGAATCTCTTAATGTAAATCTGATCAGTCAGAAATGTTACAGAGCTACAGAGCATCAGCAGCTTCTCTGGGTTAGAGCTGGACTTACAGATAACAAACCTGTCAGAGGAACGAACCTACGATCAGCCGAAGGATGGTGTTTGATGAAAGAGCCGAGTTTAACTCCAGCAAACGACGTCTCTGTGAGGGATGAAGCTGATTCAGCATTTTTGTTGATGGGACTAAAGCTGAACCTTTTTGTCTCGTTTGCTCTTCAGTTCGAGCTGTGGATCCATTAAGAGCCGGACGTTTGATTTAAAGGACTGACTTTGTTTGGATTTTTCAAGCTTCCAAATCCTAAAGGTGATAACCCTTTGGCTCAGGTGGTCATTAATAGCTTCATCTTTCCAAATTTAAATAGTTTCAAAGTCAATAGATTTTATAAACTACTGATAGCTTTCATTTCGGGGCAGGGTTTTACTCATTACAGCTTGGCTGCTCTTTTAGGGCATCGTTGCTAGCTTACGTGTGTGTGCCGCGGAGCGATACTTATAGAACGCCCGTCAGAGTGCCCTTATTGTGCAGTGATGTCCAAAGAAAAACATCTCCGAGCCAATCATCATTGTGGGGACGGAACTGTGTGGTATAATGAGAGCTCAGAAACCCATAATGAACTGATTCTAAACCTGTTTGTAGGCCATGGACAATAAAGCTCGCTCTGATTGGCTGATCCAGTCTGCAGTGAGCTGTGTGTGATCTGTGTGAGTTACCATGTTCACTTTCCTCCCTGTAACCAAGGCTGGATCAAATATAATCGCTCCTGCCTGCAAAACACTCGCCGAGTCTGTCCTCTTCTCAGCGTCATTATTATTATTGTTATTAATTTATTATTATCATCAGTATTAGTACAGGAGAGCAAAAAATAATGAAAGAACAAAAAGGGAACCAAAGAGAAAAGAAGAAAGCACAAGGAACAATGAAAAAGGAGACAAAAGAGAAATAAAGAAGGAAAGGCAGAAAAGAAAGAGGAGAGCATAATGGAGAATTAAAAAAGAACAAAATGAGAAAGAAAGAACATAAAAGGGAGAAAATGAGAACCAAAAAGGGGGAGAAAGAAAGTGGGAGAGCAAAAAACAGAAAGCAGGAAGCAATAAATAAGGAAAAGAGAAAGCAAGAAGAAAAAGATCAAAAACAATACAAAAGAGCAAAAAAAAGAAGGCACCATAAGAACAAAAGAAAGGAAAAAGATAAAGAAAAAGAAAAGAAACAGCAAAAGAAGAAAGACACAAAACGCAAAGCGATAACACCACCGACCAAATGCACACCCTCCCTCCCCAGAGAAAACACCCCCCCCCCCCCCCCCCAAAAAAGGCGGAAAGCAAAAAACAAAAACAGCATGCAAAAAGAGGAATGAACAACAAAAGAGAAAAAATAAAGTACAAAAGATAGAGAGAGGGAACAGAAAAAATGTAAAAGAAGAAAAGCAAAACAGAAAAAAAAACAGGAATAGAAAGAAGATAGATGTTTTACTGTCACGCGCGCACACTTACCTGCGCACCACGCCCACCTTCGCGCACCTTCCCTTCATCTTCCATCACCTTCCTACCACCTTCTCTCTCCTCCTCTCCGGTCCACCACAAGTAACTTGCCTCTTGTTTTCCTAGTTCTTCCACATCAACTCACTATTGTAACCACCGCTCACACATTACACATTCACTTCGCTCTGTCCCTCGCGGTCCCTACCACGTCACGAGCTTCACTAATCCCATTCCTCTTGAATTCCACGACCTCTCACCATCGTAACCTTCTCTACCTCCGTCCCTGCTCGCTCTATACCCTGCCCTAACCGTACCTTCCTCGTTCTTCTCTTCTTTCCAAGTCGCGCTTATCGCTTCCCTCCCTATCCCTACCTTCTTCCTATAGTTTTGCTCAGCTCTCCATCATATCCCCGTTCCTCTCCTTCCCCCGTTCCGCGATCCCGCATTGCCTGTATAGCTTCCGTATTCCCGTTATCAGCATTCCTGTATTGTTTCCCGTTCTGTAACAATAAACACCGTCCTCGTTCAATCCACTCTCCTCCCTGCGTGGTGTCCTCCTGAAATCTACAGCGTTTACAGTAGACCAGAGCCGGCTTGGGAGACAGCAGGATTTATGGCATTTGAACTTGGCACCGATCACGATGACTGCGATCGTTTTCGCTGAGCTTTGTGGCTCAGATCGCTGAAGTAACGCACGCTCTCTCGCAGCTGGCTCCTCGGGTGGACGCGGTGGGGAACCGCGATATCCAGCGCATGTCACATCTAGACCGGTCCCCTGCCACGTGTCTGCCCACGCTGTTGGTTCCACATTCCGCCCACCTCCGAATCTCCACCATCAATGGGAGATCGCGTTGCCAGGGAGATTCGATGAGAACCCTGCGCGATTATAACCAATTCCGAGCGCAGTGCTTACGCTATCTGGAGCATTACCCACCTGGCTCGCAATTTAACGGTATTTCACTGGTGGTGTCCTGCCTTTCAGGCAGAGCATTGCAGTGGGTCACAGAAAGATGGTCACAGGGTGCCAAACCCGGGGACAGAGACCAACTTCTGGATGCACTAGGGGCAGTTTTTGGTCGCCCGCTGATATTGGACCATACACCCCCGAAGGTCCCACTGTTCGGCGAGTCCACCACGCTGAATGACCCACTTCTGGATGCGCTCGGGGCTGGTTGTCACTTCCTTTTCAGATTTTGAGCCATACGCCTCCCGAGCCTCCACCTTTTGGCGGGTTCACACGCCGAGTTACCGGTCTCCGCAGTGTGCAGCAGCCGACACCGTCGTTTTGTTCGCCACTTGCCTGGATCCATCCGTTTGCTGGCTGTCGGAGGATCACAGCCATTAATGTGGCCAAGCGCAGTACTAAAAGCAACTTCAACGGTCTATTCAAAGGACAACCGTTCCAGTCCAGGGTTCCGCCTGTCCAAGAGTCCGTTTCTGGGTCGCCCATCCCAGAGTCCCGCTCTAGGGATGCCCGTCCCCAGTCGAAGAGTCTCCCGTCCCAGAGACAGCTCTCTGGACGCCCGCCTCGGCTCCAGGTTTCGCCCATCCCAGAGTCTGTGTTCTGAGGATGCCCGTCCCAGTCAAAGGGGTCGCCCGTCTAGACACAAAAACCGTTCTAGGTACGCCTGTCCTAGGGCCATCAGAGGGCCCGAAATCATTCGAGATCTCTCAGAGGTTTCCCGTGGCCTGGGTACTTCTTGCAGTCTGGCAAACTTAACTAACTCGTCGTTGAGCCGGTCACGCGCTCGCAAGCACGTTGTTGGAACCGTCTATTCCGATACCCTGGCATTTGTGCACGCCGCGTTCGTGATCTCCGTCGAGGAGTTGTTACTGTTGATTAGGGGAGCAAGAGAGGGGAGAGATAGTAGAGGGGTCTTTCCTCACTGCATCTGCCATACCAGAGCCCGGTTCTCCGGCACAGAAGCCGGTTCAGTCACGTGCTGAAGCACGTTTTGCCCGTTACTCTGAATCTAGTTGGTTGCATCATGAGCTTTCTGGGCTCAGAAATGGGGCACGCTTGCCTGGCCTCTTCGCCATCACCTTCGGTACTTGGGTCCAAGCCGTCCATTAATGAGTCAGGACATTCTGAGACCTTTCAAAGGTCGTCTAACTCGGAGTTTACTCTGAGGCAGGTCTGAGTTTGCTTCGAGCCCCTCATGAGACCTCTTCACGGTATCGTCTATATTCCGAGAGTGTCTTCAAGTTCCACCTCTCTCAGGGACCTCCCAAAGGTCCTCTATCTTCAAGACCTCCCTAAGGTCGTTTAAATCCGTGCTCGCTCAAAGCTCGCCTTCGTCAAGGACCTGTCAAAGGACCCCTACCTCCGAGACCCCTCTAAGGTCAAATCTAATTCCGTGTCTGAAACTATGTTCACCCTCGTCAGAGACCTCTCAAGGTCCCCCAATCCTTTCTGACCCACTCTACACGTCGATCTAAGCCCGTGCCTGCTCTAAGTTTGCCGTCGTCAGGACCTGTCCAGAGGTTCTTGATCCCCGAGACCTCCCTAAGGTCCTCTAAGGTCCGAGCCTGTCTCCAATACTGCTAGGTCAGTGTAAATTTTTTTCTATAGCTGAATTTAAGTCCATCTCCTAAAGTCTATCCAAGTCCAAGGCTATTCTTAATCAGTCTGAGTCAGCTCTCACTCTGTCTCAGTCAGAGGTTACCGGAAGTCGTCTATGGCCTTCCAAAGGTTGCTAAATCCGAGCTCGTTCTAAGTTTTAACCGGTAATCAGGACCAATCTAAAGTCCTCGATCCCCGAGACCGCTCTCATAGATCACACTAAAGTTTGATTCCGTCTCCACTCATTCTGAGACAGTTATCAAGCTCATCTCCATCGAAGACCCACCAAAGGTCGTCTAGGTCTGAGACCTGCCAAAGGTCCCCTATGACTGAGCCTTTCCAGAATCTGTCCATTCCACCCTCAATCTGAATCTGGCCCCAATCAGTCCGAGGTCCGCTAAGATGCTACCAGACGCCTGTTCTTATTCGGTCTGAGCCCAGTGTCCGATATCGTCCACGTCTATGCAAGCATCCATGTCTCTTTGTGTGTCCTGTTTCAAAGACCATCCCAGTCCGAGTCCATTCCTAAGCTGTCTGAATCTGTGTTCGTCTCTACTCACTCCGAGTCAACTCTAAGTCTGTCTAAGTCTGAAGCTGTCCTCTCTCTACCCAACTCCATTTCATGTTCGTCTGAGTCTGTCGAGAATATGTCTACTCCTGAACCTGTTCCCAATCTGTCTGTGTCTGACCAACCTTCCTCTGTGTCTGAGTCTGTTCTATCTTCATCCGAGTCCGTCCAATCTCTGTCTAAGTCCGAGTTCACTCAAGGTCTCTCCAACTCTATGTCTGTCCCCTTTCTTCGTATGTCCACTCCATGTCCATCTGAGACTGTCAAGTGTGTGTCCCTTCCAAGTCTGTCTGAGTATGGCCCGTCTTCCTTTATGTCTGAATTCCTTCTCTCTCCGTCCGAATCTGTCCTGAGTGTCCCTAACTCTGACTCTCTCCCTTGTATGTCCAAATCCAGTCCGAGTCCATATAAGTCTGTGTTCCTCCCCGAGTCAGTCAATTCTGAGGCCACTCAAAGGTCGTCCGGGATCTTCCCAGGACAATCTGAGTCTGAGACCTTCCAGATGCCGTCAGCTACGGTGCCTACACCAAGGCCGTCAGTTCCAGTACCTGCACAACGGTCACCGGGTCCAGTGCCTACATCACAGTCGTCTGCCCCAATTCCTGCACCAAGATCATCAGCTCCCGTGCCTGCCTCGTGGTCGCCAGTCCCCGTACCTGCGCCCAGATCCTCAGTCCCAGGACCTACGCAGAAGTAGTCGTCCCCGCGATCCTCGGAGAATCCATCTGCTCCCGTGCCATACCTCGTGGTTTCCATTCCCAGTACCCAGCTCTACAGAAGTCGCCTGTCCCCGAGATCCTCCAGAGATCATCTGCTCCCGTGCCTACCTCGTGGTTTCCAGTCCCAGTACCAGCTCCAAGGTCGTCACTCTCGGTTCCTACACCGAGATCCAAAGTCCCACTACCCGCTCTGAGGTCTCCAGTCTCAGTACCTGCGCCTAGATCATTGGTCCCAGTCCCTGCGCCTAGATCGTCTGTCCCTGGGATCTTCCAGAGATCGTCAGTCCCCATGGCCTTCCAGAGGTCGCCAGTCTTCATGCCTGCTCCACGGTCGTCAGTCTTCAAGGCCGTCCAGAAGTTGTCTGTCCCTGTGGCCTCCCAGAGATCGTTGGTCCCAGTACCTGTGCCTAGATCGTCTGTCCCTGAGATCTTCCAGAGATCGTCGGTCCCCGTGGCCTGCGAGAAGTCGTCCGTCTCCGAGGCCTTCCAGAAGTCGTCCGTCTCCGAGCCCTTCCAGAAGTCGTCAGTCCTCGAGGCCTTCCAGAAGTCGTCAGTCCTCGAGGCCTTCCAGAAATTGTCCGCCGTCATCCCTGCTCCGAGATCCTCAGTCCCAGTGCCTGTGTCTCGGTCCGCCTTTCTGGTCACCGCATAGGAGTCCTCTCCCCGGGTGGCTGCTCCTATGCCACCCATGTCAGCACTAGGGCCCTCCGCTCCTGCACCTGTCCTGCCGTCGCCCATGTTCCTGTGTGTCCAGATCATGGCTCTCTCCGGTCCTGTTCCTTGCCCTCGTCTCGGCCTCCCTTCGTCTATCCACGTGGGGTGCACCGCTCTGAGTCATCAAGAGCCCGGTTCCATCTGGAATCCTCCGAGCCGTCGCCCAGAGAGGAAACCACCGGACCGACCAGAACCCCCGTTAGGCCACCATTGGAGTCCTAGCTCCGTCTCGGACTCCGTGGGGGGGCTCTGTCACGCCACACGCTCACCTTCACACCACGCCCACCTTCGCACACCTTTCCTTCATTTTCCATCACCTTCTACCACCTTCTCTCTCCTCCTCTGTTCACCACAAGTACCTGCCTCTTGTTTTCTAGTTCATTCCACCATCACTATATATACCGCTCGCCATTCACTTCGCTCTGTCTCGCGGTCCCTACCACGTCACGAGCTCACTAATCCCATTCCTCTCGATTCCTATCGAGCCTCTCACCATCCTAACCTTCTCTACCGTCCGTCCTGCTCGCTCTACCCTGCCTAACCGTACCTTCCTCGTTCTTCTCTTCCTTATCCAAGATTCCTTATCGCTTCCCTACCTTTCTTCCTTTAGTTCGCTCAGCTCTTCTTCTATATCCCCCGTTCCGCGATCCGCAGCGCCTGTATAGCTCCGTATTCCGTTTATCAGTTCCTGTATTTGTTTCCGTTCTGTACAATAAACACCGTCCTCGTTCAGATCCACTCTCCCTGCGTGTGTCTCCTGAATCGTACAGCCGGCGTTACAGTTACTTTAACTTCTTTAACGTGAACTCAAGACAAAGTATGCGTACGAAGAAAACCAACAGTACACAGAAATGCTTAATTACGTATTTATTTAAAAAACATTCTTTAGTGGTTACGTACGAAGACCTGTCACTTCTTTACTTATTCACAGTATAAAAAAGTGATAATAACAATAAAAAAAAATCACCTGAATCCGAATCCTGTCTGAAATAAAATTTACATAAATAAACATTATTGTACGAAATGAATCAAAACACAGATCCACAGCTAAAGTTCGTTTTTGATTCGTTTTATCTGATTGGCTCTTTTATCAGAAGTACCACCACAGAACCGTGTGCGCGCTAACTACGTTTTTTTTCCTGTGTCTCGGGTCAGATAGAGACGCCACGCACTCCATCTTTAAGGCGTGGCCGTTTGCTGCTACGTGAAGTATTAGGAGTTACTAATGAAAACTACGATTTATCCTCCATATTTCCCTCGGCAGACTTCGTAAACTATCACACTTCGGAAACTATTCGTATTCTATTACGTCACAAACCTGACCGGTGACACCGGAGACACGGCCGATAAACCTCTGTGACGTATTCTTAATAAAGTTAATGATTAGCTACGATACGTTACCAGAATAATGCGCTCTTCCGAACAAAGTCCGATAAACTGTACGATTATAAAACAGGGGTAAAAGGAGAAGAAGAAAGAAGGAAAAGATATTAAGCAAAACAGAAAGAGGAGGGCAAAACAAGAATTAAAAGAGAAAGGAAGGAGCAAAAAACAAACAACTGTAAACTAATAAAGAAGATCAACAGAAAAAGAAATTAGGCAAAAAAGAAAAAAGAGAGTGAAAGTAGAATGAAAGGAGGGAGCAGAATAGAAAAAAGGCAAAAAAGAGAAAGAAAGAAGAGAGCAAAATGATAAAGACAAAAGCAGCAAGTAAAATGAGAGAAAAAAGAAAAAGACAGTAAAATGAGAATGATAAAGGGAGCAAAAGTGAAAGAAGGGAGCAAAAAAGGAAAGAAGATAAAGAAAGAAAGCAAAAATTGAAAGAAATATAAGAGTAAATTGATAAAGAAGAGAACAAAACGAGAAAGAAAGTTAGCAAAAAAGAGAAAGAAGAGTAAATGGAGAACGAAAAATGGAGCAAAAAAGAAAGAAGATAAAGAAAGAAACCAAAAAATAGAAGGAAAGAAAGAACAGAGCAAAAAGAGAAAGAAGGGAGCAAAAAGTAAAGAACAAAAAAAGTAAAAAGTAAAATGGGAACAAAAAGGGAACAAAGGTGAAAGACGAAAAACAAAACAAAAAGAAAGAAAGCAAAACAAAAAAGGAGAGAGTACTGGTAACGAAGAGAGCCAATAGACACCACTAAATCCATCTGAGCTCCCCCTAGTGGTTAGGTCTGGTTTCATGTTCGCTGTACTTCGTTGCTGTATTGTGTCAAAGTGAAATGTTCTATTACTACAACTAATTTGCGTTAGTATTTCTACTAGTAAGGACATTAATGAACGTAAAAAGTCATAACGTAAACATTGCACTGCTGTTACGTGTCCACTAGAGGGCGAACAGGCTTATATCTTATATAAAATGTCTGCGGTGTTGAGTGAAATGTTTTTAAAAACACAAACGATATTTTTTGCGATCGGCTTACGATGCGGATCCTTGAAACGAATGTTTTGTAAAGTTTTACATTTATTTTGTTTACATTCTGTTCACAAACCGTGTGACCGAAGTGGTTCCGGATCGGACAGCAGTTACGTTAAGTGTTACGTAATGAAAATTAAAAAACAGAGATTTCCGATATTATCAATGTGCTGTCAAAGTCCAGCTGAAAATCGGTTTGCTGGTAAACTCCAGGCAGTGGATTTGATTCTAATTCAGTAAATCGTTTGCTTACAGTAAAATCACCACGTTCTTACAGTGTACTAAACTATTAGCTTCATTAGCATTCTAACCGACCAATCACCATCGACTAACATCCTCCCTGTATAAGCTTGACTCGGTCACAATTCTAGCTATAAAACCCCGCCCAAAGGGGCGGAGCCAAGCTGTCAGCCACAACCAGAGCAAAACAAATCAGTAAGTTATCATTAAGTGCAATTTTCTTATCAACACGTTAGATTTAATTTAAAAGAAAAACTCAGTCACGACGATCATTTACAAGCGTCTCATCCAGACGTCCCTCCTTCAGGGTCTCCTTCATGTGACTCGTTCCACCCACAGAGGGCGCTCTACGCCCCCGTGAGTGCGTCATTCAAACGTCCAAAGGGGAACGTTCCCTTTAATCTCACGTCCTCTACAGTCAGGTCTGAGTGCTGGCGGCGGCTGGGCGGTGGCTGGGCGGGGCGCTGGGCGTGTGAGCGTCAGTGCTGCACCAATTTGATGACCCACTCGGCGGTGGGGTTGAGCTCCAGCAGGGCCTTCATGTAGGTCTCCTCGTCCAGACAGCGCTCCTCTACAACAGCACAGCAAAACAGAAATGAATCCATAGACGTTCAATAAACTCGACCTCAGCTACTGCAGAAGCCGTACAACAGCTGTACAACAACTGCAGGGACCCGGCTCGGGCAAAAGAAGGCAGACACTGGGAAAGAAGAGAAGAAAAGGAAAAAGAAATGAAAAGAGCAAAAAAAGAAGACTGATGATAAAAAATGATAAAGAAGAGCACAAAACGAAAAATAAAGGAAGGATCAAAAAATGACAGAAAATAGTAACAGAAGAACAAAAAAGGAGCAAAAGTGAAAGGAGAGAGTAAAAAGGGAAAGAAGAGGACAACTAGAAAGAAGAGATGGGGCAAAAATTATAAAGAGGAGAAGAAAATGAGAAAGAAAGAAAGGGAGCAAAAAGAGAAAGAAGACTGCAAAAAAGGAAGACAAGGAAAGAGGAAAGGAAAACAAGAAAAAAGGGAGTAAAAAGAGAAAGAAGAGAGCAAAAGGAGAATATAAAAGGGAGCAAAAGTGAAACGAGCACAGCAAGAAAGAAATGAAGTGAGGAAACAAGAAGAGAGCATATATAAAGAAGAAAAAAGAAAGCAAAAAACAAACAACTAAACTGTTAAAGGAGAAAGAAGGGAGCAAAAATTTAGGAAGACAAAGTAAGAAAAGCAAAACGAGAAAAAGGGAGAAAAAGAGAAAGAAGAGAGCACAACGAGAAAGGAAAGAAGAAAATAAGAACAAAAGGAAGGGAGCAAAAAGAAAAAGAAGAGAAAGAAAGAAAGAAGAGACTAGAAATATAAAAATAAGAAAGCCAAAAACGAGAACAAGTGTAAACTGTTAAAGAAGAAAAGGAAGAAAAGAGGCAAAAAAGAGAAAGAGAGTAAAATGAGAGAAAAAAAGTGAAATACGGGAACAAAATAGAAAGAAGGCAAAAAGCGTAAGAAGGAAGAGAGTAAAACAATGAAGAAATGAAGGTACCAAGAAGAAAGAAGAGAGCAAAAAAGAGTAAGAGAGTAAAATGAGAACAAAAAGGGGCTAAAAGTGAACGCTACGCTGGTTTTGTTCATATGAATTTGGTTTTGATTTTGCCTTTACATTAAATCCTTAAAAAATGTTCCCCTGCCAGTGTCTGGGTTTGTTTTCCGGCAGAACCTGATGAATCTTTTTTATTACGGGCCGTTTAGACTTAGACTTTGGTTCAGTTGGTCAGGAAAGCAGAAAAGAACTGTGTTTGAAATGCCTGTGAAAAACAGAACAAAGGCCAATAGTTTCATCATCGTATGCTTCAGTCCCATTAGTGCTTAGGCCAGATCACCCTGATCTCAGTCAAACTTCGCTTGGAAGCTGCACAGGGTCAGGCCGGGTCGACATGGAGGTGCCTTCTGGCCGGGTCGGGCATCACATGCAGCAAGCCGCAGCTATATCTGAGGGAGATGAGGTTGATCATTGCTCATCAGCAGCCCTGTGATGGACTGAGGCCTGACTACATGTGTTTCCTTATTCTTATTCTGAGTGTATTTTCTTTTTCATGAAGCATTTTGATTTTAAAGTTTAGTTCTCTCAAAAGTTCAGCGTGGCTTTAACAACTCGTCGATTTTTCCCCCGTCTTTAACAGATGTGCCAGTCATTTCGGTGGAATGTTTGTGTGTCAACTCACTGATGTTTCCTCCGATCTCGTACAGACACAGGTCCTCTCTCTTCAGCATTAAGGAGCTGAAATAAGGAGTAAACACGAAGAAGAAAAAATACATTCCCATTATTACAGCAGGAAGGACAATCCCTTACACAGCTGGTGTGTGTGTGTGTGTGTGTACCTCTCCTGATTGAGGAACCGGGTAAGAACGTCTGACGCTCGTAGATCTTCTGTCAGCTCTAAGGACATGGAGACCTTGGAGAACTGTGGTGCCTGCACCCTGATGAAGCCCTCATCCACCTAAAACACGAAAAAACACTATTTCTACGTCTGCTGCTTTGAGATTCGGTGGAAACGTTGTGAAAAATGTTCATTTCTTTTTACTGGACAAAAAATGAGTCACTTCAGGTTATATCTTAGTACTGTACGGTGATAATTAACAGAAACACTATCAAACTGTTCTGAGTTCACTGAATACCAAGTGCAATGCTTACATTTTACCACTGTGTGGCACCCTTGTACCTTTACACAGTGTGTATTCTGCTATTCACGTGTTCAGCACGACTCTAAATACCATCTGCTCTGCATTATCAATTCCTCTAGCACACAAACTACTAACTCTCAACTTACGAGTGCATTATCATTGTTATTATATTATATTATTATTACACAAGGAACTTAAATTACTATCATCATGGACCTTTAAAATGCTACCATTGCGCTCTAGCCAGCATTCAGGCTCCGGAGTTAATGTCTGCTGCAGAAAATGGTTATTACTTAGACGCGACTGTTTCTGTGTAGTAAAAATGCTGACTCATATGCAATAATCCTGTAGATAATCTTCAAATCTAACATTAATATTAATACTTTCACCAAATACACTCAGTCTGTTAGATTATGTTAGAAAAGTCACATTTCATGGGATCTTAGTAACTCCAAGGCTTGAAATGTATTGAGTTAGTTGCACTACCACCGGATGTCCACTAGTGGCAGGTAAAGTTCATTTTGTGAACGCAGGTTGTGAATTAAACTATTACGTCTCAAAAAACAACATTCTTAATGTGTTCAATTATATAAGGTATTATCAGAATACCATTGATTAATATTAATATCAATATTTGACTGGTTAAAAAATCTGCGCACACACACGAGCTGCTTAGCGTTTGCGTTAGCATTAGCATTAGCACTGCACCATCTTTCAGTTACAGTTGCGTCATCTCACCTCCGGGATTTTCTCCACTTCTCTGCTTTTCTCGTAGGCCATTTTCCTCAGCAGCTTTTTGACCGCCCGGTCTCGGTTCATCTTCCGTTGGTTCTCGGTGTTGTGCTTCCGAACCTGGTTCATTAAGAACTTCGGGATCTGGGTGCAACATTGGCACATAAACACATAAAATACATCACTTAAAAGGATGACGTCTCTCTTTTTTAACACAAAGTGTGGATTAGTGCTAGTGTAAACAATGAGCTGTGCAGGTGAACACGGATTATTATTGCACGTGTGAACATTAGTTTTGTAAATGAATATGGGTTATATTATTGCAAATATGAACAGTCCCCTTAATAAATAAATGTGGTTTAGATTACAGTGTGTGTAAACAGTAAAACATGTAAAAGACTATGGATTATATTATTGCAAGTGCAAACAGGAGCACACAAATGTATATTATAAGTTGTGCGTACAGTCCAGAGCAAGTTCTGGTAACGTATGAGCAGTTTGACGATGTTAGCCATCCTGGCTGCCGTGGTGAACTCCTGCTGCTCTGTGATTTTGCCCCGGAAGCCCTTGAACATGAAGAGGTTGGGCGCCATGACCACGGAAACATTATTCAGCGTCATCTTGTTGTGCTCCTTGTGGTTGATGACCTGTTGGAAGAACTCCAACAGGGCCTGAGTTCATGAAAAGTACAAAATACAGAAAACCAAATGGAGTGGATGTGTGTGATCATTGTAAGCATTCGATTTCACTTTAACTGTCAATATAAATGCTATCAAACACGCATATTAGAATTATACTTATAAAGCGTTACTGTGCCTCTGGAAAATAACTATAGTTGAACGTGGGATTTTGTCAATGTGAACCACATAAGTGAACTAAAGATGAATTACTGAAAAGAGTGCAAGTAAACAAAGTGTGGATTATTGCACTGTGTGAACAGGACTATGTGTAGTTACAGTGAATGTGGATTATTGTGAATGTAAACAGTAATGTGTGAAGTAACCGAATGCGGACTTTAACAGAATAACTTTAACTTTAACAGAATGTGGATTATTGTACAATGTGAACAGTATAGTATTTTTAGGTTAAATGAATGTGGATTATTGTATGACCTAAGCAATAAATTGGATAAATGATTGTGGATTATTGTAGAATGTGATCAGTAATGCGTTTAAGTGATTGTAAAGTGTTATTGTTATTATAAAGTGTAAACAGTATGGTGTGTATGTAAAATGAATGTGGTTACACTTTACAATAATCTGAAATCACTTACACACTTTACTGTTCACACTCTACAATAATCCACATTCAATTTCCTTACCATTTCCTTAACATTTATTTTACTTACACACTGCACTGTTTACGTTGTACAATAATCCACATGTACTTATCTTATACACTTTACTGTGGTTGGGGATTATTGTAAAGTGTAACAGTATGTACAGTGTGAACAGTGTGGTGTGTAGGTAAAATGAAAGTGGATTATTGTACGGTGTGAACAGTGCAGTGCGAATAAATTGAATGTGGATTATTGTAAGGCGTTAGCAGAAAGAACCCAAGTAAAACGAATGTGGATTACGGCACAATGCGAACAGAAAATAATGTAAGTGAAGTGAATGTGAACTATTCTAAGGTGTGAACACGAATCTGATTATTTGAAGTGAAACTGGATTATTGTTAGGTGTGAATGCAAAATTGTGCGAGTTACCAGATTACCTTGAGTGTGTCTCTGCTGGACTCTGGTAATAGCAGCACTAGGAGATTAAGAGCCTGTAGCTGTTGCTTCTTTGTGGGAAATTCTACAAAGAAACACATTGACCAGTCATTCTTATGCAGTTGAGACACCCCTCCACCTGAAATGGTACAAATCATCTTCCAAACCAGACGCCGGTGTGCGTTTGTGTGTGTGTGTACACTCACTGAGCACCGACATGAAAGCGCTGAAGTATTCCACGGTGAGCAGAGGATGAGGAAGCTCCCTGATGAAGAGTTTGAGTACGCTCGCTGCGTCATGCTGTTTAAGAGTCTCCCAGGAAAACGAACCGTCGTAGAACTTCACCTCCAGTTCCTGACACACAGCCTACAACACAGACGCCCCCAGCATTTGCATCAGCATTCGCACTAAACGGCCACATCTGCTTCAGTGCAGACTTCGTTTGCATGGTTCCTTTCTCATGTGCAAAAATCCCATTCTGTCTTTAGTTTTACTTATCTTAATAATCCATCTGCCTATACTTCTGACAGTTCACTCTCAGAATAATCCACGTTCTCGAACACCCCTTATGGTTCACACTCAGCGTTCACTGACGCTGTTTACTGTTTACAGTGGTGTGAAAAAGTGTTTGTGCCCTTACTGATTTCTTATTTTTTTGCATGTTTGTCACACTTAAGTGTTTCAGAACATCAAACCAATTTAAATATTAGTCAAAGACAACACAAGTAAACACAAAATTCAGTTTTTAAATGAAGGTGTTTATTATTAAGGGAGAAAAAAAATCCAAACCTACATGGCCCTGTGTGAAAAGTGATTGCACCCTAAATCTAATAACTGATTGGGCCGCCCTTAGCAGCAACAACTGCAGCCAAGCGTTTGTCATAACTTGCAGTGAGTCTTTTACAGCGTTGTGGAGGAATTTTGGCCACTCATCTTTGCAGAATTGTTGTAATTCAGCCACACTGGAGGGTTTTCCAGCAGGAACGGCCTTTTTAAGGTCATGCCACAGCATCTCAATAGGATTCAGGTCAGGAACTTTGACTAGGCCACTCCAAAGTCTTCATTTTGTTTTCCTTCAGCCCTTCAGAGGTGGCACTTGCTGGTGTTTTGGGATCATTGTCCTGCTGCAGAACCCAAGTTCGGTGCAGGCCATTTTTTGCCCAAGCCTCTTTCATTATGGTGGGAGGCACAATGAAACACTGACCTTAACTCACTGAGTCAAGTGAGGCCTGCAGTTCTTTGGATTATGTTGTTGTGGGGTCTTTAGTGACCTCTTGGATGAGTCGTCGCTGCACTCTTGGGGTAATTTTGGTCGGCCGGCCACTCCTGGGAAGGTTCACCACTGTTCCATGTCTTCGCCATTTATGGATAATGGCTCTCACTGTGGTTCCCTGGAGTCCCAAAGCTTTAGTAATGGCTTTATAACCCTTTCCAGACTGATAGAT
Organism: Ancistrus triradiatus; assembly: GCA_025084515.1. Classification (NCBI taxonomy): domain Eukaryota; kingdom Metazoa; phylum Chordata; class Actinopteri; order Siluriformes; family Loricariidae; genus Ancistrus; species Ancistrus triradiatus. The sequence goes on along the minus strand of JAJAGP010000594.1, from coordinate 298,498 downwards.
CTCAAATACTTTCTTTCTCAGTTGTTCCTGAATTTCTTTGGATCTCAGCATGATGTGTAGCTTTTAATGATCTTTTGGTGAACTTCACTCTGTCAGGCAGGTCCTATTTAAGTGATGTCCTGATTGAGAACAGGTGTGGCATTAATCAGGCCTGGGTGTGGCTAGAGACAGTGAACTCAGGTGTGATAAACCATAATTAAGTTATGTTTTAACAAGGAGGGGAAAATCACTTTTTCACACAGAGCCATGGAGGTTTGGATTGTTTTCACTTTCAGAATCCACATTTTTAAACACTTATTATCCACAATGTAATAATTCACATTTACTAAAACTAAACATTAAACTAGTACTGTTATTTAAATAACCTACATAGCAAATGTACCGTACCATACTGTACACACTCTAAACTGTCCATAATTATCTATACTATTTACCATTCATCTTCAAAATAATCCACATTTACTTGAAGTTTAATAATCCGAATTACTTTATTCACACAGATCCCTGTTTAGTTGCACTATATATTATTTAAGTACAATAATTTACACTGTTTACGCTCCAAACAATCCAGATTCACATAAAATACATTCATTTCACTATTCACAGTTACTTTAAACATTATATTGTTAAGATCAGAATGTTGAAATTAAATATTACACAAAAATCTTCTCTAATGTTCTCACCTTTACCCTGGTGGTGGCCCCGGGGATGCGCAGAAGTCCCTCCGTGTCCAGTCCCAGCTCTTCCATGTGGGAAATCAGCTACAAGAAGACAGAATGACGCTTAATTCACAAACGTACACTGCTTTGTAAACACCGATTACTGTTGGATATGAGACCAGTGTAAAGGGTATAGACTTTTTATAGGGGCATACCTTCTGCAGTATGAGTGGCACACGGGTACCAGGGACCTTCCTCTGGTCCTGCTCCAGTAGTGTTGTTAGAGGAACCCCAAACAGCCCAGATTCTAGAAACACAACAATCTCAGACATACTGGAGGAAAACTATTTTAAACTAACTGTATATTAAACTTGCATAAAAACCAAAAAAGCCTCTATGGGATCAAAATTTGCCTAACCCACATTCACTTTCACACTTTACTGCTTTTACGCAAAATAATCCACATTCATGTACAATGATTGTTGCTCACAACAAAACAACATACTATACGTTCCCCCTCGTAAATGTACAGTGTGTTTGTTGTTGTTCACACTCAAAATAACACACATCTATTCCTACTCTTTACTTTTCACGCTCAAAATAATCCAAAATCCACCATATAAATACCAAATAAACAAATAATCCACATTAGAATAGACTTATTACCATTAACATTCCCTTACATTAATTACTGTTTACACTCAAAATAATCCAACTTCACTTAGGTTTTTTTACTTATCAAAACACTTGCACCTTTTAATTTCACCCACAACCCAACCCCGTTTATAACAGGAGAGATCTGCCCAGGACTGACCTTTGACCTTTATCTTGAGCGGTCTGTGGGTCTTGAGGTCGACGCGGGCCGAGTCAAACAGGGCGCTCACTTCGATCAGGACGAGCCGGTACACCTTCTTCATGTCCGCCGGGGAGAGGTCGCCCACCTTGGTCATTCCCGTCTTATCTCGCGCCACCCTGAAGTCCTGAAGAGAGGGAGAGGCTGTTTGCAGTCGCATATCCTGACCAGCAGGTGTGCTACAGACACAAGGAACTCCCTGACTCAGAGGGCCCCTAACTGCCCAGACTGCCCCTAACTGTTTGATGTTTCAGGCTGTTAGTTCCTCGTGTCATGGGGCCAGATCAGTTATTTTTATTTTTAATCTTTCAGCTGTATGATTCATGCATTTGATTTTACTTAATAATGTCAGCTCGTCAGCTGTGGTGGAAACATGTTGCACACTGGGGTGAGCTTTCAGGAATCTCAGGGGAAATCTAAAAATGTTTCTTTCCAACAACGTGACCAGAAAAGCACCGCAACAACCCTGGGCAGATGGGCTACAACAGCATCAGAGCTCAATGTTTTACTACAGATATATGGGAAGTTTATTAATCCCTCATCAAGACAGAGTCAGAAACTGACACAGGTGATGGGCTGGCCCCTGGGATAATTAAGAAATGGTGATGGTATTTTAAAATAGTAAGGCACCAAATATCTGCTTCACTGCTGGATTGGACCGCTAGAGCGGTCAAAAGGCAGTAGTCTTCAGAAAAGAATGCTGTTATTGACACATTATGGTCACTGGATGACACCAAATAGTTTGGTTACAGGATCAGCTCGCGTTTGTCCAATGCATCATTCATTACATTTATAGTCGGTGTGGTGAGGATGTTAGCTTAGAAGGCTTTTAAAAAATAAATGTTCCGGTTATTAATGTAGGCATACATTAGGAACACACTATAAACATGACTATAAGCGTGGTGCTGAAGAAGGCAGCTTTTTTACTTCTGAATTTGTCTGTCTCGTGAAACTACTGCATTATTGTTTTATTTTACGAAGGGGGGAAAGGTTGAATGTAACTGAAATTGAAGCTATTCTTGAATATTCTAAACAGGCTGTTCCGTGACTTGTTTCCTCTCCTAACTGTCATATTTTCCCTTAAGATTAATAAAAGATATAGGCTATAATGTACAGCTCTCCTGTGTTTCAGAGAATGTTTCAGAAATGCTGCAGTGAATACATAACAGCCCCATCCATGCCTCCACAGCTCCTTTAAGTCAAGTCCGGTTTATTTATGTAGCGCTTTATACAATGGAGCACTGTCTCACAGAAACTTTACAAGTTTAGACTTCTAGAATTTTAATCACCTGCGAATCATTAGCTTCATAAATCATAAATCATACCGCCAGGAGCGTATTGTGTTATTCCTCGTGAAGCCCTGCTATCGTTTGCCTTTGTCTTGTGTGGAAAGTGGTCAGTGAGAGATGTTTGACGTTCTGATTGTTTTATTCTTTCATAATAAAACACGTGAACAGCCCTCTGTAAAACCCTACACGCAAGATTTGCCAGAAAAACCCCAGGAACGATGCGGCCCTCATACCGGCCCACACACGGCCATGTCAGGGTCCCTGCAGTCTGACCTATAAGGTGACCCGCTGCAATGAGGACCTGACACAGCATAACCCGGCGGCGCTTTAATTAACACGCATTGTTTATTTTATAGGTCTGATCCTCAAGGACGAAGGACTCCAGGACAAAAGGCACATTCCTTTAGCTGTGGGTAAACTTTGCTCTCTCTGTCACACACACACACACACACACAGGGAAATCAGTGCATGCGTTAATGTTTGACGCTCCTCACTCACAGGTAACTTGTCGTCCGCCTCGTCGACTGGCGGCGAGACCTTCGACCCTTCCCTGTAGCTCAGGGCCTGCTCGGAAAATGACACGTCTTGGTTGATATCCGTCTCGGTTTCACCTGGCGCCTCGCCTTCGGCCTGGGTCCCGTTTCCTACGGCCACGCCCTCGCCTGAGCATATGACAACACATATGACACCTTTATGCAACTAGTAAAGCTTCGATCTGATGAAATATTGGAGAAAATGAAAGGTGCACAAGTTTAGGGACCCTTCCAGATAATCCCATGCTCTATATTTAGATATCTGGTCTAAATACACAGAGTGGCCACTTTACTAGAGACCTGCCCTGTCAGAGGTTCTGTGTCGCCTAACATACAATATTGTGACCAGGGGTGCGTAAACCTTTGCACAAGACTTTTGCGTGATGATTAATGACCCTCCCTGTGTGAATACCATAAAGTGTGTATAAAGGTCAGCGGTGCTAACAGCTATCTAACAGAATCCCGAAAGCCCTGAAGGTCCTGAGTCTGAATCCCAGAGCTGCTCATGGACTGATCGAGTCTGCTGTGCTGAACCGGGACCAAAAACTGGAGTTTAATAAAATAACTGTAAGGACTCGACAACCCACCGGCTGATTCTGCTTCCTTTTTGCTGGATTCACTTCCCTCTCTGGATGTGGATTCGTCTTCCTACAAAGATCGAAGTTAATGGACTTTAAATGAGATCATGTATATTAATTTAACTGTAATAGATATGTGGCACATTTATATTTATATTACTACATTTAGAATAGTGTCTAAAATAAATAAAAATAAAAATAGAAAATAAATATACAATAACTGCAATAACTGTCTGAAAAGTCTGAGCTGAATATTAAATACATCTAATTAAACACTTCTGTCATTTTAAGGTATCTCTAAAATATAATCTAGAAGCAATAAAAAACTAGAACTTAAATTGAATTATGTATTAAAAATATATAAAAGCAATTTAAGCAATTACAGCAAATATTTTAATATCAATATATTATGATTATATTCTAAGCAAATAAATAAATAAATACAATGTGAATAAACTAGACAGACATTATTATATCTATTAACATTACTAATATTTTCAAAAATATTCATGTACATATGTACTATAACAAATTATTCCTTTATAAATATTTATTTACTTTTAATTGATTTACTTCCGATCTATTCTACGCAATTTATTTGATAATTTATATTAAATGATTTCATTTATTTAGATTTTGTTTTTTAAAAAGCCACAACAAAATTTAAATTAAATAGGAAGATTAGAAGCAAACAACGCTTGTAAAAGAAAGACTAATAAATTAATTTAAAAATAATAGTTTAAGATTATAAAACAGCAAATGTTTTTTGAAAACATTACTATTATTATTATAGTAGTAGTAGTAGTATTGTTGTTGTTATTATCACTGTAATAATAATTATTGTTGTTGTTACATTATTATTGTTATTATTATTATAATTCTTATGTTATTATTATCATAGTAATGACAATAACAATAACAATTATTGTTGTTATCATTATCATTACTATTATTATTATTATTATTATTACTATTACTGTCAGTATAATAATAATAACAATGATAGTATTGATAATAATAATTATAATAATATTATTATTACAATGCTGGACGTTCAGAAGCTCCAGACCCGTAGAACACCCCCATGTATAAAGCCCTCAGTGCGCTGCCCTTTGCCCTCTGACCTTTCCGTCCTGAGGTTTGAAGATGTCCCGGACGTCGGGGACACTGTAGGGTTTGTTGCGCTTGCGTAGCGTCTCCAGGCGTTTGTGCACGGCGGCGGCCTGCGTACGCGTCAGAGTGGAGAGCAGCGCCCTGCTGTCATCGCCGTCCGATGCCGACTCGTCGAACAGCGTCGCGAGCCCCGCCTCCATCAGCCACGCCTCCTCCTGCTCGCCCTCTGCCACGCCAGAAAACAGAGTGGGAATTACTGTAGTAACCACTGTGTGGATTTATGCTCCTTATTTCTGCTTAATTCCTACTCAGTATGTTCTCTCCTCCGCTTCTGAATCTGTAACAAAGCTAAACTTCAATAAAGGGGATCAATAAAGTCTTATCATATTTTATCTTCAAATTATAACACAATAATGCATTTGTAATACACTGCTATTGCTTTTATTTCAAAAGAATATTAGAACAAATCACACTGAAGAGTAAAATTAAAATAACTAATAATAAACTAATAAAAATAAACTAGAATAAGATTTGCAGATGATTTGGATGGTCTTAAAATTACATTTAATAATAATAATAATATAACAATAATCATAAGAATAATAATTTTAATTGTTATTTTTTATTATTGTTTTTATTATATTATTATTATAAGACCATTACTGTTATTATTATTATTATTATTATTATAGTTATTATTATTATTACTATTATTATTAACATTATTTTTATTATTATTATTATTATTATTATTATTATTATTATTATTGTTATTATTATTATCATTATCATTTACTATTATTATTATTTTGTTTATTATAGTATTATTATATTACATTGTTCTTATTATTATTACTGTTATTATTATTATTATTATTAGTGTTTATTTAAACTGAGTAATCTCGAGCTCTGTTTGAGGATCTCCTGAGATAAGCCGAGTGTTAGAATTAAGATAACAGATCCATCACCATTTCCTCTTCTGGCACGAATCAAACACTCAGGAAGTCGCAGCTTCCAGGTCCAGCGCAGACATACACTGAGTGTTTATTTCCTATTTCCTGTCCTGTAGCGCTGCTTTATAGCCCCTTCCTGTTCTTTATGGCTATTTATTTTCAGTCCTGCACGAAAACATCTTCCTACGTGTGCCGAGTGGCGGACACACGCGTTACATAAACGAGTAAATAACAAACGAGTTCTCACCGTCGGCTACTTTGAGCTGCACCTCCTCCTGAGGCTCGGCGTCGCCGCTGTGGTGGATGATCTCCATCTCCTTCCAGTAGTCGCCCATGGCCAGCTCGTCCAGCGAGTCCTGAGAGTTACAGCGCTGGTACTGCGGATTTCCGGCTCGCGCCCGCTGCACATGCTGCTGAGCCGTCCTTTGACTGCGGGAGGGAGCAGATCAGCCAGTTTAGAGCACTCACTTGAATCAGAGCGGTGCCTTCAGGCCTGGTCAGGCGACACATAGGTACAAGTGGGTGAGAATTGAAACCTGGACCTCTAGTTGGACCTTCAAAGACCAACATGAAGCATTTTTAAAAGGTTAAAAAAGATCTAAAAAAGATGAGTCTCATTTAAGGTCGGCAGGTTGAAAATGTGTTAAAAATATAAGATGTTCATAATCTTCCGACAAATTCTGATTTGAAAAAGAACTTGAGAGTTATGAAAAAGAACACGCGTACATTAACCCGTCCTTCACACCGAGTCTGAAATGGACGGACTGCGACGCTGCGTAACATGTTTAATCAGAGCCGGTTCTAATTCTGCCTTAAAATCAGGCTGACCAATCAGAGCTCGGTTGCCGGGCAGAACAGCCCATAGAGAGCTTATAGGATGAGCAACAGGCTGACTCTAAAAACATGGATGTTAAAGAAAAGATTCTGAGCATATCGTACGAATGTCGCGGCAGAAATCAAGAAGGAAACGACGAAGAGGAAATTGCAGTTCCAGTCTGATTTCCACACCTGTACCCATCTGCCATGGTCATGTGGTGTTCATCCAAGGTTCAAATATTCAAAAATGCTAAAAAACCGGAGGACTTTTTCCATTCGGAAGAGCAGGAATGGCGGGTTGTTTCTCTCGGCGCGTCATGAGACGTATTTACATACACATGCAAAAGAAGAAGCGCTGCACTGCCTTCCCAATTTAGCTTTCATTTACATTTTACATTTGCAACATTTAGCCCTGATCCAGCCTCAGCAAGTCAAGGGTCCGACTCACAACCTTCTCTTTTTATATTAAGCTCTCTTCCCCATTTATACCTAAAAAAAGCTTAACGTAAAGATGATGCCTTTCCTTTCGGATCACAGGTCCATCATTTCAGCGGTACAAAAATTCAGTACATTGAGCCACGTTAAGTTAATTCAAATCGATAACATGCAAACGAAACCCAACTCCGGTGTCTGCATACTTTTGGTCATATCCCGTTTGTTATATTTTAGGTTTTAGAGGGAGTGGATCGGTGGCGAGTCAGGATCAGCTGTTTGTTCTGAGCGCCGTATCACGTCAGACGCGGATTTACATGTTCGGGCAGGTTTTGTTTACATCGGAAAGAGTTTCCTCATCTTACGACTTCTCTCTCGTTCTGTACAGCCAAGCAAGCTTCAGAACTCCGCACTGAACTGAATCAGCTTCCAAACATCCATCCACACACTGCTATCTAACCTAACATCTAACGTAAGCATGTTGTTTACGTAGGTAAAGTGCGTTTGAGAAGCCTGATTGAGTCTCTGTGATGAGATGCAAACAGACGATTATTAATAACCCGTGGTTGATGAGGGATCATCCTAAAGTGTAAGACAGACAGCATGTGGGCTAAATGAAGCGCGTTCTCATTACCCACATCAAACCACCACAACCAGCTGAGACCAAACACGCCAACAAGACGGAAGATGCCATGGCTACAGCCGGCTACAGTGGCGGCACCTCCACCCACACTATCTACACTACATCGATCCATGGCCAACAGTTTGTGGACACCCAATGCTTGGATATCACATCCATAACTACAGTACTGTGCAAAAGTCTTAAGCCACCATTAGAATGGTTGTTAGATTTCTTCTAGCAATGCTATAATGGCCATATATTAAACCCAAAAATTTCAAACACCAGATTGAACTGGGGAATCACAGATTAATAAGGCCTCGGCTGGGCTTCCCTGACTTCCCGGGTAACGTCACGGCCTGGCCGCGAGCTCGTGCAGCTGCCGCAGCAGGAGGAAGACGCACAATAGGCAGAGCATCCGATTTCAAAAGGCCGCCGGGAATCTGCGCTAGTGTTTCGCTCTGCACTCTGACAGCAGAAAGGCCGGCATTGTGCCGCCATAAACAAAAGTGGTTTATAAATAACCACGACAATGGAGACGCAGATCATTTAGGCTCTAAATCACCTCCAATACAAACTGAAATTATTGTTCGGGTTCTCGATTTGCATTCTTACGGTTCGGCACGTGTACACCGAGCTTTATTCGTTCAGTTTCTGACACTGGTTATTTTATCATGTACGTGGATCCTCCATTATGGAAAGGGCTGACCGTAGGACAACCAGCATTTCATTCATAAATAATTCAGTCCTTTTTAATGAGTCACTGCAGTGAATGAATCACTAATCACTGCAGCCATGCTGCTGAATCGCTTTGTAACCGAACGAATTTGGACTTGAATTTGATCAAGACTGACCAACTGTCTATCAGCCAATCGGCAAACAGCCACTAGGGCTTGGCTGCATTTAGTTAAAGTCTCTCTGTTTGCACTTGACTCAGAGCAAGCACTTGAATTAGTGGATCATTTGACTCTGTGATTCTTTTGGTCACATCAGCGATTCGCTCCTCTATTCTTCACTGCTCAGTGTTCGACTCAGTGAATCTTTATCTTAATTCGTCTGTAGTTTTTTAGTTCTGAGTCAAGTCAGTGAATCCTTTCTATAATTCACTTCTTTACCTACCAGTGAGTCAGTGATTGATTCAGTGAATCTTGTGGAAATGACCTTGATTCATTTCTTTATCATTCAGTGAGCCAATGTTAATTCACTTCTTTACCTACCAGTGAGTCAGTGATTGATTCAGTGAATCTTTCTGTTGATTCACTTCTCTCTTGGTCAGCAAATCAGCATCTGATTTAGTGACTCACTTGGTAATGAACGAGACTTATTCGGTGAACAGTATTTGATTCCGTGAATCTTTCTGACGACTCATTTCTGTCTACTTCAGCAAGTCAGAAGTAGTTTCATTCAGTGAATCATTTGGTAATGGCTAAGACCCTGTGAATCTTTCTGCCGATTCACTTCTCTCATTTTCAGTGTTCAGTGTTTGATTCAGTGAGTCTAACTGCTGATTCACTTTTCTTTCATTCAACATGTCAGCGTTTGATTCACTTCTCTCTAAGTCAGCAGGTCAGCGTTTGATTCAGTGAATCATTTGGTAATGACCGGGGCTCTGTGAATTTTTCTGTCTATTCACTTCTCTCTTGTTCAGTGGAGTCAATGAACCTATCTGCTGATTTACTTCTCTACAATTCAGTCAGTGTTTGATTCTGTGAATCATATGGTAATGACCAAGACTCGCTTTTTTCTGCTTCAGTGAGCCAGTGTTGATTCAGTGAATCTTTCTGTCAATTCACTTCTCTCTAATTAAGCAAGTGAGCATGTGATTCAGTGAATCACATGGTAATGACCAAGACTCGCTTATTTTCATTCAGTGGGTCAGTAATTATTCTGTGAATCCTTCAGACGATTCACTTCTCTCTAATTCAGTGAATCAGCATTCAATTCAGTGAATCATGTTGTAATGACCGCAATTCACTTCTTTTCATTCATTAGGTCAGTATTGATTGAGTGAATCTTTCTGTCTATTCACTTCTCTCTAATTCAGAAGGTCAGCATGTGATTCAGTGAATCATTTGGTAATGACCAGGCTCTGTGAATTTTTCTGTCGATTCACTTCTCTCTTGTTCAGTGGAAGGTGAGTCAATGAACCTATCTGTTGATTTACTTCTCTACAATTCAGTCAGTCAGTGTTTGATTCTATGAATCATCTGGTAATGACCAAGACTCGCTTTTTTCTACTTCAGTGAGCCAGTGTTGATTCAGTGAATCTTTCTTTCAATTCACTTCTCTCTAATTCAGCAGGTCAGCATGTGATTCAGTGAATCATTTGGTAATGACGAGACTGTGGATCTTTCTGTCGATTCACTTCTCTCTTGTTCAGTGGTCAGTGATTGATTCAATGAACCTATCTGTTGATTTATTTCTCTCTTATTCAGTAAGCCAGTGTTTGATTCAGTGAATCATATGGTAATGACCAAGACTCACTTCTTTTTCTTTCAGTAGATCAGTACTGATTCAATGAATCTTTCTGTCGATTCACTTCTCTATAATTCGATGAGTCAGCACTTGATTAAGTGAATCAATTGGTAATGACCAAGATTCATTCTTTCTCCTTCAGTGGGCCAGTGTCAATTCAATTAATCTTTCTGTCAATTCACTTCTGTCTAATTCAGTAAGTCAGCCTCTGATTCAGTGAATCATATGATAATGACCATAATTCATTTCTTTCTCATTCAGTGAGCCAGTGTTGATTCAGTGAATCTTTCTATCGATTCAGGCCTGTCCAATTCAGTAGGTCAGCTTTTGATTCAGTGAATCACATGGCAATGACTGATACTCACTTCTTTCTCCTTCGGGAAAGAAGACTCTCTTCTCCTCCTGTTCAGAGTCAGTTCTTATATTATCGAATCATTGGATCATGACCAAGATACCTTACTGTTACCTCTAAGTGTTTGATTCTGTGAATCTTTTGGTTACACCCAAGAACAATCTCCTGTTAAGTCAGGAAGTGTTTGAATCTTTTAGCCAAGGCCGAGATTCGCTCCTCTCTGCTTCAGTGGTCATTGTTTGAATCAGTGAACCTTTGTTGTTCATAAAGTCTGTGTATTTTTTCAGTTCACTCCACTTTGAGTCGGGTCAGTGAATCGTTTCTTTAATTGGCTTCTCTCCCTATCGTTGCATGCAAAGGGACCAGCATTAAGAAGGTCTGGCGGGTAAGATACAGGGCTATGGACCAGAAGATCCAGAGACCAAATCCCCCCTCCCCAGTCTACCACCATTGGGTCCCTGAGCAAGTGCACAGACCCTAACAGACAGCTGTGCCACTGCAGATGCATTTTCACAGTTAATGGTTATCCAACTCTTGGAATTTTGGAATCAGTTCCGAACCGAAACCAGGCTTCGATGCCCAACTCAGGGGGCAAACGATGAACCGGTGACCGGGTGAAATCCTGCGGGAAGGACGCACCGCATGAAGACGACGAGCCGGTGGAGGGTGTGTGATGCTCTACTGGGGACACCCTGGGTCCGAGCGTGCATGTGGACCCATAAAACCGACCGAAACATGGATACGGGTCCTGGTGGTTTGGTGTTTGATGTTAAAATGTGTTTATCTTTGACATGAATTTAAATACACGGAGAACCATCTACATTCGTGTGTTTCGCGTTGTTTATTATCGCGTTGGTTTTCGCGCTGCTGTCGTTACACTCTGTCATTTCCAGCCTCGGTATTAACTAAAACACACTCCAGCAGACTGCCTTTAACAGAATGACCGTGTATTATGGTTAGATCGTTAATTATATGTGGAATAAGCTCACACCGCCCAGCCGCTCTTTGTTAACACGGACCCAGGGGCGCGCGCCCGTCCGCGCGCACAACAGAGCTCGAGCGCACTTTACTGGAGCGAGATGAGTCAAGACTTTGCCCTTTGCTCTTTCTTGCCGCGAATAAAAGCTGATTATAGAGGAGCTCACCTCGGCGCCGGGGCTTCAGGCTCATGGTCGGAGCTGACAGCGGGAGCGGGCGCGGATGGAGCAGCTGCAGCCTCGCTGTTACTGGTGTAGGAGGTCAGAACGACTCGGTGCGCGCCACTAAACATTCTCGCGCCGCATTATTAAAATCACCGGCGACTTTAAGAAACTAAGAAAAAAAACACGACCCGAGAAAACAACCTTCCCTAACGACGAGGCTTCTTCCCTAACGACAGGCACAACTGAAGAACCACAAACTCCTCCCCTCCGTCTAAACAGGGCGGGACAAAGTCTGCTCGATTCTCTTCGTGATTCACTTCAGAGAGTCGACTCACCCTTTTGAGTCACTGCACATTATGACAGACATCACCTACAACTAGAGGCGAATCATTTTTTTCCGAATCAAAGCTCCAGAGTCGACTCTTCACTCGCTATGCTTGGAATCTGAAAATCGACTCAGGACTCAAACAGGGTGGCTGCAGCCTTTTGTTCCAGCCAAAGGATCTACACTTTTTTGGATTATTAAAATGAATAAATAAACAGAATAATTTCTAAAACGGTATGGTAAAATATGAGTAATTGTCCTGATAATAATAATAGTTAAAATACAGAGAAAGCAGTAGCCAATGCAGACTCTTGTATAGCCTGGCTTATTATTAATTGGGACAGTGCTGTTAATACGAACATATGCCAATACTGTTAAAGAATGAAAGCATGTTCGTGGTTTAATTAAAATTCAAACGGACATTAAAAATGTTTTAATTCCTTAAAACCACAGACAGCTGAAGGCATAGAATAGAGGCTGGGATAGAGAGCGGAGACTACTGCAGATAACAAACGCTTCCAAGCCTTACAACTAAGACTAAATACAATTTTGAAAAAAAAAAACTAAATTAATAAAGGGATTGTGGTAGCCTAGTGATTAAGGTACTGAACCACGGACCAGAAGGTCCAGCATTCAAACCCCACCTATTCTAAGCTGCCACTGTTGCCTTTTTTGTGCAAAGACGCTTGACCTAGAACAATTTGTACGTTTATTGGGAACGGGGCATGTACTAAATGAATAAATGTAATGAAAAGGAATTGAAAACGTTTTCAACTGGTAAATAATATAAATATTAATAGAGATGTACAGATAAAACACATCGCAGGAGAAGGCGATCTGTCTGTGTTTACTTTATGTTCACAGATAAGGAGACTAACGCTGACGGCCGTTCAAACATGTTCAGACCTGTTTTAGAGCTAAGAAAATAACTTAACATCAGTATAGTTTCTCAGTTTCTTTCTGAGTTTGCTATTATCATTTCTGGAGAAGAATATGTGGACTTTGAAGTGAAAGAAGCTGAGTATCCCTGACTAGCATCGAACTAATTTTCCAAATTTCTAGGTAAATCCAGTCAGACACAAATGCAACACTGCCACCTTCTGGTCATATTACCGCTTAGCATTAAGGCTAAAGTCCTGTTCTGTTAGTCAACGTTTTCGCTATCGTCATTTTTAGCCTGCTAACTCGGAAAAACACTCAAAATACACATCTTGGGGTACTCAGGGTCGAATATTTTCGACGAAGTTTTGATCTTTTCGAGTTTAAAGAGGTTGCCACAGCCTCTGCGGGGAACGAACTTAAAATATGACATAGTTCTGGCAATTTTAGTGAACCACAAAGTCAGTCAAGTTCTGACGTCCCGTGAAGGTGTTCCGGCTGTTATAAATATTATGTATCGTCGGTTCAGTATGTTTTAACAGTCTTGTGCATAAAGATCTTACATATCTGACATATCTGACAAACACACACTCACTCAGTCACACTGGGACACGTCAGACCTAAGGCATGTCACTGCAGTGTGTGAGGTTTATCGTTCTCTGTGTGTTCTGTGAAACACGCCAGTGTCACGTAGTCTAGATGATTTGCGCCTAGTATTTTCTTATAAACATTAACATTAATTAACACAAATTATGAAAACATTTAATACAGTACTGTAGGTACAATACAGTAATTCTTACCTTCGTACATTTTATAAAACTTGAAACCCTTGCCAAAAACGAAAATGAGTAGAACTTTCTGTTTTTCAAGACTGTGTTTTCTGTCAGCAGGTGTCGCAAGGGAGCGCTAGTACTAGTGTTCTGTCATTCAGATGTGAATATGATGTATTAAAGGCAGATTTTTATTTCCATACATTATTTCCTCGGACGTTACAGGATGGACGTTAAAAGGTGCGTACCTGTATATCTAAATAATAGCGTTACACCTGTGCGCGGAATCTTAATTTATTGCTTCGTACCTGTGTTGTCAAAATATTTTCTGCTACACGAGCATTTTTGTTCACCAACATGAGAACATGTAAGATATACCCCTACTTTGGCTACACGTGCGTCTAAGAGTGTGTGCTGATCATAACATCTAATTAGAGCTTAATTCTTAATGAAAGCTTAACTCAGCCGTGGTTGTAGTTATGCAGCGCCAACTGGGTCATCTTGTCACATAGGACAGTGGTGGCACAATGTTGAAGGTACCGGACGCTAGAATAGGAGGTTCTGGGTTCAAACCCCTGTGTTCAAAATGAAGCGCCCTTTGAAGAAACCAACTCATGCTAAGGCTATATCAGGTTGCTTATCTAAATTTGTAAGAGTGTGTTCTTTTAATGAACAATAATTGCATCACAAAGTGAATAAAGTTTAATGACTCCAAACTCTTAACGCAGATAAATCTTTGAAGAACAACGTACCAAAAAATCTACACCGTGTAAAAAAGAGAAGGTATAAAATAAAGACACTATTTATATAACTGTGCAGGATCCTCTGTGGGAAGAGAACTGGGTCAGAAGTTCTGCAGATCAGCTGGATGCACAAAATTATTCCGGAAAAGGTGATACGCCAGCAGCTGGCCGCCGAAGATCATCATCACTAAGCCCAAGCCTGAAGGGACAAGAGAGGGCCAGGCGGGTGAGAACCTGGTACTGTGCTTGACCTTCGACTGCACGAAACAATCATTTCAGCATTTTTAATGAGTTTCTGTTCTGACAGAACGTTTGTCGTTAGTCTCACCGTGTTTTGGGTTCAAATGTAATTGAGATGAATTAAAACTAATTAAAGTAAACACCTCTGGTTGACACCGGGTAACACTTGTATGTATGTGTCATGCACCCTGACCAGGACTACAGCATGAATAACTAAGGGAATAAATGAATACATACATGTAATACATAACGTTATTGATATTAAAAATAAATCAGTGTTTACTCACCCAGAGCGATCCACCAGTGCTCTGTGGAAGGGACGTCAGCCATGACTGAAACACAGCACAGAAAAACAATACGAACACTCTTACTGAACCCACTCGTCACTTTAGGATAGCTAACAAAATGTTTAAGTTTCTTAAGAGCTGCTTAAAAGCTGCACTTTTAATCCCTGAACTTAGGAACCATGGCCTAAGGCAGCGGTGTTAAAACTTCATGGGTGCCAAATGTAGAACAAACACGGGCTCACAAAAAAAAAAAAAAAATATATATATATATATATATAATTACTTGCTTGTCATCAAGACTGCTTTTTATTAAAATGACAATATAAGGGTCTAAAGCAGTCATTTGTTTGGCGCCTTCATTTTTAGACAAATCTTGGTCAAAGTAAAGCCTCTCTGCTGGCAGCCTTTACATACTCGGAACTAGACTTTTTATTCCGTCTTCACGTTTCATTACTCTGTTTTTCCCTCTCCTCTTCGGAACCACAGAGCCATTTCACTCATACCATACTCAGGTTCAGGACGATGATAATAAAAATAATAGTAATATTATTAATAATTAATAATAAATGATATTTAAGTAGAAGCTTAAATTTGATTCGTCAACAAATCAGCTCTTGTGTGAGACGCCGAAACTCTCTGTTCTTTTTTATTTCTATTTGCAAACTCAGATATACCCAATATTGGCGTTCGCATTTTTCCGTGAGCAGCAAAAGGACGCCTTGATCACTTGAAGAAGATAAGTTGTTTGTCTTGTCCATTTTCACTGCGCCAAAACTAGAACTAAAACTAAATTCACACCTCAAAATTGTCAGTTTATTATCTCTATATAACTATTATCACTATATTAACTCTTTTACAAAATAAAAGTCTGACTCTTTTGTTAAGCATCACAGGATCCACCAGTTCTGCTTTAGGTTATTAAATATTTTCACGCTCTGTAATCTCTTTCAGACCTTTCGCACCATTACCTGCGACTGTAAGGCCGATGTGCAGGACTGTGACGGTGATGGCGTAGTCCCACACCCACTCCTCCACAATCCAGGCAAAAACGAGGCCTCCCAGGACGTAGGTCACCTCGGTGGAGATCACGCTCACTGCAAGAATTATTCATACTGTTATTAATATTAGTACAGGAACAGTCTGTGTAATGTGATATGTGCTAAAATCCCTTTTAATGTGTATAAATTCCATACAGTATTAATATATAATGTGGAATTCTCTGAAAATAGCGCCACCTGGTGCTTATGTCGTGTAAAAAGTCAATTTTTATTCAACAATCGTTTGTTTGCACCACAGACTTGTGGTTTTGAAATAACTCCATTCAGTGTCAGTATGTCAGTGCCAGTGTCGTTGTGCCCATTTTTATTCAGTGGCTTATAAATGCGTGGCTGGACTTACCTAAATACTTCGGGCTCTGCCATGATGGTTGGGTCGTGTAGTCGAAAGGAGCTAATAAGCTGTCAATTTCTTCTACCCTGATAGAACACATACACAATAAATATAACATTTATTATATATTATAATTACTTATTATTATTATTATTATTATTATTATTATATAGAGACTATAATAAAATAAATAAAAAAATGCAATATTATGGAGAAAATAAAAAATTAACTATAGAATATAATAACATAGTATCTACTGTATAATAATTAAATGATTATAATAAATATTACATGTAAAAAATTAAATCATTATTGTAATAAAATAATCAATATAATAGATAAATTAGTGAATGTAAAAAATATAGAATAGAATAAAATAATCAATATAATTAAATATGATATATAAAATAAAGAACATAATAGATGAGCTATGAACTAATAAAGAGTAGAATAAAATATAATACAATGATATATGATAAATAAAATAATGGATATAGTCAAATAAAGAATATAATACAATAGTATATATTATATATAATTAATAATAATAATTAATATACATTTATATAATACCACACTATATAGTAAATAAAATAATTAAATAATAAAATAGTATATAATCAATAAAATTATATAACACAATCCTATACATAATAAATACATTTATAATAAATTTATAATAGAATAAAGAACATTAATAATGAACAATAATATATAATACAATAGTATATATAATAAATTATTATATATAAAATAATTAAATATATAATAAAATTATTACAGCATATAAAAAACAGCATATATAATAAATAAAATAATGAATATAAAACAATACTCTATAGAGTAAATAAATTAATGAATAGAATAAAATAAAGAATATATTAAATGAACTATATAATATAATAAATAGTATATATAAAAGTAAAATAACGAAATTAATACAGTACTCTATATAGTAAATAAATTAATGAATGTAATAAAATAAAGGATACAATTAATGAACTATAGAATATAATACAGTAGTATATAAAGTGGGGCAAAAAAGTATTTGGTCAGCCACTGATTTTGCAAGTTCTCCTACTTAGAAAGATGTAATTTTCATCATAGCTACACTTCAACTATGAGAGACAAAATGAGAAGAAAAATCCAGGAAATCACATTGTAGGATTTTTAAAGAATTTAATTGTAAATTATGGTGGAAAAATAAGTATTTGGTCAATAACAAAAGTTCAACTCAATACTTTGTAGCATAACCTTTGCTGCAATGACAGAGGTCAAACATTTCCTGTAAGTCTTCACCAGGTTGGCACACACTGGTAGCTTGTATTTTTGGCCCCATTCCTCCCATGCAGATCTCCTCTAGAGCCCCAGTGATGTTTGGGGCAACATGGACTTTCAACTCCCTCCCACACATTTTCTGGTAGGGCCTGAGGTCTGGAGACTGGCTATGGCCACTCCAGGAACTTGAAATGCTTTTACGGAGCACAACTTGATTCATTGCCCGAGCGGTGTGTGTTTGGGATCATTGTCATGCTGGAAGATCCAGCCACGTTCCATCTTCATGCTCTCACTGATGGAAGGAGGTTTTGGCTTAAAATCTCACGATACATGGCCCCGTTCATTCTTCCCTTAACACGGATCAGTCGTCCCTGCCCCCTCTCCAGAAACAGCCCCAGAGCATGATGTTTCCACCCCCATGATTCACAGTAGGTATGGTGTTCTTGGGATGCGACTCAGCATCCTTTTTCCTCTCCAGTTGAGTTTTTTACCAAAAAGTTCTATGTTGGTGTTCATCTTGACGCACATGATATTCTCCCAGTCCTCTCTGGATCATCCATATGCTCTCTGGCAAACTTCAGATGGGCCTGGACATGTACTGGCTTAAGCAGGGGGGCCACACCTGGCACTGCAGGATCCGAGTCCCTCTCGGCGTTAGTGCGTTACTGATGGTAGCCTTTGTTACTTTGGTCCCAGCTCTCTGCAGTCATTCATCAGGTCCCTCCGTGTAGTTTTCTTGGGATTTTTGCTTCACCGTTCTCATGACCATTTTCACACCACGGGATGAGATCTTGCGTGGAGCCCCAGATCGAGGGAGAATCATCCATGGTCTTGTATGTCTTCCATTTTCTTACAGTTGCTCCCACAAGTTGATTTATTCACACCAACCTTGCCTACTGTAGATTCACTCTTCCCAGCCTGGTGCAGGTCTACAGTTTTTCTTCCTGGTGTCCTTCGACAGCTCTTTGGTCTTGGCCATGGGTGAGTTTGGAGTCTGACTGTCCTGAGGCTGTGGACAGTTGTCTTTTATACAGATAACGAGGTCAAACATTGTGTCTCTCATAGTTTGAAGTGTAGCTATGATGAAAATTACAGAACCTTTCTCATCTTTCTAAGTAGGAGAACTTCCACAATCAGTGGCTGACTAAATACTTTTTTGCCCCACTGTATATAATAAATCATTTAATTAATAATGACTGGATTGTATACGTATTTATTGTAATCCTGTTTTCTTTTTAACACATGCGTTTACACTCAGTAGTCTTTTGTGTTGTTTTACAGTGTTTTTATTTTGCAGTAGATGGTTTGAGGATCAAACGTCATGATTTTACATCATCTCTTTTTCTTTAAACTAAGAGGAGCTGATTGCGGAGAGTTAAATACGTTTAATTACATGTGATGTGTGATTGAAGAACCGCATTGTAACAAAAAAAAGCTGCACATTTAAGAGAACAGATATAAACAAATAAAATAATAATATATAATAACAGAATTCCTCCCTAATCTGAACTCAAACACAAAATAATACCTGTAACAAGAAGGCCATAAGAGGCCCACGGGGGCTGAGCTCTTGCAACAGGAAGCCTACCACGATTATACACCACCACGAAACCACACACACACACAACAGGCTCATTCCTCCACCCAACACACACACACACACACACACACACACAACACAACACAACACACAGAGAGACAGACAGCGGAAGTTGTGCTTCTGAAAATGGTGGAAAGTGGAACCTGAGGATGCCGATGCACAGACTGACCACGATGTAGTACAGAGAGTAGAAACACACCATGCACATCAGCAGGTTCTGCAGGACAACCTACGGAACAAATTGGGACAGTTGGATACAAAATGTAGCTCATTTTGTTTAGCATTTCTGTTGAACATAAGGCTGTGATATTGGTGGCTGCGACTCATATTTATCCACACTAAAACAGAATACAGAGAAAGCAAAGCAAAGTGGCGCATTCCTGTTTTACCCACGATTCTCCTGGTCAGCGTCACGGGGTCGGGTCTAGAGTCTAGCACAGGCAGAGGACCTCCCTGGACAGAGTGCAGACTTCTATCCCTCTTAATCAGCAGGTCAGAGTTTGATTCAGTGAATCGTCCAGTCATGATCAAGCATCCTTTGTCCCCTAATCAAGATCAGCAGGTCCGTGTTTGATTCAGTGAATCACTTGGAAATGACTGAGACTCAGGCCTCATTTTATCAGCTGGTTAGTGTTTGACTCAGAGAACAATGAATCGTTCAGTCATGACTGAGATGTGCTCCTCTCTCAATCAGCAAGTCAGTGTTTGATTCAGTGAATCATTTGGACATGACTGAGGATTGGACATCCCACTATCCGCTGGTTGGTGTTTGAATTACTGAATGGTGAATCGTTCGGTCATGATTAAGATTCACGGTTAGTGTTTGACTCAGTAAATCATTTGATCTTAACCAAGAATCATTTTCTACTTAGTTATTCTTTGGTTTAAGATTCATTGATTAATTGAATTTAGTCATGACCAAGAATCCTTTCCCTCTTAATCAGTGGGTCAGTGTTTGATTGATCAGCAGGTTGGTGTTTGAATCAATGAATCATCTGGTCACCACCAAGAATTCTTTCCCACTTAATCAGTGGTCATGACTGAGGTTCACTCATCTCTTAATCAGCAAGTCAGTGTTTGATTCAGTGAATCATTTGGAAATGACTGAGATTCGCTCCTTTGTCTGAGTCAGTGAACAATGAATCATTCGGTCATGACTTACGGTAATCAGCGAGCCGTTCGGTCATGACTGAGATGTGCTCCTCTATTAATCAGTAAGTTAGTGTTTGATTCAGTGAATCATTTGGAAATTAAGGATATTCAATTCTCTCTCTCAGCAGCGAAGTGTTTGAATCAATGAACAATCATTTTGGTCATGACTATGATTTGGTCATGCCTTAATCAGGGGATTAGTGTTTGATTCAGTGAATCATTCAGTCATGATTAAGCTTTGCTCATTTCTTAATCAGCAAATTGACTCAAGAGTCATTTGGTCACAACAAAGAATCCTTTTCACTTTAATCAACAATCAGCAGGATAGTGTTGATTCAGTAAATTGGTCTGATTAAGTGGAATCCTTTGTCACTTAATCAGAAAGTCAGTGTTTGATTCACTGAATCATTTGGGAACTGACTGATATTCGCTTCTATCTATCAGCACTTTAGTGTTTGAATCCATGTACAATGAATCATTTGGTCAGGACTAAAGGCCATTACCAAAATCCAAAGTAGGCTCTTCATTTTAACAGGCACTTTTAATATCGCCGTATCCATTTACTAATGACTTCTGATGAATCTCGTTTGGTGTGGAATTTACCGTCACTGTACTCAAATTAGTTCACTGTTGTCCAAATAAATAGCACAAAAAATTCATGTTTGGTGTGTAACAGCCTTAAGATTTGCTCATGCCTTAATAAGGGCTTAGTTTTTGATACAGTGAATCATTCGGTCATAGCTGAGATTCGCTCATTTCTTAAAGAGCAGGTCAGAGTTTGATTCAGTGAATTGTTTGGTCATGACTAAGGCTTGCTCTTCTCTTAATCAGTAAGGTAATATTTGATTCAGTGAATCGTTTGGTCACGACCAAGATTCGCTCCCCTATTAATCAGCAGTTAGTGTTGGATTCAGTGAATTGTTCAGTCACTGCAGAGATTCACTCATATCTTAAACAACAGGTCAGAGTTTGATTTGGTGAATCATTTGGACTTGACTGATTTTCTCTCTTTCAGCAGCTTAGTGTTTGAATCAATGAACAATGAATCATTTTGCCATGACTATGATTCATTCATGTCTTAATCGGGGGTGTTTGATTCCCTGAATCATTTGGACAAGACTGAGATTTGCGCCCCTCTTAATCAACAGGGTAGTGTTTGATTCCGTGAATCATCTGGTCATTCGTTCATGCCTTATTCGAGGGTCAATGAGGAGTTTCGCTCCTCTCTCTATCAGCAGCTTGATGTTTAAATCAATGAACAATGAATCATTTGGACATGATTAATTGTGGATTTGGACATGATTAAAGTGAATCATTTGGTCAAGACGAAGATTTGGTCATGCCTTAATCGAGGGTCAATGTTTGATTCAGTGAATCATTTGGTCACAACCAAGAATTTTTTCCCACTTAATCAGGGGGCCATTTAGTCATGACTGAGATTCACTCTTCTCTTAATCATCAAGTTGGTGTTTGATTCAGTGAATCATTCGTTCATGACTGAGATTCTCTCTCCTGTTCAGTAAACACCACCTGACCTTCATGTTGCAAGTCCATCCCGAGACTCGAACCCAGACCTTCAGGGACACAGCAGACAACATAACCGCTTCTGGCTGTACATTTAGCTTGGACTACATACAGCAATTCTACATGCAGTCTTATGCAAATGTTTTGGCATCCCTAATCAAACAAGATGTTGAATTTTACCCAGGTGTCGTTGGCCTTGCTGTTGATGGGCAGCCGCCCATGCCGTTTGATCAGAGCCGTCCCGCAGCAGCGACAGCAGTAATCCAAAAACATGAAGAGCAGACGGCTTCAGCTGTACCGCATGCACGCGTGGACCAACAAAACAATCGGTTCTAGCAGGCGCTGACTCCGTTCGTGTGTCTGTCAGGACTTAATGGGATTAGCGACGTGCTTAAACGTTTTGCGCCGGATTAAACCCACCCACCACAAAGGCCTGGCCTATATGCAGGAAATATGGCTTCATATTTTAACTAACAGGGTGTTTATAAAAAGTGATTGGTTAGCAGGATAGCACCCAGTCTGATGAGCAGGAGCTTATCCATTAGATAGCATGACGGATTTAGATAGAGTGTGGTGTTTATTTACTGAAATGAGGCCAAAGGTTGAGTAAGGGAAGCTTCTTAAGAACTTGGAGGAAGCGTCCAAAAGGACTCACATAACCCCGATCAGGCCTTCAGCCTGCAATGAGATACAGTCGGCTCTGGGATATTCAGGCTTGTAACATGAAGAAGAATCTTCATTATCACCTGCATCACTACATCAGTTACAGAGTTTCGCACCTCCGACATCAGGTCCTAAATAAACTAAGAAACTGCCCTGTTATCTAAAGCGTCCATTACAACCCGAAATCAGAACAAAACAGTATGGAAAGCAAAGATGGGCAAAGTTTGTCAACAAGTGTGTGAGAAAATTATTATGTTTAAAAACAATGTTCCTCAAATTAAGATTGGAAGGGATTTATATATTTCTCCCTCTACAGGGCATAATATTATTAAACAATTCAAGGAATCTGGAGGAATTTCCTAAAAAGCCTAAACTGAAGAGGGGTGATCTCCGCTCCTTCAGACGGCACTGCATCAATAACCGTCATTCATCAATAGCTGATAGAACCACATGGACAAGGGATTCCTTTATCAAACCTTTATCAAGCTCTAGAATACAGAGTTACATTCACAAATGCCACTTAAAACATTACTGTGCTAAAAAGAAGCCTTATATCCAGAAGCAGCATTGACTTCTCTGGGCTTGGAAGCATCTGTACAGTGGGGCAAAAAAGTATTTAGTCAGCCACTGATTGCGCAAGTTCTCCTACTTAGAAAGATGAGAGAGGTCTGTAATTTTCATCATAGCTACACTTCAACTATGAGAGACAAAATGAGAAAAATCCAGGAAATCACATTGTAGGATTTTTAAAGAATTTAATGGTGAATCATGGTGGAAAATAAGTATTTGGTCACCCACAAACAAGTAAGATTTCTGGCTCTCACAGACCGGTAACTTCTTCTTTAAGAAGCTCTTCTGTCCTCCACTCGTTACCTGTATTAATGGCACCTATTTGACCTCGTTATCTGTATAAAAGACACCTGTCCACAGCCTCAAACAGTCAGACTCCAAACTCAACCATGGCCAAGTACAAAGAGCTGTCGAAGGACACCAGGAAGAAAAATTGTAGACCTGCACCAGGCTGGGAGGAGAGTGAATCTACAATAGGCAAGCAGGTTGGTGTGAATAAAATCAGCTGTTGGAGACCATTGATAATCTCCCTCGATCTGGGGGACTCAACGCAAGATCTCAATCCTGTGGGGTCAAAATGATCATGAGAACGGTGAGCAAAAATCCCAGAACTACACGGAGGGACCTGATGAATGACCTGCAGAGAGCTGGGACCAAAAGTAGTCAAAGGCTACCATCAGTAACACACTACGCTGAGGGAACTCCAGATCCTGCATTGCCAGGCGTGCCCCCCTGCTTAAGCCAGTACATGTCCAGGCCCACTGAAGTTTGGCAGAGAGCATATGGATGATCCAGAAGAGGACTGGGAGAATATCATGTGGTCAGATGAAACCAAAATAGAACTTATTTGTAAAAACTCAACTCGTTGTGTTTGGAGGAAGAAGAATACTGAGTTGCATCCCAAGAACACCATACCTACTGTGAATCATGGGGGTGGAAACATCATGCTTTGGGGCCATTTTTCTGCAGAGAGGACAGGACGATTGATCTGTTAAGGGAAGAATGAACGGGGCCATGTATCGTGAGATTTTAAGCCATAACCTCCTTCCATCGGTGAGAGCATTGAAGATGGAACGTGGCTTCGTCTTTCATCATGACAATGATCCCACACACATCACACGGGCAACGAAGGTGTGGCTCCGTAAAAAGCGTTTCAAGGTCCTGGAGTGGCCTAGTCAGTCTCCAGACCTTAGGAAATTTGTGGAGGGAGTTGAAAGTCCGTGTTGCCCAGCGACAGCCCCAAAACATCACTGCTCTAGAGGAGATCTGCATGGAGGAATGGGTCAAAATACCAGCTACAGTGTGTGCCAACCTGGTGAAGACTTACAGGAAACGTTTGACCTGTGTCATTGCTAACAAAGGTTATGCAACAAAGTATTGAGCTGAACTTTTGTTATTGACCAAATACTTATTTTCCACCATGATTTACAATTAAATTCTTTAAAAATCCTACAATGTGATTTCCTGGATTTTTTTCTCATTTTGTCTCTCATAGTTGAAGTGCAGCTATGGTGAAAATTACAGACCTCTCTCATCTTTCTAAGTAGGAGAACTTACACAATCAGTGGCTGACTAAATACTTCTTTTCCCTACCACTGTATATATATATACAGTGCCTTGAAAAAGTGGCCCCCTTGAACCATTTGCCACATTTCAGGCTTCAAACATAAAGATATGAAATTGTAATTTTTTGTGAAGAATCAACAACAAGTGGGACACAATCGTGAAGTGGAACGAAATTTATTAGATATTTAAAACTTTTTTTAGAAATAAAAATCTGAAAAGTGGGGCGTGCAAAATTATTTGGCCCGTTTACTTTCAGTGCAGCAAACTCACTCCAGAAGTTCAGTGAGGATCTCTGAATGATCCAATGTTGACCTAAATGACTGATGATGATAAATAGAATCCACCTGTGTGTAATCAAGTCTCCGTATAAATGCACATGCTCTGTGATAGTCAGTCTCAGAGTTCTGTTTAAAAGCGCAGAGAGCATCATGAAGAAAGACCAAGAAACACACCAGGCAGGTCCGAGATACTGTTGTGGAGACGTTTAAAGCCGGATTTGGATACAAAAGATTTCCCAAGCTTTAAAACATCTCATATTGCAATGGAAGGAGTATCAGACCACTGCCAAATCTACCAAGACCTGGCCGTCCCTCTAAACCTTCATTGGAGTCAAACAGGAGAAGACTGACCAGAGATGCAGCCAAAAGGCCCATGATCACTCTGGATGAACTGCAGAGATCTACAGCTGAGGTGGGAGAAAGACTCTGTCCAAAGGACAACAATCAGTCGTACACTGCACAAATCTGGGCTTTATGGAAGCGTGGCAAGCAAGAAATCCACATTTCTCAAAGCTATCCCATGAACAGTTTGCCACAAGCCGCCTGGGAGACACACCAAACATGTGGACGACGGTGCTCTGGTCAGAACGAACTTTTTGGCCACAATGCAAAACGTTATTGTTTGGGCGTAAAAGCAACACAGCTCATCACCCTGACGCACCATCCCAACCTTCCAAACATGTGGTGGCCGGAGGGGGGCCTACTGGGTTGGGCCTGCTTTTTCTTCAGCGGGACAGGGCAATATTGATTGAGGGGCTATGGGAAATGGCTCAAAGTAATGTGGTCGTAGGTTAAAGAAACGCGGTTAGAAATGGGGTTAGACGGGTAAAAAAAGGTGGGAGAAAAGATGAGAAAAGGGAGAAGAGAAATAAAAGACGGAAAAGCAATGGGGGAGGAAGTGAGGAAGGTTAATGATGGGATGTGGAAGAGAAATGTGTGGGAACTAAGGTAGAGCAGTAGAGGAAAAGTAACGCGATAGGCGAAAGGGCAGAATTGGTGAGGGGCACAGGGGGGAAGCATGATCGAATTAGAGAAGGGTTTTGGAACGGGAAAAAGAAAAAAAAAAAAGCTGAAAGAATAGAAAATTCGCAACAGGGAAGGAAGTGTGGCGCAACACCCGGTCCCAGGTGTCCAAGGAAAATCGAGGGATAGACTGAGGTAGGCGAGTGACGAAAAGGAACGATAAAAAGAGAGAAAAGGATGGAGAGGCCTCGAAGCGGAAAATAGATAAGGTAGCGGGTGTAGCCAACGGCAGCAAGAAGAAAGGCGGAAGTGTGTGCAGGGAAGCGTAGGAGGATGAATAAGAGGACAGGAAGAATAAACTGAAAGTAAGGGGAGAATAAGGACATGAAAAAGAGAGTTAGGAGGGGAGGACAAGAAAATGGGTCATAGGAAACAATGAACGATAGCGGAGACGTGACAAGGAAGGCTATACGGAGGAGGATATCGAGGTACATTTCTCAAAGTATCCTGAAAAGTTTGCCACAAGCCACCGGGAGACACACCAACATGTGGAAGAAGTGCTCTGGTCAGACGAACTTTTTGGCCAAACAATGCAAAACTTTCTGTTTTGGCGTAAAGCAACACAGCTCATCACCCTGAACGCACCATCCCCACTGTCAAACATGTGGTGGCAGCATCAGGGTTTGGGCCTGCTTTTCTTCAGCAGACAGGGAATATGTTACAATTGATGGGAGATGGATTGAGCCAAATACAGATCCATTCTTGAAGAAAACCTTTTGAGTCTGCAAAAGACCTGAGATGGGACGGAGGTTTACCTTCCAACAAGACAAAGATCCAAAACATAAAGCAAAATCTACAATGAGGGGTTCACAAATAAACGTATCCTGTGGTTAGAATGGCCAGTCAAAGTCCAGACCTAATCCAATCGAGAATCTTTGGAAAGATCTGAAACGATGTTCACGAAACCTCTCCATCCAACCTCACTGAGCTCCAGCTGTTTTGCAAGGAAGAATGGGCAAATGTCATTGTCATTCTCTCGATGTGCAAAATTGATAGAGACATACCCCAAGCGACTTGCAGCTGAAATCGCAGCAAAAAGGTGGCGCTACAAAGTATTAACGCAAGGGGGCCGAATAATTTTGCACGCCCCAGTTTTTTATTTCTAAAAAAAGTTTAAAATATCTAATAAATTTCGTTCCACTTCACGATTGTGTCCCATTAGTTGTTGATTCTTCACAAAAAATTACAATTTCATATCTTTATGTTTAAAGCCTGAAATGTGGCAAAAGGTTGAAAAGTTCAAGGGGGCCGAATACTTTTGCAAGGCACTGTATGTATGTATATATATATAAGGAACATGTCCAAAAGCCAGGTTCTGTCCTGGTATGGGGTCGGGTCAGGGAGCTTTGCAAAGGTCATTTACCACAGTACACTTCCACTTTCCACAGGCCCGCAACTGGGCTCATGAGACCACACGACCATTTTCCATTGCTCCAGAGTCCAATTATTACAGTCACATAGCTGTATAGTCCCAATCTAAACCCAATTCTTGTCTTTTTTTCTTTTCTTTGCTTGATGCACGATAATCTGACCCTCTTTCTGAAACTCACTAACATCTTTTACACAACCAAGGGATACGACTTCCAACATGGTTGTTTAAGAAATGAGAAGGTACAGGTTGTTCCAGGATTAAACAAATAGCCATCAGCTGAAATATTAGTCACTGCAGTAATTATCATATAAAAGGTCTTAACTATTTGCTTTTTGGAATCCAAAATGTGATTTTTTTTATTTTATTTTGTTGGCCAGGTAATATATAAGTCAGAGTACTTCCACATTCTTTTGGGCCCACGACCAGCCCAGATTTCCTTCAAGGGGTTGCAAGGGTGCTATGTCTTTGCTTGGGGGTGCTAAAAGGGGAAACCCACACACCCCAGCACAGCCCATAGGCGCTTTTTCATAGTTCTTAGGAGAACTGGAGAAGTTGTACAACGTGTCCCTTTATCATGTATTCGCACCTCCGGAACTGGCGACGATTACAGCTTTTAAAATGCCATGTCTAGGGACTTTTTTAGCTCCTATCTCAGGGTAGGAAATTTGAGTCGTTTCACCAACAGTCACACAGCTTCCTGCTGGGTCCTCCCAAATTAGTCCCTGGAACCATGTGTCTATCACCAGATCCCAACCTCACAGTCATGTTCCAACATCTAATGGAAGCTTCTCAGAAAACTGAAGGCATAGCTAAAGGAGATTGTATGGGTGTCCAAAAACCTGATTTGCAGTGAATATTTTCGTCTCTAATTCCTACACTTCAAAGGAAACGTTTACGCTTTTGCCTCATTCGATGGTTTCAGTCATTTTGTT
Source organism: Ancistrus triradiatus (assembly GCA_025084515.1). Classification (NCBI taxonomy): domain Eukaryota; kingdom Metazoa; phylum Chordata; class Actinopteri; order Siluriformes; family Loricariidae; genus Ancistrus; species Ancistrus triradiatus. The sequence continues at coordinate 270,093 of JAJAGP010000594.1, read as the reverse complement.
GATTAATAAATGAGCTTTGTAGCTTAACTCGGCTAGTTTTGTCGATTGATTTTTGATATTTTTTGCTAACCGATTCGTTATGGGGCGTTACTCAAAAGAAATAGCTGCGTTTATGTTGTGGTCGATTACAAACCTCAGTATTGGTGCGTTAGCATTCACAAAAAGCTCAAAACAATTAAAAATATCGCGTTAAACTTTTGGAAGGTCTCAATCGTGTGTGTGAAGCGGCAGGAGCGGCGCTCTAATGCGCATGCGCACTCCGTCCGCTGCCTGGGCAACTGGGCACTAGTCGTGGGAGAATTTAGGTAAGAGACAAATTAAAACTAGAATAAAACTGTTTCGGGTGACGCTTCTGCTCCTTAATAAGATACTGCAGCGTTTCGCGTGTCGTTTTGCTCTCGGTCGGCTCTCATGGCGAGGCTTTTCGACTTCAACTTGCCTATAAAAGTCCAGAACGCCCTGCGCGAGGCAGGAAGAGCTTCAATGTGAATATTAAAACGTTACGGAGGGACATTGGAGTGGAAATAGGAGAGGAAAATAATGCGAGAGGATTGATTTAATGAGCTCGATCACTGCCCGCTCGCCTGCTTTTTATTATTAAGGTGCAATAATACAAAAGCTTTAGCGCCTCGGTTTTGCTCTCTGACGGAACCCAACGCGGAAAAAATCGGGCTTTTATTTCCTGACGTTTCTTTCACTGTTATTGCAGACACGAGAGATAAAGTCTTATTAGAGTCCTGCATTGAGTTCTGATCCTGTCCTGATAGATTGCAAATGCTGTGCGAGAGTTAAGAGAGAATTAATTCCTCGCTCCGCCATTTTGGACAAAACTGGCTTTATATAAATACAGATTAAATAATAATAATCACACAAAAACCCACAAAGTCCTACCAATCTGAACCCGTGCCTCCTCGAAATGGGACTGAGCTTTACTGCACAAACTAGAGTGATCTATTTTTATTAAGCTGTAAACCTACAAAACTAAATTATATAGGTCAAAATAAACAAAGCTTTATTATTTCAAATCAGACCCCGCTTCTGTTTTAAGCCTGCTTTTATTCTATGGTGTTAGGCCTAATAATTATTGTTATTATTACAATGTGCGAAACTGAGCTCTCATAACCTGGCTATACAGCAAATAAATGCAATAAGCTCATCTTTCGTGCTCACAGCTTTCACACGAGTGCCAACCGAATCTGATCAAATCATTCAATCTAAAAGATCTGAAATCGATTTTAAACCAGAAAAGAGCTCCTACTTTGTAACCCTGTTCCATTTCAATAATCGCACTCTCTCGCTCATTAAGCTCTGAATTTCATTATTTTTCAGTCTTCAACGATATGATTTTTTCCCCCATTGTTTGAAAGCCTGAAAGTTTCCACTGCACAGCTGCAGGAAAGCAAACAGCGACATCTATCGATCATAATAATAATAATAATAATAATAATAATAATACTTTCTATTAATATTAACATTTAATATCTTGCATCACATATACAATTATGTAACATTCAAGTCAACGCAAACCTGGGGCCGGATTCAAGAGAGATTTCTTAAGAAAAAAACTTGCGAAGGTTCTTAAGACAAACATTAAGAAGTTCACAAGTTCATAATAATATAAAAACACGTAAGTTAAAATACTTAAGTAGCTCATAATGCTTTTCTTATAGGCTATGTTGCATGTTACAGCTTACAATATACAACGCAAGACACCTGATTTGAATTTTGGTGATGGTGGAAGAAAGCCTTGGAAGATACGATAATTGTGGTGTGATGGTGGAAAGTTCTACGTTTTGATGCTTCCCTTGTCATCTCTTACAGCTTGACAAGTGATGCTATCGTAAGGTTAAGAAAACATTTACGAGCTTAATGTTTTCAAGAATACCACTTGTTCTTAGAAACTTGTTCTTCAGGGTTCTATTAGTTCAAACATGGTGCGTTTGATGTTAAATCCTAAAAGAGCATAAAATGTTTGTATTCGTTTCAGATCCAGCCAGTGTGCTCTGCTGTGATGGAGAGATCGGGTCCCGAGTTTGACGTGTACGGAGCGATGGAGTGGAAGGACGGCGTGGGGAGTCTCCCCGGGAGCCAGCTCAAGGTCTGTGCTCCGCCTCTCTGTATCTGACTGGTCTCGTTTAGGTGCACACAGCCAATCAGAATGTCTGATTTGGACATTTAGGAAACATAACGTAGATAACAGAGTTTTCAGAGTTACTGCATGGATAAATGTTTATGACTTTTTTTTCTGGATATAAATCGCAGACAGGAAATGGAGACACAGGAGTGTTAGGGAGCATTAGGTTGTAGATATTGGATTTTTATCCTTAATTTAGTTATTTCTTTGTGTAACAATCTTACGGCCATTCGTAAGCCATCAAACATCTTCTTTATGAATGTTTAGGCAAAAAAAAAAAATCAGTTTTAGTTATTTTCTATTTTGTGTGTTTTTGTATGTGGTGTGTTATTATAGCGTGGAAAAAAGTATCAGGTCGTAATGGTTTTAAAACAATACCAGATTCTTACATAAGAAAGGCAAAGAAAGACATCTGAAATTAAGCTATTTCTGTGTTATTGTGTCTTTGAGTGATAGTGTGAAATATTTATAAGAGGCAGGTTATTATTATTATTATTATTATTATTATATCATAATTATTGTTATTATTATTAATATTATATCATAATTGTTATTATTATTATTATTATTATCTTTATTGTTATTATTATTATTATTATTATTATTTTTGGTATTGTCATTATTATTATTATTATTATTATTATTAATATTAATATTAATATTATTACTATCTTAATTATTGATATTGCTATTATTTTACTATTATTATTGTTTTCATTATTATTATTATTATCATTATTATTATTATTATTACTATTATTACTATCATAATTATTAATATTGTCATTATTATTTTACTATAATTATTATTATTACTATTATCATTATAATTAGTGATTGTTGTTATTATTATTGTTATTTTCATTATTATTATCATTATTATTATTAATGATAATAATAATGAAAATAATAATACTGATTATAATAATAATATGATTGTTATTATTCTTATTATTATTATCATCAATGATAATAATATTGATGATAATAATAATATAATAATAATAATAATGATATGATGATGATTATTATTAATATGATTGTTATTATTATTGTTATTATTAATAATAATAACAATAATAATAACAACAATAATAATAATATTTATTATTGTTATTATTGTTATTATTATTATTATTATTAGGAAGATTCATTAAGTATCATTATTATTAATCATAAGGTAGATGATTTTTCTGTGGAAAACACTGACACTGAACGTTAGTAAAGACATAAATATCTAAATATAGATCTTAAAGGGTTAATCATGCGTTATGTAAATATTTGTTCCATTAGTTCAGGGTGAATGAGTTTGGGGTGCTGGAGGCCATTACGGAGGATCTGGATGAGGAGGGGGTGAAGAAGGCTCATGCAACCACCACATGGAGTGTACCCACAGCACAGGAAGGCGTGTACACACACACACACATACAGTAGTGTATTTAGAAAGTCTCAGAATTGAATCGAGTAATTAACTCGAGTCATTAAAGTTTGCAGAAAGTCTGTTGATGTGATAATCATGTCTTCATGTTTACATTTGTTCCCAGTAAAGAATGGGTTAACTTTTGCTTAATGCTGTATTTAACTATCCACAGCTCTGTCGGAGGAGCTGCACTGTGGTCGGGTCTTCAAGTCGGAAGAGCGATGCCTTCAGCAGGAGCAACAGGAGTGAGTTTAACTTCAGCAGAGTTAAATCAACCACATAAAACCATTACCACAACGTTACAGGGCTGTTCATGAAGGTTTGTGGAGGTTGGAGAACGTTTAGTAATCGTTTGATGGAAGTTCTTGGGGGTTCATGGATGTTGAGGCACATTTAGTGAATATTTGGTGGAGATTTTCGTGAGTTCCTAAAGGTTTGTGGATGTTGGAGCACATTTAGTAAAGGTTTGGTGGTGTTTCTGGCGTTCGTAAGTTTTGTAGATTTTGAGGCATGTTTAGTAAAGGTTTGTTTGAGGCTTCATGAAGGTTTATGCATGTTGGAGCACGTTTATTAAACATTAGAAGGAGGTTCTTGGGGGATAATGAAGGTTTATGTATGTAGGAGCATGTTTAGTAAAGGTTGGACCTACAAGTTCCTCCACCTTCTCCCCGCAGAGAGCCGAAGACTGAGAAAGAAGGTTCAGTAACGAATGGCGAGGCGGCGCGAGTGGGCAGGAAGAGGCAGAACTCAGTCAAGAAACTGGAAGAGGAGGTGGATGGAGTGACGGAGGTGGTGGAGGACGACGATGAGGACTATGTTAGTTTTGTTTTTCTTTTGTTTCACTCACCCGTGCACTAAAAAATTAATAGTTTATAGAGGCCACGCCTCCTTTTTTAGTTCTAAGGGGTTCAGAAGGGCCTTCAAAGAATTGATGGCTGAGTTTAAACCTTGAGTATCTGCTGTACACTTTTTGCTGTTAATATGCAAAGCTTTGGTAATACTCAGATTGCAGCGCCCCCTGGTGGCTCGACTTTAACTGACATATCAGCTCAAACTGAACATGCGGTTATTAATAATTATGCAGCGTATGGCATTTGAGTGTGTGTGTGTGTGTGTGTGTGTGTGTGTGTGGTGTGTGTGTGTGTGTGTGTGTGTGTGACAGGAAGAGAGGGAGGGCAGGCGGTCGGGACGAGGTGCCCCCCGGGGTCGGCGGAAGCGCAGAGGGGACGCGGCTCTGCTCAGACAGAGTGAGTCCCCCGTCACCTTTAGACAGGTTTATTTCTGATGTGTTGATCCTGAAATAAAGTATACGAACCCTTTTTATTGGCGTTTCTCTGTGGGTTCTCTGTTCTAGCCGTCCCGTACGGAGGGAGGAAGAAGTCGTGGTGTTGGGCTTCGTATCTGGAGCAGGGGAAAGTCGTGGCTGCTCCCAGCAAACTCTTTAAAGAGGTGAGAGCAGCTACAGCTGATGAAGGGATCTATGGCATCGGACTCGTACAGTTTAACCTTGTTATCTCGCCAAACTCATCTCTCGGATTTCCCTTCATGCACTTTACCTCGAAAAGATGCCAACCTCGGCTCACGAACTCGCCAAGCTTTAAATGTGACAAATGTTTAAATGTGGAAATTCCACCCTGTTAAACCGCCTAAAGTTTTGGTGTCACTGTAACCCTACTGACGGGGTCGTCTACAATTCGTCTTTTGCTACAAAATGACAGTGATCCGCCTTTACTTTACCTATGTTGACTAGAAGAACTTGCATCTGGTGGCAGGGGTGCCGAATTTGGCACAACAGAGGATTTCCTTCGTTTTCGAGCAAAAGAGGGACGAATGAAATTGCAGGCAGTGTTAATTTTTACAGCAAATTTTTATTTAGTTTTAGTCTAATTTTAGTCCACTAATTATAATATGATTGTAGTCACTATCTTATTATATTTATCTAAATCTAATTATAGCTTAGTTAAATATAACATGTACAGCGGTGCTGGAAAGTTTGTGAACCCTTTAGAATTTTCTATATTTCTGCATAAATATGAGATAAAACATCATCAGATTTTCACACAAGTCCTAAAAGTAGATAAAGAGAACCCAGTTACACAAATGAGACAAAAATATTATACCTGGTCATTTATTTATTGAGGAAAATGATCCAATATTACATATTAGTGAGTGCCAAAAGTATGTGAGCCTTTGCTTTCAGTATCTGGTGTGACCCCCCTGTGCAGCAATAACTGCAACTAAACGTTTCCTGTAACTGTTGATCAGTCCTCACACCGGCTTGGAGGAATTTTTTAGCCCATTCCTCCGTACAGAACAGCTTCAGCTCTGGGATGTTGGTGGGTTTCCTCACATTAGCTGCTCACTTCAGGTCCTTCCACAGCATTTCCATTGGAATTAAGGTCAGGACTTTGACTGGCCATTCAAAACATGAACTTTATTCTTCTGTAACCATTCTTGGGTAGAACGGCTTGTGTGCTTAGGGTCGGTGTGTCTTGCTGCATGACCCACCTTCTCTTGAGATTCAGTTTCATGGACAGATGTCCTGATATTTTCCGGTTAGAATTCTCTGATATCATTCAGAATTCCATGTTTCCATCAATGATGGCAAGCCGTCCCGCCCAGATGCAGCAAAACAGGCCCAAACCATGATACTACCACCACCACCATGTTTTCACAGATGGGATAAGGGATAAGGTTCTTATGCTGGAATGCAGTGTTTTTTCCTTTCTCCAAACATAACGCTTTTTCTTTTAAACCAAAAAGTTTCCATTTTGGTCTCATCTGGTCCACAAAACATTCTTCCAGTAGCCTTCTGGCTTGTCCATGTGTGATCTTTAGCAAAACTGCAGACGAGCAGCAATGTTTCTTTTTGCATGGAACATTAACATTAGCCAATGTGAGAGAGGCCTTCAGTTTGCTTAGAAGTTACCCTGGGGTCCTTTGTGACCTCACCAACTATTACACGCCTTGCTCTTGGAGTGATCTTTGTTTGGTCGACCACTCCTGGGGAGGGTAACAATGGTCTGGAATTTCCTTTCATTTGTACACAATCTGTCTGACTGTGGATTGGTGGAGTCCAAACTCTTTAGAGATGGTTTTGTAACCTTTTCCAGCCTGATGAGCATCAACAACTCTTTCTCTGAGCTCCTCAGAAATCTCCTTTGTTCGTGCCATGATACACTTCCACAAACATGTTTGTGAAGAGCAGACTTTGATAGATCCCTGTTCTTTCTTTAAAATAAAAACAGGGTGCCCCCTCACACCTGATTGGCATCCCATTGATTGAAAACACCTAAGTCTAACTTCACCTTCAAATTAACTGCTAATCCTAGAGGGTCACATACTTTTGCCACTCACTAATATGTAATATTGGATCATTTTCTTCAATAAATAAATGACCAAGTATAATATTTGTGTCTCATTTGTGTAACTAGGTTCTCTTTATCTACTTTTAGGACTTGTGTGAAAATCTGATGATGTTTTAGCTCATATTTATGCAGAAAGGGTTCACAAACTTTCAACCACTGTAAAGGTTGCAATACGTAAATGTTTTTTTTAACATTTCCCTTGAATTATTTAAGTCGTTGTACGCACTTAGACGAAATGAAACATCTACTTGCATGCACTGATAATAATAGCATACATTCAAGTGGTTAGAACTCCACCACAGAGCTGCTTAGTAACTATGATGAAAATCATTCGTCAATGAAATTAACACTGGCTGCAGGGGAGATCCTGGGATCCTGTGTGGTTTATGATTTAAACAAGCAGAACCAGAATTAGCTTCGGTCTTATCGTCATGTTTCGCAGCTGATTTACACTGTATGCTGTGTGTGCATTGCAGTACCAGTCCTTCCCTCAGAGCAAGAACGGGTTCAGAGTGGGCATGCGGCTGGAGGGCGTCGATCCCCAGCACCCCTCCATGTACTGCGTCCTCTCCGTATCAGAGGTAAAAGACTGGCGCTGCATGTCATTGTAACACCAAACCCAGAATAAGAGCTGGTGTAGGTAAAACACCAACGTTCTGGGTACTGCTCTGTCACGCCTGGCACATGCATAAGGGCGTGGTATTATAATACAGCTGTATTTATGATTGAAATCCCCACGTGGCATCTTTGCACCCGCCCTGAGTCTGAGATGATATGTTCTTGGATTTGTCGCCATCTAAGGCAGGTTCGGTTTTGACAGTCAGACAGATATCCCGTTCTCAGTGAGAATCCTAATTTATTTGAATTGCAAGTGGCTAAAGTTTCTATGTGTTTTAAACAGTTATTTAATAAATGGTGAAGCTACAGTAGGATAAGATAAGATAATGCCTTTATTGTTATTGTACAGTTATACTGTACAATGAAATTAGGATTGCTGCTCCAGTGGAAATCTACACAAAAACAGAATAAAACAGACTTTGTATTTAAGATTAGTATTGCACTTATAGAACAAAGAAAATATTGAATGTAAGAAATATTGTACAGCGGTATTGAACTGATAGAATAGGGCATTTTGTTTACAATTTTAAACCTAATGTTTGTAGTCATTTTTTTAAATTGTAGGGACTGAAGTTTTATTGTTAAAAACAATTATACAAGAAAATGTGCATGGTTTTCATTGTTTACACTACAGAAGTAAAAAGGAACGTCTTTGTGAAATGTAAAATCAATAATTGCGAATCGAATCGAGAGCCGAGAGCAGAGTGGATCGTTACACCTTTACTGTCAGGATTATTGAAGCAGGTCTGCAGAGTGAGCGATATTTAGCGCCGTGCCGTGTGTTCCTCAGGTATCTGGCCACAGAATGCGACTGCACTTTGACGGCTACTCCGACTGCTACGATTTCTGGGTAAACACCAACTCGGCGGACATTCACCCCGCGAGCTGGTGTGAGAAAACGGGCCACAAGCTGCACCCCCCTAAAGGTAGGCGGTGCGACCTGCTGAAGCCGGACCAGACGCTGTACTGACGGCCTGTGCTCGGGCGTGGCCCTGGGTGTACCTGATGAGGCCTGCTGTGTTTCAGGGCTGAAGGGGGAGCAGTTCACCTGGTGTTCGTACCTGAAGTCGAATAAACTGCAGGCGGCGTCCAAATCTCTGTTCGAAAACCACAACACGGTGAGTTCCTCTGGGTTCCTCGAAACTTTGTGTGGGGTCTTTGTTCTAATCACTCGTCTAACTGCAGAGGCTCAAACTCAACGACTGGAACCTAAGAGACACAGAAGGGACCGGTGTGAGTGTAGGTGCCAGGACGAACCAAAAGGGGCAAAAAGACAGAGGGTCTGGGGCAGTAAGACCCTATAAAGTCTGGTAAAAGAAGGACTGAGGTGTTTAGTACAACCCAAGCATAACCGATGTGGTTGCCAGGTTCGCTTATTCTAGACTTGGACTTGACATTATTTGAGGTCTGGTTCCATTGGCCTGTGGGGGTTTTTCACAGGGGATCTGGCAACCCCGGAATTAAACGCAATACGGAATTAAAGGCAGCGAAGCGCTTATCGGACACTGTTCTGTAAACTCTGAAATGTATATACTCGAGAAAACAAAGAATTGGATGATTTAATATTAAAGTTTGAAGTTACTTTGTGTTTAATAAAACTAGCTGCACTTAGCACATTTAGAAGACATCGACAGGAGTGCTGCACACTTAAATAAACCAAATTAAGAAATATCCGACAGCCAAACAAATGTCCTATTCACAGATTTAGCTCAGAAAAACTAACTTGCAACTAATAAAAACATCAATAATATGGACAAATCCATAATAATAAAAACAACAAACCATACAACACATCATCTGTAAGAGGATTCAAACGCCAGGGCAAATAAATGAGTATTTTAAATTATCTTAAAATTGTCTAACGTGGATGAAGACTACACCAAAGACTTCAGGCGGGAACGTGGACCGTAATAAGGTTATATTGGTAAGTAAGGTGGATTAATAGCGTTAATAAGAACTGCTATTTTCATGATATGTCCACTAGGGGTCAGTGTTTCGCTAACAAGCATCAGTTTTATTTTTGCTTGGTTTACTGATCCCAGAACATCTGATTTACATCTTTAAGGTAAAGAAGCACATTTCTGCTTTGTGTGTGTGTGTGTGTGTGTGTGTGTGTGTGTGTGTGTGTGTGTGTGTGTTTCCGCGTTTCCGCATCCTCCTCAGACGGTAACCCCTTTAGGCTTCAGAGTGGGGATGAAGCTGGAGGCGGTCGATAAGAAGAATCCGTCGCTCATCTGTGTTTCCACGGTGACAGATGTGGTGGACAGCCGTCTGCTGGTGCACTTTGATGACTGGGATGAAAGCTACGATTACTGGTAAGCAAACGGAGGCCCAATGTATATCCCAAACTCACGCCGGCACAACAACAAGGCTAGAAATCGTTTGTAACACTTACGCAAAAGTTGATTTTCCAAATGAAGACAGGTTAACACAACTTCTGCAGGGTACAAACTTACTTAAACATCATCAGATTTTCACACAAGTCCTAAAAGTAGAACACCCTGAATCAAAGTGAGAATGTAAGACAAGCTCGAGAACTTATTTCTATTCGAGTATGACGGAGGAAGAATAGTTTTGTGTTATGATTTTAATAATGCAGTGAGAATTATTCTGTCAATTACTAATCCACATTTATTGAGGCTTTATATTAGGAATAATTAAATTTTATAAACAAAGAACGACGAGAGAAAGAGGTTCTTATTTTCTATAGCTGTATCTATCCACTAGAGGGCGGTATTTGGCTAATATGCGCCAGGTTTAACCCCTTGATTAGACCGTTAGTGGATTGGAGATGGACGAGTAATTAAACATGTTTATCGTGGATTAAACTGTTTCTCTTTGTCATTTAGTCTCATTTTGACCAGAATTATTGCCTAATCTAGAACTCTGAACCAAATTAAACATATTTCCATTTACATTAGCTGCTTTTCGAAGTACACACAACCTACCGCTAGCATACACTGTATTATGCTAGTATGCGTTTTGAGGCACCTGAGAGCCGTACTGTTACGAAATCCTGATATTATTAACTGTAAATTATACAATAATAATATTTCATGTTCTTATATACAAACACAAATACTATAACCTTTGCAGTAAATGTTCATAATGAGTATTGGTCAGTGTCAGGCAACTTTATTTTATCTAATATCTGATCTAACGTTTATTCTGTTTTCTGTAAAGTTCCTGTTACTGCCACGCAGTGCTGTTACTCTTTGGACTGAGATTTCTGCACAGAATTAGCAAATATGTCAAAAATACCAAATTAGCACCTTGAGCACATTCTAGTGATTTGCCAAATTTGTGTACTTTTTACAACGAATAAATAATATCTAAAAATAATTTAGGTAACAGGATAGTAAGTTGAAATTGACCTTCACAATGAGAGTTAGCATATCTTACTTTTGGTTTGTTTCATAATTTTCAGAAACGGGAATATGTTAGGCTAACAGGACTGAGTGAAAACCTGGGAGCTAAAATGTGTACTTTAAAGTAAAATATTATGAAAAAAATATTAATTCATAGATGGGATATGGAGCGACACAACAATTGATGTTTAAATTATATACCTTAAATTTGCACTTGCGTCACTCTGTAGGATACTTTGGTTAATAAGAAAATGCTTTTATAGTTAATTACTTCAATATCTATACATGTTCTGGGATGGAAATGGCAGCCATATGATGGAAAGGCTCAAAAGCATAGTGGCAAAAAAACAAAAACCTACCCTCTCCAGGCGATCCTCTGGTTTTCCTTGTAAGGTCTCAGAACTTCACTTGTTAATAGTTCATTAGAGTCTGTGTCTTACCTGGTGTCTTATGTTTGTTCCCTGCAGATCTTAACTTCTTATCATCGTCTAATTTATCCCAGAGCTTAATCGTCATCGCTTCATCTGTGAGTGGTCAGAGTTTTAGGCACATCAGTTTATTTATTTTGCTTGTTTGTTTGTTTGTAGGTGTGATGTCACAAGTCCGTACATCCATCCAGTCGGGTGGTGTCAAGAGAACGGCAAAACCCTGACCACGCCCCCAGGTGATGTCATTAACGGAAACACTGCATGCCATAAACCCTTTAACTCTTCTTATTGCTGACTCTTTAGCTTTGGGCTGCTAATGTAACGGAATGGTTTGGTGTGTCACTTGTGTTCTTGTCATAAATACAACCCCAAATCAGAAAGTTGGGACGGTATGGAAATTACAAATAAAAAATACATGCAGTGTTTCTTACATTCCACATTGACTTTTATTTCATTGCAGACAGTATGAACCTGAGATATTTCATGTTTTTTTTTGGTCAACTTCATTTCATTTGTTAATAAACATCCATTCCTGCATCTCAGGCCTGCAACACATTCCAAACACAGTTGGAACGGGGGACATTTAGGGATAGTAATGAGATTTAAAAAAATAATAATGATGTGATTTCAAACAGGGGAGTCTTTGAGGAGTGCAGACGATCAGAGGATCTCCAGTTTATCAACAAATGTGAAATTCCTTTATCAAACCTTTATCTACAATACAGAGTTACATTCACAGATACCACTTAAAACGTTACTGTGCTAAAAAGAAGCCTTATGTTATAGCCATGTCCAGCAGGGGCGTCGGCTTCTCTGGGCTTGGAGGCATCTGGAATGGACCATCCTTTTTTGGAATGTGTTGCAGGCCTGAGATGCAGGAATGGATGTTTCTTAACAAATGAAATTAAGTTTATCAGAAAAAACCTGAAATATCTCGGGTTCATACGGTCTGTAATGAAATAAAAGTCAAAGGAAATGTAAGGACCGCTGCATATATATTTTATTTGCGTTTTCTATACCGTCCCAACTTTCTCTGATTTGGGGTTGTACAATAAACTGCTCATTTACAAACTCCTGCATGTAGCGCTTTGTGTGCATCATCGGATACGGTTTAGCTGGATAAAGCCGGCTACGTGATTAAATATTAACACGCCTAATCACAATGCTCCGCTCGGTCTATAAAGCTCGTTCGGAGCGCTTTTGACGTTTAACATCAGTAGAACTGCACCGCGGCTTCGGAGCGCTCGCTGTCTTTCATCTTTCCCAAGTCGTTTCTCCCGCGACTTGTTTTTAGAAACCCATAAAAGCGTCGAGTCACTCAGATTGTGATTAGATCTGACGGCATGTCGCCATCGCTTGCATCGCAGGCTACCCCGAGGCCCTGGACTTCTGCTGGGAGAGGTATCTGGAGGAGACGAGCTCATTACCCGCTCCTGCCAGGTCCTTCAAAGCGGTGAGTGTATCAGGTCTTCCAGAACTCCTTCGCAGGGGACGTTTGATATCTGTTTCAGTACACACTCTTCTGATCCGCCTGTCACCGTTTCGTCTGCAGAAGCCTCCCCATAGTTTCCAGGTGAACATGAAGCTGGAGGCGGTGGATAAGAGGAACCCCATGCTGGTGAGGGTGGCCACGGTGGTGGATCGAGACGACCACAGGGTAAAGGTAAACATTACAGTACAGTCATCCCTGTTTCATGAATCTACCTGTATTAGGATGCTTGCCTGCAGACGGTCAAAAGTATTAGGACGCGTAGCCACAAGTATTAGGATGCTTGCTTGCATGTGGCCAAAGGTATTAGGACGCAAACCCACAGGGGGCTAAAAGTATTAGGACACAACCGCACACGGCCAAAAGTATTAGGACAGAAACCTGCATGTGAGCAAAAGTATTAGAACACAGACTTGAGTCTTGGTCCTCCCAAGGTTTCTTCCTATAACACTCAGGGAGTTTTTCCTTGCCACTGTCGCCCTAGGCTTGCTCCATTTGGGATTGGACGTAGTTATTAGGAGATAATCTAAACTTGTAAAGTTGCTTTGAGACAATGCTCCATTGTAAAAAGCGCTATATAAATAAATCTGACTTGACTGACTTGACAAACTCGCATGGCCAAAAGTATAAGGACACAAACCTGCACGCGGCCAAAAGTATTAGGACACCAACTCGCATGGCCAAAAGTATTAGGACACAAACCTGCACACTGCCAAAAGTATTAGGACGCAAACCCACACATAGCCAAAATTATTAGGACACAAACGAGCAGGCAGCCAAAAGTATTAGGACACCAACTCGCATGGCCAAAAGTATTAGGACGCAAACCCACACATAGCCAAAATTATTAGGACACAAACATGCAGGCAGCCAAAAGTATTAGGACACAAACTCGCATGGCCAAAAGTATAAGGACACAAACGTGCACGCAGCCAAAAGTATTAGGACACAAACCTGCACACTGCCAAAAGTATTAGGACGCAAACCCACACATAGCCAAAATTATTAGGACAGAAACCTGCATGCGAGCAAAAGTATTAGGACACAAACTCGCATGGCCAAAAGTATAAGGACGCAAACCTGCATGCGGCCAAAAGTATTAGGACACCAACTCAGATGGCCAAAAGTATAAGGACGCAAACCTGCACGCGGCCAAAAGTATTAGGATACAAACCCACACATAGCCAAAAGTATTAGGACACAAACTCGCATGGCCAAAAGTATTAGGACACAAACCTGCACACAGCCAAAAGTATTAGGATACAAACCCGCACACGACCAAAAGTATTAGGATGCAAACTCACACACGGTCAGAAGTTTTAGGACGCAAACCTACACATGGCCAAAAGTATTAGGACACACTCATATGGCCAAAAAGTATTAGGACACAAACCCATATGTGGACAAAAGTATTAGGATGCACACTTGCTCATGGCCAAAAGAATTGGGACACAAGGCCAGATGCTTTCTACCTGCCACATTTCAAGCTCTTTTGTAGTTCCTTCAGGAAATGCAGATCTAGTTAATATTACAATTGCTCACAATTGCACCTACTGTACAAATTGCACATTGTGCATCATTCCCTTATGACCTTCTGTCACTCAGCCTCTCCTTCTGCACCTGTCCGTCGGTGGTCTCCAAGGAGACCTGTAGCTGAAGGACTGATGCCTTCCATCTCTCTGGTGTTATGAAGAGAGTGTTTTGTGTTTCGTCTTGCGTCATTAAATCTCCGGACGCCTCAGAAAAGCTTCTGGTTTCCATTTTTTTGTTACTTTTTTAACAGGTGATCACGGTCCGGTTTGATCTGTTCAGTCTTCATGTCATCGGCACACGACTGGGTTTCCTCTTTGAGTCGGCGTGTCCTTCCCTCTCTTGTGCGCTATACTGGCCCCGGCAGTCTAATTACTGAACAGATCTTATACACACTCTCAGTTGGCAGGTCCTGGTGTGGGTGGTCTGCTAGCTGTCAGAACTGTGGGCTCAAAGGTTTTTAGTCTTATCTTCTTGTCCCCATGCTCCTGTACGTTCTCTCTCCGCTGGTACAAGATACCAAACACTGAGCTCATCTGAGGCTCAGAATCTTTACAGACGTGGATTAAACTCAGATCTGACTCGGCGTGTGAGCTAATTACCAACAAACAGTGTACTCTGTACTCCAGTAAATGTAGAAGGGGCGCTGGCAACAGGGCAAGTGTAAAGCCTTCGTACCAGTATAAACAGAACCCATTAGTCCAAACAGTAAGTGTGAGGTGGCAGTGTTACAAACAAACCCGTTAAGTTTAGCCTCCCTGCTGTTAGAAGTTGTTGTTGCTTTATTGTTGTTTCATCCTGCTGATCTGTGACGTCAGCTGTTTAGTTCTCTTAGAAATCCTACTTCAAATAATCCGGTAAATAAAGCAGTAGCATCCTTGATTGGCCAGTCTATTGTACAATGAATGTTTTCTTTTACCCAATTAATAAAGTCAAATAAAGTTGTTTATATGGTGCTTTTGAGCAAACCTTACCTGAGCAAACACATGGAGACAGTGGCTAGGAAAAACTCCCTCAATGTGATGAAGAACCAGGGCTTGGGAGGATCAAAACTCAAAAAGGGACCCAACCTCCTTGGGAAGCCTAGATCTTATATGTAAGAAATAAATAATAAAACAATGCCTATATAATAATTTATTGTAATAGTTTAAATACCCAGAAGTTAAATGGACTAGAATAAATTAAAGTCAGAATATTATTTGCTCATGTTTCCATATATTTGCACATCTTTTAATATTATTGCCCGATACTTATGATAAGTTTATTACTCTCCTATTACGTATCTTTATTTCTATTTATACACCTGTGTGGTAATGTGCAGTATCCTTGTTTTACTTTCTCTATCTGAGCTGCTGTAATATATATGTACTCTATAATACAGCAGACGTTTGCTTTAATGTACGAGGTCTTAAGAACCGAATGGGAAATAAATATCTGTCTTATATACGTCTTATTCGCGTCTGAATGACAAAACTAGAAGGAGCGAACCCACCTGCTGACAGAAAAGAGAATCGCAGTCTTGAAAGCGGAAAACAACATGGTAGCGTTTCTGTCGTGTTCGTTATTGCTATTTCGTTATTATCAAGTTTTATAAACGATACAAAGATAAGGATTTCTGTATTACACAGGACAGTACTGCGCTAAACGGTTTCATGTTGTGTTTTAATTAATATTGTTTCAAATAAAACACTATGCAAAGTATCTAAACTACTGTATGACTATGGTAAACAGAATATGTAGTTAGTTATGTTAAGAACTGTGCCAAGTGTAGTGTGAGACTCCGGCAGTAACTGTAACATCATAGATACTGTTTATTTTTATTCCTGTTATAAGCAATTTTTTGAAACTACTTCTCTGTTCAAAATGTTACAAAGAACAAATGGGGGCTGCAACCTACGCGAAGGAAGGACACACACACACACACACACACACACACACACACACACACACAATGGAGTGGAGTGAAAGTAAAAAGTCAAAAAACAGAAATGCACCAGTAAAAATTCATGAAGAAATCCATGAACATGATCCTTCAGTAAATGACTTTGTTAGAAGGAAGGTTTTATTTTCTTTGCTGCTAACAATTATTCTTGGTTTCTTCTTTGCTAACCTAAACATGAGCCGTATATTGAAGCAGCTGTTGCAGCATGACAGACCTGATGTCCTTAAAAGAATTGGGTGTTTGAGTTCGTTCCCAGCCTGATCCACTTCAGCACGAATGCTGGCTGTTTGTTTATCCACTGAGATAATCATCGCTGTCGTCAGCTGCGTTCGTTTCCGGGGTTCAAAGGGAAATATAAATATTTTAGCAGGCAGAAAGCTAATGGAAATCTCTCACATGGTTTTACTATTCGGCGGTGACCTAAATATGTTGCTATAGTGACCACAATCTCTCAAAGGAGAAAAAAACAGGCCATCGAATCACAGAGTCGCACCGCCAAGAGTTTTGGTTCATCCTGGGATGAAGCGCGTTAGTAAATCTACAGATGTAAGATATGATCAGATACACTGCAGTGGAGCCAGAAGAGAAGGTCTCTGAACCACTGAGAGTTTGTTTGTGACGCGATAATATCGTCTAGTAAACAGTTTTCTTTGTACAACACATTCAGTACTGAGCAAGTACAAGGAGCACATTCTTAAAAGGTCGTCCTTATTCCAAACACGCCGTATGAGGTAAAATGTTGTTACACCGATGTAATACCAAAGCTGCTGACTTTCTTACAATGTACAGTGGGGCAAAAAAGTATTTAGTCAGCCACTGATTGTGCAAAGTTCTCCTACTTAGAAAGATGAGAGAGGTCTGTAATTTCCATCATAGCTACACTTCAACTATGGGAGACAAAATGAGTCACATTGTAGGATTTTTAAAGAATTTAATTGTAAATCATGGTGGAAAATAAGTATTTGGTCACCCACAAACAAGCAAGATTTCTGGCTCTCACAGACCTGTAACTTCTTCTTTAAGAAGCTCTTCTGTCCTCCACTCGTTACCTGTTATTAATGGCACCACCTGTT
This sequence comes from Ancistrus triradiatus, assembly GCA_025084515.1. Classification (NCBI taxonomy): domain Eukaryota; kingdom Metazoa; phylum Chordata; class Actinopteri; order Siluriformes; family Loricariidae; genus Ancistrus; species Ancistrus triradiatus. The sequence goes on along the minus strand of JAJAGP010000594.1, from coordinate 252,723 downwards.
GACCTCGGTTATCCGTATAAAAAGACACCTGTCCACAGCCTCAAACAGTCAGACTCCAAACTCAACCAAAGACCAAAGAGCTGTTGAAGGACACCAGGAAGAAAATTGTGTATCGTGAGATTTTAAGCCAAAACCTCCTTCCATCAGTGAGAGCACTGAAGATGGAAACGTGGGCTGAGCTTCCAGCATGACAATGATCCCACACCGAGCACCGCTGCTGAATGTCACTCCCTCGGGGCAATGAAGGAGTGGCTCCGTTAAAAAGCATTTCAAGGTCCTGGAGTGGCCTAGCCAGTCCTCCAGACCTCAGCCACATAGAACATTTGTGGAGGGAGTGAAAGTCCCAAAACATCACTGCTCTAGAGAGATCTGCATGGAGGAATGGGACAAAAAACCAGCACAGTGTGTGCCAACCTGGTGAAGACTTACAGGAAACGTTTGACCTCTGTCATTGCCAACAAAGGTTATGTTACAAAGGATTGAGTTGAACTTTTGTTATTGTCCAAATACTTATTTTCCACCATGATTTACAATTAAAATTTTTAAAAATCCTACAATGTGATTTCCTGGATTTTTTCCTCATTCTGTCTCTCATAGTTGAAGTGTAGCTATGATGGAAATTACAGACCTCTCTCATCTTTCTAAGTAGGAGAACTTGCACCGTGAGTGGCTGACTAAATACTTTTTTGCCCCACTGTAACTTATAATTTACTCCCTTATATATCTGCTCCCATATCCATAACTGGCAACACAGGGTGCAAGGCGAGATTCAACTATGTCTTCATACCAGCTAAAATCTGCTGAATGCGTGAATGAAATGAAAAAACCTCGATATTTTGCTCTTTCAGATCCATTTCGATGGCTGGACGGATGAGTACGACTACTGGGTGGACACAGACAGTCCCGATATCCATCCGGCTGGGTGGTGTGCCAAAACAGGGCACCCCCTACAGCCTCCTGTCAGTAAGTTCAAAGATGCAGCCTAATATTGATTGGCCAGTCCGTTATTGTGACGTGTTTCCAGACCAATGATGGTCCCACGTTAACAGGAATAGAGTTTCAGATGTGAAAATCTGAAATATAAACTTTAAAACAGACTATTTAATTCCTCTCTGGCTTGCCGTGTTCATAGTAACACAACACGGAGCGTAGAAAGGGAAGCCTCATGCAAGGTCTGCACGAGAAGAGAGAATGACTTTGAGAGACAGAAAGGAAAAAGAGGAGAGAAAGCACAAGAAGGATCCCCAGGACCCTTCGAGTCGGGTGCTGTCACATGGCACGGGTTTAATTGTCGCTCTGCTTAGGACGCTCTGAGGTGGGATTGAGGGCTGTTAGCAATGAGTGCGTCTGAAGTAAGAGAGCTCATTCATGTTAAGGGGTGTCTACATACTTTTAGAGGGTTAGGCTATGCCCTCCAGGAGAAAAGTGTTGGTAGAGGTATAGGAGGCCATCGGGGTTACTGGTTCGAAAAATGGTGTTCCCTCTCTGTCACCCCCTCCAGGTCTGGATGATATGTGTGAGTCAGAGCAGGGTGGCTGTCCTACACCCGGCTGCAAAGGAATCGGACACATCAAAGGAGCTCGCTACTCCGGACACCACAGGTGCCCTTTATTTCTGTAAAACGTACAGTGGAAGCTCTAGTTTGTGTTTTTTTCAGGCATGTTTTGTGAATGTTGGTGTAATTTCTTTACAAGGAATATTCATTTATTCCCTTAATTTGGGTCAGAATCATCCGTTTGGTTTGGTTAGTTTGTTCCCTTCTGGACGAATTGGAACACAGACTGTAAGACTAAAAGCCTTTCCCGGACAGCACAGTCTGTTAAAGATGGCCCATGGTTTCGGTGATGTCATGGCGTCCACTTATACATGTGTGTGTGTGTGTGTGTGTGTGTGTGTGTGTTTCCAGTGCTGTGGGCTGCCCATACTCAGAGATCAACATGCAGAAGGACTCGGTTTTGCCGGACCGCCTGAGCGGGGAGATTCCAGGGCCCGGGGTGGGTCGACCACGGCGGGCAGAACCCAACGAAGACACATCTGCTAAGGTCCAAGAGTGAGTGTTTTATTTTGAACAACAATATTAATTCATATTAATTGTCAGCAGGTGTCGCAAGAGGTTGCTCGTACTCGTTTTCTGTCATTCAGTCGTGAATTAGATATATATAAGACAGACTTTTGCTTACTGTTACAAGTCTTAAGCTCTCGACCATTAAAGCACTGAGGCTTACCTGCCTTTCAGGTCTTTGCCAGTCCCTGAGTCTCGTTCTGGTGCACAGCGTCAGCGCCGTGGCCTGGTGTGAGACCGATATCCGAATAAATGCCAGAGAGCTCAGCTGCGTTAGACAGATTACACCGAAGACTCTGTGGGCTTGTGAAGTGTGTGTGTGTGTGTGTGTGTTGATATGACACATGGCGTGCCTGTCTCCCTACCAGCTTATAGTAATGGTGAATAGACGTTAGAGTTAAGAGTCATGCACTCGTGTCACGTTTCGTCTGTCTTTCACCCCTTTGGCTCAGAAAACCCGTCTGTCACCCGGACAAGGCGAACATGATGACCGCTGCCATGGAAACAGCACTTAAGAAGCCTGGTGCAGAGACCAAAAGAAGGTAAAAGCTGTCTGTGTGGTTAATGAGCGCAAAGGAGTTGCGAGGTCAGACAGCAGACCTACATCATTGTCCTCTTGTAAACACAAAGAAGCTGCTAATGTGTGCGACCTTTCTTGTGGCCAAACTGTTTCTTTAAAGCTGCACTGGGCTGAAGTTAGCTGTGGTGTCCTGGAAGCTGTGTAGCTGTAGCTGTAGCTTATGTAGCTGCAAGTACAACTTTCTAAAAAGTGTTAGTTCCTTACAGCTCAGGCTCTTCACCGCATAACCGAAGTAAAATAGATTGGATTCTGCCTACAAAGCCCTCCGTCAGACGACTTAACATTAGTCACAGCTGGAATAAACAGATGTGCAGCCTGTGATGTGGCCGTGCTCTAAACCCCTGTGCGCCAAAACGGTTTTGGTGATGCATGTCAAGTTTTTTAGGTTCTGCAGATTTGAAGATTTCTTCACCTGTAACGCATTTATGCTTTAATGGCAGTCAGGCTTCAGTTAGAGTCACCCAATATGGATCGTACCATGTAGACAACATATTACTATTGGCTGCCTGAGCACTTGGTGCCGTCTGAGACATAAAAATGATACCAAATGCACATTTTTGCAGGTGAGAATAGTCAGCCTTTCACTGCGTATGATGCCACCGTGTTCCTGTTGCAGGGTCGGGCGGCCGTGTAAGGTCCGCAAAGTGGAGGAGCCCAGACAGGAGGAGGAGCCAGAGAGCGAGGCGTCGTCTGTGGTGGAATCTAAAGGTATAAGAATTACGCGTTCAAAATCGGCCCCAGAAAAATCCATGTTGTTGAGTGAGCTGACCTTAAGATTTCTTTAATGGATTGAAAAATATACTCAAGACGTTACTAATAATTCCTGGAATTATAGATTACAGATTAGATTATTATTTTTCTACAGCAAAGCTCCATTCTGAGCAGAAAGACTCCAGGTCTGATCTCAGTAAATGCTAATCGGCTATTAGAGAGAGCTCTGTAACTGGAGGAAGTAACTTTTTTTGCGGTATTTATGAAAGTTAAGGTGGTTCCGTGTCGGATTGTGGAACAAACAGGATTTATAAAAGAAGCAGAAGGTCCAGATGCACAACTGCACAAAATCTGTGAAGCGTAGACCTTACAGCTGACAGCTGCTGTGAGTACAAACCAAGTCCCTGAATGTAACCTCACCAGAGCTGGAGTACGAACCAGACAGATGCTGAATCTGCTGAATTGAAGGAATACGAATAAAAAGAAAAGGTGTCAAGAGCAGAACCCTATTAAGATTTGAGCTTGAAGCCAGTCGGAGCTCTAGAAATATCTACAGGAGGTGTGGGCTGTAATTAGTCCTTAAAAACTGACAGCTGTAATGGCTAACATCTGCAATTACTGCTCAGGGACGTGATATGAGAGAGAGCGAGAGCGAGGCAGAGCTGTGACTTCTTTCCTCTTGGCTGCCCACATATCAGCTCTCTAATCTCATTTCTTTTCTTTATTTCACGCTTTCACTCTGTCCACTCGACTCTCGCTCGATTTGTCCGTTTTCCCTTTTCCACGATTCGCTAATTTTCATCTAGATCCTCTGCGTCCATTTCTTGTTTTTCCTTGTCCGCTGAGGTTAGAGCTCCGGCCCTAATGAGACTGAGGACCAGATTGAAACCGTGAGCCCGTGCCTCATTATATTCCGCCGGCCCGGTGGCGCTAAATCCGCCTCAGGAAATCAGAGTTCGGCTCGAGTCTGGAAGGCAGTCGGCTGGAATGAGAAAAACTTCTTAATGAATCGTTCGAACGGAGTGGAGTCTTACTCGCCGGCTGCTACTTAATGACCTGGTGGCTACTTCGCTTTTAATTAAAGGAACATAAACTTAACTTGAGTCGTTTGCTTCTCTAAACCTGAGCTACGAGGATAATGATGTGCTGAGCCGGTAGCTGTACGTTCCCCTTTCTCGGGCGCTTTTGTTGACGAATCAGTGCTCGAGGTTCTGCAGTGTGGAAAGTCCTTGACCCTCTTCTCTGTTTGTTTGCCAGTCCCTCCTCCTCCTCCTCACTTCAGGCTGCTTGTTTCCAGACCTTTTTTAAGTCTTCATTAGTGACCTGATTCGACACCACAGGGGCCTTGGAGGACGGATTGAGGTTGGATAGAAAAAGGCCACCGCAGTCTGTTTCTAATGACCATAAGTCTTGTAAAAGCTTAGCTGATCTTTACTTGCTGACCCTCTGCTTCTTTCTTACTATTGATTTTTAAAATTCCGCTTCCCCCTGTGCTGGCACTTCCATGCCATGTGGTGGCCCGGGTCTTGGCATGTGGGTGATAGTCAGAAAAGAAAACATTTTAATCCTTCCATCCACAGGGTATTTCAGGTCCTGCATTTCTGAAATGGAAAACCACTAAATGTTGCTCTCGCTTTGATTCACGATTCGATTTTCTCACGATAAAAGACGGTCCTTTCTTTATTTCTGAAGTAAACAATGCAAAGCAATGCACTTTCTCGTGGACAAGTTCTTAAAAAAAAATCTTCAGTCCAATGCATTTAAAAGAAGTTTAATAACTGGTGATATATAACTAAGTGCTATCTTAAATATCCATACAGGACCTTGGCCAGAAATGAACGCCACTCTGGACAAAAATAAATGCTGTGATGTTTCATAAGAACAATGCCACTGCTCAATGCTCTGTAAAAGCTAACGGCATCCAGTGAAATGTTAGTGTGTGCTTTTGGTGCGTTAGGAAGGTAAACAAGCACTTGTTTACGTAAGCCAGAATCTCCCCAGGTGTGTGTACAGAATGAACTATTGCTCTAATCAGATTTTTGTACATATGACTGTACCCAGTGTCCTGGTATGGATGTGTGTGTGTGTGTGTGTGTGTGTGAGTGGGTGTTTGCAGCTCGAGGATCTGAAACTGACACCCTGCGAGTTCTCATTAGCACATTTTTAAAACAGTGCAGAATTAATTAGCAAGTCTAGGAGAACAAGTCCCAGACAGTCTGAGAATCCGGCGGCATTATTTAAATATCTAACGCTAAGCCCGAAGAGCCGGAGAGAAGGGAACTTCACTTAGAGATGATCTTCCACACTTCTGCACGGCCATCGGCTCCCCCTCGACGGAGAGGCTCGCTAATTAAAGACCCGATAAAGACTCAGCGAGATTAACGAGATCAGGGACCTCCAGCTTTAGCTGCTGCATGGGATCCTGTTTCCATCCTGATCCTGATTAGAGAGAGAGTTTTATTCAAACGTAAGAAACGTCTGCTGCAAATGTTCTGCCCTGGTTCTCGGCCAACTAAATCTGATTTGTTCTAGAGCAGACGCCTTTGTATTTCCTCATCGCTTCTTGTTTTTTTCATTAAATAAATTAGTCTGGTCAGTCTGCAGCCATGATCTTGTATCGTTGAGAGACCTTGCGCTTCAGGTTAAATATTTTAGGTGTATATAAACGTAACTCTAACGATATAACCTAACCTCGTCTCCCTTTCTTAGAGCTGACTCTGCAGCAGGCCCTGCACCAGTCCGTGTTCATGCCATGCTCCGCCCCCTCTTCTAACACGCCTCAGTGCTGGGACCAGCACAGCAAGCTCCTCCCATCAGTGGCTGGCATCACGGCCAGCAGCGTGTCGACCTGGAGCGTGGAGCAGGTGGCCAAATAGTTACGGTCATGTCAAAATAAACTTTCTATCCTCCTTATATTCTAAAAAAGTGCCTTTTTTAATCGGTCCACAGGTGACGGAGTTCATTCAGGGCCTCCCAGGGTGCCGAGAGCAAGTGCACACGTTCAGGGAGGAGGTAATGAAGGGACGAAGTGGATTCTTACGAATGAGGCCTTTTCACACCGAGTATGATTTTCTCACAACGTAGTGCTTTTATTTTCTTCATTTCCCTTCTCTTAATGTGTCGGAGATTCTTCCGTGTCTTTTTCACATCGTCAACTTGAAAACAAAAACACGAGCGAAGATAAATAATCAAATGGCTCCTTACAGTCCCTGTGAGCTTTATCACCATCATTCTCCAGCCTTTCAAGATCTTTCCTTTAATATCCATGTTTTTAGAGGCAGCCTGTTGCTCGTCTTATGAGCTCCTGATGAGCTGTTCTGCCCGGCGACCGAGCTCTGATTGGTCAGCCTGATTTGAACTATTAAAAGCTCTGATCACAAATGTCACTCTTTGACGCTTCTCTTTTAAAGCTCGATGTGCTTTTTTGACTCGGTGTGGAAAGGCCTTACCTAATGAAGGCAAATCTATTTACGGAAAAAATCCTTTCGAACAAAAACATGCTCAGTAATTCTGTGCACGCTCCAGTTCTGCTAAGCCGCCTCCTTAAGGGCGTGTGCTTCCTTTCTTTTTCAGCAAATCGACGGCGAGGCCTTCCTGCTGCTCACCCAGACCGACCTGGTGAAGATCCTGAGCATGAAGCTCGGCCCGGCTCTCAAGATCTACAACTCCATCCTGATGTTCAAGGTGGCGGAGAAGTCGGCGTGCAACGAACTCTGAGCCCGACTCTGGCTTGTGACGCTGAAAAGAGAGTTCGTGCTCCGCGAAGGGAACGACGTGTAAGATACGTAAATATTTAGCCGATGAGTTTGGGGGTCGCAGCCTTGTTGAGAGCGGAACCTTATATATGCATTACGAACGTTTCCTGAACGAGCTGCTGCCGAAGATGGAGAAGACGACGACGACGATGATGATGATGATGATGATTGTACTGAAGCACTACAATGCACACCAAATCTCCCCTTATGTGGGCCCTATGTAATGCAAGCCACATGCACTGAAGAAATGCACAAAATTCTTCTTCTCTCTCTCTCTCTGTCCCTGTATCCATGATTGCCCTTCCAAAAAAACACTCGAGACCATTTCCAGATTGCTTTTCTGTAACTGCACACATCGGTCATCGGACAAATCGTATGAGTGGGAATAATGGAGCTCCAGCTCGTATTTACCAATAATATTAGGCCAGATTTCATTGTCTGTCTTTCACTGGGCGAGAGTGTCGGTAGATGGATGAATTGTTTTATCACCCGTGAACACGTCGAAGCTTCGCACTTTGCCAGCAGGAATGGGGGCAGGTCTGAGTTCATCAGCACGTCTGTGTTTATTGTATTGCTTATTGCGTCTGATCTGCATTTCTGAACATCTCAGGAAGTCAGCGCTGAAGCAGCTGTCCGCCTAAATTTGGATACAAAGCTCGAGCTTAAACATAAACCCGTGATTTACAAGGTCTGTCCGATTACACATCACGTTTCAACTTTCACTCAAATATCTTTTATTATTAATTACCGATAACATTACTGTCATTTTCATGTTCATCGTCCTGAACCCGAACATTTTCTGTGGTTCCGAGGAGGAGAGAACGTAAGCGTCGTGCTTTTACTCAGTCTCGGGACAAATATGCAAAGGCTGCCTGATCCCGGGGCTGCTTCATGAGGCGCAGCAGCGACAGTGATCGGTCCAGTTCATTTACTGTCGTCTAAATAAATCGCACCAACATATCAAGACCAGGAAGGGTCCACGGGTCCAGTTTGGGACCTTCCCCAAACTGTTTATACAGAGACGGAAGCCATATTCATCCAGATTTACAACCCCAAATCAACAAAAGTCGGCATGGTATGGAGGTATGGAAGAAGCAAATAAACCATACATGCAGTGTTCCTTACATGTACATTGGTTTTGATGTCATTGCAGACAGTACCAACCTGAAATGTTTCGTGTTTTTCTGGTCACCTTCGTTTTATTTGTTAATAAACATCCATTCCTGCAACACATTCCAAAAAAAAAGAACAAGTTGGGACGGTAAAAGCATTTACAACTTTCTAATGTCGTTTGCCAGAAACAAACACTGAATATCTCGGGTTCATCTGCCTGCAATGAGATAATAAAATCAAAGGAAATTTAAGGAACACTGCGTTTATTTTTATTTGCAATTTCCGTAGCATCCCCAACGCTCTCTGATTTGGGTTTGTAACCTTTCCAGAGAACAGAAGAAAGCAGCTTAAACCCTCAAAAATAGAGAAACCCGACCATTTCTTATTTAAGTCCGTTCCATGTAGAGGTTGCTTCATGTCAAAAACCAAAGAACATTCTGTGAGCAGGGACCGCCCAAACTGTCTGCTCCACTTGAGGCAGCGTAGCGACAGTGATGGTACAAATGAGGAGGAGCTTGGATCATGTTTCTTTATCCCTGAAGCCCAAACACACAGTATGCATCTCCGGTCTCGAGCATGACAGGTAATAGGACTGAACTGGTGTGTATGGGTGTGTGTGGGCTGTCTAAATACATTTCTGTCTCAACCAGCTGAAATTGATCTTCCAGCCAGTCGACCTAAGTCCTAATGCTGTCCTTGTAGACCCATAAAAACACTTCACTCCCAAATAAAGTGGTGAGTTTCATGTGGGTTATTACAGAGTAACCGTAGCCAGGTACTTTCTCTTCTTGGCCAAAAATATATGGACAACCAACAGCTTCAAATCCTGCTCAGTGCAGTCCATCTCTCCATATGGACTTTCCTCAAACTGTTGACACAAAGCTAGGAGCTATCATTCTGTAGAACATCCCTGCAGCCTTCATTTCCTTTCATCAGAACTAATAGGCATGATCCACTGATCTGGAATGGATCCAGGTATCACACCAATGGGCACCGAGACTCCAAAACTGCTCCGGCCGCCCCACTAAACGGGATGGCATCGGCCTGAAATCCACCCACAGTGACCAGAAAACAGTACAGAGGGCAGCATGGGTGCCCAGTAAAAACCCGTCCGGACTTCACCAGAGTGTCTCAGCAGGAATAGTAAATGCTGAGCCACCCTGGTATGAACCCCACCTCTGGTGAGGTGTGGTCTGTCTTTGGCACCATTGTTGAAGTCCAGGACGATTGCAAACACCATCCAGTTCTCGTATTCCCTGGTACTGTTAGTGTTCCTAAAACTCAAGATGTGTGCACTGGCACCCTGGTTTCTCCAGGAGTCATGTCATGCCAACTAGGGCTGCCCTGTCTTTACATGAAAGTTGGCACTATGTGTTTGAGCGCCTATAGTGTTCCTCTGACGGCCACCATTGGACTGCCTGTGATTCATTCCACTCCAGAGTCCAGTGGTCGTAGTTGCAGCACTGGATGGTCCGGTTCTTAAGCTCACGGGGTTTCCCTGAGCTGCCTAAAGAAGAAATCTTGAGAAACCAGGCTCAGAAGAAAGATCTAACCAAAAATAAAGAAGCATCGTCGATTCACCTTTAGGCGACTCTGCTGTTTGTCGCTCCTGCTTTGAGCCCTGAGTGCTGCTGCTTTGTGTTGTCTACAATCGTTTCCTTGTTTATTCCTCAGTACGAGTGTGTAGGCCGCTTTGCGTAGGGGGTGCGTGCCGACTCCATGGATGAACCTGACCTCTGTCTGGCGGCGCTCTCAGCCTCCAGTCCCCTAGCGTTTCACTCTAGCTCTTATGACTGATCATTCACTGACGTAATGACCACCCCCCAGATTCGTGCTCGGGCGGGTCAGACCTTGCTTCGGCACGGACGAGTGTTGTGAAAGCTGGATGTAAATGAGATCATTACAGCCGATGATGCTTCGCTTAACACGCTGTAATTCAGCTCCAGATGAATAAACACAATGGAGATCAACCAAACAGGCTGCTTTTGATTCTGTCTGATCGTTTGAGCTTTCAAATGTCGCCCAGCGTATCAGGATCATGAATGTACTAATGGGATTTTGATTGCTCACTAGCTTCATTAGCCGTTCACAAAGGAGCTTTTATCCAAAAACTTAAAACTGAGCTGAACAGCTGAAGGGCGGTTGAAGTTTCAGGGCTTAGCTCAAGCACCTACACGTTCCAAAAACTTTTGGGACGGTAAAGCATTTAATACTCTCTAATGTTCCCATTCTTTCTCTCAACACTTAAAAGACGAAGTGTTTCAGGTGTCCTGTTTTTGTCAAAACAAGGTGTGTCGCACCCGTCTCCACTGTATGATGGTCCATCCCAGATCCTCCGAGCCCAGAGAAGCCGACGCCCCTTCTGGACATGGTTATAACATAAGGCTTCTTTTTAGCACAGTAACGTTTTAAGTGGTATCTGTGAATGTAACTCTGTATTGTAGAGCTTGATAAAGGTTTGATAAAGGCATCCCTTGTCCATGTGGTTCTATCAGCTATTGATGGATGACGGTTCTTAATGCAGTGCCGTCTGAGGGAGCGGAGATCACCCCTCTTCAGTTTAGTTTTTCACCTCATTACTAGCCCTAAATTGCCCCCGTCCCAACTTTTTTTTGGAATGTGTTGCAGGCCTGAAATGCAGGAATGGACATTTATTAACAAATTAAATTAAGTTGACCAGAAAAAAAAAACATGAAATATCTCAGGTTCATACTGTCTGCCACGAAATAAAAGTCAATGTGGAATGTAAGGGATGGTGCATATAGTTTGTACCTTTTCTGATTTGGGGGTGTAGTTTAGTCTCTGCTGAAGCATTAACTGGCTGTTTTAATCAGTATTCATATTAAATAAGTACATTGTACAGTGCTTGACAAGCTGTATATTGTTATCTTTCTTACTTCTTCTTACTTCTCAAACGCGGCCAAAAGTATTTGGACACGCCCTCAAATGCGGCCAAAAGTGGGATACGCCCCCAAACGCGGCCAAAAGTATTGGGACATACCCCCGCATTTATAACAGCACATCTCCAAAGCGGAGACCTCTGGATACTGTTTTAAAGCTCTCAAACTCTTGGTTATCGAGTCTATCCTGGAACGAAGGCCCCGAGGAGACACGTGCCTGGTGCTGTACGTGAACTTAATCCAGTAAGAGAGCACGCTTGAGTTTGTGTAACGTCTGCAGAACCTCTTCATGCCTTCAAACGCAAAAATAAGAAGCACTGAAGCAACAGAAAGGCTTTAAGAGGTTAAGCTAAAAAATAGCACCATGCACACTTCTTATCTTCAAACAGCAAAAGGCAGCCGAAACATATTAGGTATAAATTTCGTTTTTTTTGCACTTTAATCCCCGATAAAGCTGCTGAAGTGGCTCCAGGGCTGAAAAGCGCGGCTCAAGCCATCGTCGGGAACTGAACGGCTCGCCGTGATCCAGCTGTTTCTGGCTCATTCTGAACCTCGTAAATTTTCAACATCGGGATTTCTCTCAATGACCTCACTGCTCTGTTTCCAAGAACACAAGGCGGCTGATAAGCGCCCTCCAGGTTTGCTATGTCAGATGGCATTGTGAGTTTTGGATCTTTAAGCCCTTGCCCGGTCTTCCTCAAACATGCCCAACTTAACCTGCATAAATGAATCTAATGCACGTAAAATAGGAGCAACACCTTTATTTATTGTTGTTGTTTTCAAGAATGTCAGTGTGTGTATATGCCTGGCACCCTGTCCGGGCTCACCCATGACCCTGATCCTGGCATGAAAATGAACAAATTAATGAATGATCTGGTACGGTGCTTGAACACACCAGTCTGTTTGGGCGCTCAGGTGGCACAGTGGTATAAGAGAGGATATTTGAGCCCTGTGATCCCCCACAGTGACCCCCGTCCAGAAACTGACTCAATACTTGCTACGTGTTCTAAGGCTTCATCTCATTGTGGAGCAGAAAAGATTTTTCTCTTTTAGCATCTGCCCAGATCTGGTCCAAAGCCTTTCCAAAAAATCCAGAGGCAACAAAGCAGGATAACCTCCATATTGCAGCACATAGTTTTGGGATTAGATGTTCAACCAGTGCATATGGATGTGATTTCCAGGTGTCCACATACTTTTGGCTGTTTTTAACTGCAGTGAGCTCAGCTCACGTCTGTGTACTTTGCACCAGGCGAGGCCACATGGCAGCAATTTGTAGGAGTCAGACATAAACGTCAACGTTTTTTTGGATCTCCGTCACGCTGGATGCTCAGAGCCCTTCAGACTGAAATTCCTGATCCGTTTTATAAACAACCCACAGGAACGCAAACTTTCCCCCAAAAGCGTTCAGTCCATTGTTTGCTGGCATGAGCCTCCTGCAAAGAGGTTTGAGACTCACGTAAGTTTTTTATTTTATTTCTTTTTTTGTTTTAATTCTGCTCGGGGTTGTAGAGGCTCCAGATCCTCTCGCTGGAGAACAGAGGGTGCCGGCATAAGCATGCTCTGAATGCAGACCGCGTATAGTTAAAGGGGTGAGGGGCATAGTGGATAAAGGTCACCAATAACTGCAGAGTTCCAGACCTCTGGAAAATAACATCAGCACTAAAACCGGGCACCGGGAGCTTCATGGCATGGGTTACTAAGTTGGATTGATGTAAAGCACACCACCAGTGGACTCTGGAGCAGTGGAAACGTGTTTTGTGGATTGACGAATCACGTTTCTCGATCTGGCAGTTTGATGGGCGTGTCTGGGTAGGGCAAATGCCAGGAGAAGGGGGTTGCCCTAGACCCCTTAGTTCCTGTGATGGGAAATCTTAATGCTTCAGCCTAAGCAAAACATGTTGGACAATCGTATGCTTCCAACATTGTGGAAACAGTTTGGGGAAGGCCCTTTTCTGATGTCATAAAAGCTCCTGTAGGTGTCCCAATACTGTTGTCCACATAGTGTAAGTTTCAAGACCAAAACACCGTACCAATGGTAGTGGTTTTGCTGGTGCTGGTAACCTAGCGGTTAAAGTGCTGGACTATGGACCAGAAGGTTCAAATCCCACCTCTGTCAAGCTGCCTCTTAACCCACAATTGATTGGCTGGTAAGACTGTATCAGTTGTAAGTTGCTCTGGATAAGGGTGTCTGCTAAATGCTGTAAACAATAATGATTGTACTAAGATGTAAAAACAGTGTAAAGATCCAACCCATGAAAGGAAAGATGAAGGTTTTAGAATCTTAAATCTGATTGAAAGCTTCTGACGAAAATATTTCTGAAGTACAAATTTAAAGTACAGAAGAAGCAAGATGTTATTATATATTGATTGATTTGTGCCCGACCCCCAGAACACGCACTCGCCTACACTCCATTCGCTGCCAGTGAAGCTTGTGTGCCGACTGTGACGGAAAATGATGTTTTAAAAGTCGTTTGTTCAGTAAACGAATAAATTGTCACTCAGAGACACATGGGCTTCAGCGAGAGTCTATTAGCTGTGTCAGGGCTTCGATGGAGATCGGGCATTTAGTCTGCGCTGTTACTTGTATCGTAGAAACTTTGATAACATTTTATGGACGTACGATCTGTGGTGTAATTAAATGCCAGGCCTTTCTGCTTTATTAAATTCAGTTTGCTTCATGCAGAGATGTGATTTGCCCAGGGAGGTTAACATTTTTAACTCGAGATACTGGACACACTCTGCGGTCCTGATGCAACCCAGGGTAAGACTAAGCTGCACTTTTCCATCCACAAAGTGGACCTTCTCTCGAAGCACACGCTCCCCTGCTAATTTAGGGTACGAAAAGGGCAGCGTCGCACACCAACACGGGGATTCAGAGGGTAAAGTCTCCATGGAGACCACCGGTGTGGTTGCCAGGGCCAGCACACCTTAATAACGTGATCTTTTCAAGTTATAAAGCTGAATTACACAGAGCCTTCATCTGCTGAACATCACCATCCTCAGTAATAAACAATCCTGCCACGGTTTACGCGAGCGCTCTTTCAACTAGCGCAGGGCGTTTGCTTCTTCTTCTTCTTCTTCTTCTTCTTCTTCTCAGAATTGTATTCAGATGAAATATGCAGTGGCATGTTCCCCGTCCTGCCTCCGATCCAGAGCTCGCCGATGAAACTTTAATGATCCCTAAGGTGCCTCGAAACGCTCGGCTTACATTCAGAAATCCTGCTCGAGCCGCTGCTGCCTAACGAGATGGGCGACAACGACGACTATGGCATATTTTAAAAATGAATGAATCAAAGAAATAATTCCTTAGTGATTATTCACAGTTTAAGTCAGTAAATCTGTTATATAGTAAATATAGTCGTAGATAAACAGCACACTTTGATATGTATATCAATTTTTGAACTGAAATTGTTTAATTAAAATGTTTATTCTGTTGTACAGGCCGTTTATGGAGACTTTCGGGACAGATCTTTAAATCAAACAATCACTCGGCATTCATTATTAAAAACACTTTTAGTATCATTTTGTGGTATGAAATGATCCCTTTAATGCATCGAATTAAAGCTGTAATGTTTGTTGGAGACCTCCAGAGTGTGGTGGAGTTAAATGTGGAGCTCAGTGACTGGTCGCATTATTTTCAAAACACTGATGAGTTCTGACACTTTTATTGCTACACAGCGTACCAGAAGGTGCAGTTTATCCAAAGATCTTACAAATGATGAATAATTTCTTCTCGCAGTGTCATCACGACTGTACTGAAGCGTTAAAAACGTTTAAATATTAACAGCATATTTACATATTCATGGATTAAGCGGATAGATTCAAATGGAAGATTATCACTGTGTGTGAAATATTAAACAGAGCTACATTCAAATGGATTAAGATATCAATCTGAATAAACACCAGTCTTAGTAAATACAGTAGATATGCTGCTCTGGGGGGGGGGAAATTAAAACCTCAATATAACACAGAACCTCCAGGTGCTGTACGTCCAAGCCTGGTGATGAAATGTCTTGTTTTTGACCATTAAACCTTCTTGGTTGGTCTCAGTTTGGAATGGATCTTGATTGTTTGAGGTCTCTTGTCTCTGTTTGTATGGGTCTTGGCCTACTTTTGGCCTTGATATTGGTTGGTATTGGTCTAGATCTATGTTGGTATGTGCCTTGACCTTGGTTGGTATGGGTATGGGTATGGGTATTGGTCTTGATCTTGACTTGGTCTCAGCTGGAATGAAACTTGATCTTGATTGGTATGGGGTTTGGTCTTGTGTTATTCTTGGTAGTTATGGGTATTGGTCTTGATTCTCTTTTATGGGTCTAGGTCTTCTTGATCTTGGTTATTATGGATCTTTGACTTGGTTGGTAATGGTCTTGTCTTGGTCTCAGTTAGAATAGACCTTGATCTTGATTGATATGAGGTTTGACCTTTTCTCTTGGTTGGCTTTGGTCTATATCTAGGTTGGAATGGATCTGGAACTTGGTTGGTATGGAACTTGGTTGCTACAGATGTTGGTCTTTGTTGGTATGGGTGTTTGTCTTGTGTTACTCTTGGGTGTGATGGGTGTTGGTCTTGTTTGGTACAGAACTCGGTCTTGTTTTGTCATGGTCTCAGTTGAAATGGATTCTGATCTTGGTTGGTATGGGTCTTTTTCTTGATTGTTATGAGGTTTGATTTTGTTTGAATCTAGGTTGTTATAAGATTTGGCCTTGTCACAGCTTGGATCAGGTCTTGGTCTTCTTTTGGGCTAGATCTTGGTTGGTATGACTCTTGAACTTGGCTTATATGAGTTTTGGTCTTAGTTAGAATTTATCTTGATCTTGTTTTGGTCTCAGGTGGAATTGATCTTGATCTTGGATGATACAGGCCTTGATTTTGATTTATATTAGATGAGATTTGGCCTTGTCTTGCTTGGTATGGGTCTTGTCCATGTGTTGGTCCTGTTTTGGTTGGAATGGATCTTGCTCTTGCTTTGAGCTTCGTTACTGGATTTTAACCTTGTTGTCTTATCTTGTGTTGGTCTCAGTTTTTATGGGTCCCGCTTTATATTTCTCACTCATACCAAGCAAGAATAAAAATTAGAAAATGTCAGCCAGTGCATAAACACCACAGCCCTTATGTTTCTTCCACACACTGGACTGAAACTCTGACTTTTTGCCAGCACTGAGCACAGGAATCTGAGCCTGTAGAACCTCAGTGGACCTCCAGCTCTTACATCACCAACACTGAGGAGAAAACATCAAGCGCTATCGCTGTGGAAAATCTGACCTACTCACTGGAAAGTTTCCATGGCCGCCGTTCAGCTGGAGCTTGACACGTTTCACAAATGTCCCAAAGCTGCAGAGTTGCTGTTCACGTACCAACCCAGTCGACTTTAAGGAGGGCTCGTGGTCTGATTTAAAGATCCAGCTGACTAGCAACCAAGCAGAGAATGAAAACAAAAGATAAACGAGACTGAACCTCAAGGAGCTAAAGAATAACCACGCCAAAAGCAGCAAAAATCTAACACAGACGGTCACCAGCGTTAGGCGGTACGGAGGCATCACGGATAACCAGCGGATCTAGCAAAAGCCAGCACGAAAATGGGCCAAGATGCTGCTCTGTGCTGATTCTTTAGACTGTGAACCGCCAGCCAGTGTGTCGTGCATGATTTAGCGGGAGGCTAAGCTGTTAGCGCTACTTTATGACATTAGCAAGCTTCGGCACGGCTTCAATCCTGCAACAAACATCTTGTAGTCAGTTTATATCATTTCAGGTTCATAAAATAGACCAGTTATCTGCTTCATGTGTTGAAAATGACACACAAAACCACAATAAGCATCTCGTTTGTAGTTCTGCCACAGTTGTGAAAAGTTATGAAATGTGATCATTTGACAGCAGATCTGTCTGCGTTTGTGGTGTGTGGTACTCCACGTTGGCCTTAGCTCTGAATAACACCACGTTTCTGGTTTGCTGTCAAGTGTGTGTCGCTAACACGGCTGTGCTAAAGCAGGCGAAGCGGCGTAGCACCGAGACGCTTTCTGAAGAAGCGAAGGCTAAACTTTAGTGCTCGGTTCTTCTCATGTTTCTGAGATGCTGCCTTCCTGACAGAAATGTTTATTTAAATTGATTTGTGATGTGAGTCAGCACTTCACAATTCAAACCTCTAGACTATGATCAGAGCTGGAACCAACTCAACCCGAGACAAGAATATTTAGTACTGCAACTTTGGTTAGTGAACAGGACTCACTGGTGTTGGACCTTCAGAACTAGACCATGTGATCATTGAACTTTTGGTACTGGACTGGGTCAAAAAGCCTTGGGATTTTAGTAGGAAAAAAATAAAAAGTGTTTAAAAGTAGAATGAAAAAACTTTGTTCTCTCTCTCTCTCTCTCTCTCTCTCACACACACACACACACACACGCTCACACACACACACACACACTGGAGGGATCGAGCTGTCCTTTGGGAGGAGAGGAAAACACAGATGATGATTGCAATGTAGAGTCTCACAGAGTTCCTTTCCCATTAGAAATGAAGCTTTGTGTGTAATCACTGAGCAGAAATGTTGATGTTGTGTGTGTAAATGATTGGTGTGTGTGTGTGTGTGTGTGTGTGTGTGTCTACGTGTGTTTTGTGTGTTTGCGGTCGGAGAGCTCGTATTTGTTTGCCTGTCCTGTTTTGCCATCTTTGAAGAGAGCTATGCGGTACCTAAACACAGGAAGCGAGGCGTCCGGACATCTGTAATCTCTTAGATAAGAAGGTCTCGCTCGGGTGTTGATAGAAAGGCCCTTCACAGCTGCTTTGCATTTGCACACTAAACAACCCCCTCTGTGGCTCCACCCCTTATTGCTCCACCCCTCTTCCTGTTTGGGATTCTCAGGAACTCGTCTTATTAAAATGAAGCTAAAGTGAGTGATCCCACTGCATAAAACGCGATTGCTCTGGGGTGAGTTTGTTTTTGTTCCTCTGTGTATACGGAACGTTACCTAAGGTGCATTATTTTTATTATTGTATTATTTTATTGTATTATCTTAACGCAGAGTGACTTACAACCCAAGCTGAGGGTTAAGGGCCTTGCTTAAGGGCCCAAATTGTCCAGAACACTAAGGCAGGCCCTCAGGACACACCAGCATCCAATGTAAAAGGCTTCTTCGGCATGGTGGGTGAAGCTTATCTATAAAAAGGTTTGAATGTAGGAAATATAGGCTTAGAAAATCCAAAAGCCTTGACCAAGCGTGCCCAGACTTTTGCAATGCAGACAATTGGTCCATAGACACTCAGAGACAGGCAAGCTTCAACAAGAGTCCATTATATGTACCAGTTCCATTCCAAGAGTGGGTTCACAAGTCCAAAAGTTTGCAGACCAAGTCCCAGACCAAGTAAAGAACGATACCCGGTATGCGAACTAACCTGCTGCGCAACTTTTAATTCTGCACTTATTTAGGTCATTTTAATTTATTGCACATGCACAGTCGAGTCTTTGAAAGTCCGTTAGTAGAAGGTTCGCATCCATAAAGGGAATTCAGTGTAGCAGCATTTAGTGCTTTCTCTTCACAACTCCAGAGACTCGGGTTTGAATCCAAGCCCAGCGACTGCCTGTGGCTGACTGGATCCATACTTTAAAGACACATGTCAGGACAACTGGCATCTCAAAAGTGTTGAAAGGGGATGAAAAGTGAATGAGTGAGTGAATGGTAGACGTACTGTGTTGTTCCAGTGAGGTTTGAGGGGTCACGGCACCACAAACCGACCACTATTGGACCCTTGAGCAAGGCCCTTAGTCCTCAGATGCTTGGATTCTACCATGCAAGAGCCTCTGTTAAAGATAACCCAATCTGGCAACCCTGCGCCGCCTCCCCCTCGGACTCGCTCGGCGCATCATCAAACGTGGCAGCGCGCCGTCTCCAAGACAACCACGCGCGTTCCACGGAATTCTTATTATTGGCACCGTGACGCATCTTCTGCGTTTGCGCTCAGAACGAGCTGCGCTCTCGAGCTCTGGATTACCTCCTGCTTCTTCACCGTCGCTCCGCGCGCGGCTCCAACTCACTTGTGGGGCTCGTGGAGAGTCCAGGGCGAGCCCGGATCGGGACGGGAGGACCGTGGAACATCTCGGGAGATGCATCCGAACCCGGAGGACGCGTGCTCTAAAGGGAGGACTTGAAGCACGCGCGCGCCATGCAGGACTTGGGTGTTCGTGTGCACTGCGCGCTTAGGAGATGGAGCGTCGGTTTGCTCGGTCTTGACCCGTTTTCGTGGACGCGGATCAGGATGCAACAGGACCAAAAAGCACGTTCGCACCATGGATAAAAGGCGCGCGCTCTCCCGCGGCTGTCCGTGCGCATAAAGGTGAGCCTGATTTAGGTTGGGTTTTTACTGCTCGTCTAACTTTTTCTCTGCTGCCTTCCAGAGCCCGCTCGTAGAAACGGAGCTAAACGGAAGCTTGTTCCGTTAGTTTTTTAGTTTTTTTTAAGGTTCATAACTAGACCTGAAGGACCTGAGGTTGTTTATACAATAAGGAACGAATTAAGGAACGAGCGCAGTTCCGTGTTTGGACTGTAGGGGTGGACGATGTAACCGAAATCCTGTCACAATGCACAGGATGTACAACGGTATCTGCTCTAATTGTTACACAAGAACCTGCTTGTTTTTAGAGAGGGTTCATAACTGGTACAAACTGGTACAATTAATGGTGTTAAATGGTGTAACTGGTACAAACTCTGATCATCATCATCGATATGTCTAAGAAACATCGTAACAACAGCTCACAGCGCGCACTCTACATCATTTTTTAGTTTATGGCTGTAAAGATGAAGACACCTTCCAGAACCATTTGGAGTATTCAGAGCAGAAATGGTTCACTCTCAGAAGGTGCAAGACCGGGGTGACACACTCAGGGGTCTGCCCATGTACCGGTAGATTAATAGATTTATAAAGAGCAGCACTTAATCCACGTTATACTGAACAACACAGTTTTAGGAAAGCTTTCTTCCTGAAAAAGTGTGAGATTGTGATTGACAACATCTAGCAAAAAGCATTTCAGACTTTTTTGTCACAGAGGAATCTGGAGAAACATCTGTGTTAGCAGATCAGGATAACTAAGCATACAGAGTTTAACATCTGGAGCTGTGGAGTTTTGTCTCTGGTGCCTTTGGAACTGGCAAACTGGCATCACGTGGCACTGGTCTCATGGTTATAGGCAGGTTGTAGCATTCAGTACATTTTTTATTTTAAGTAGAGAGCAGTCCCTCACATCACCGTTCTGTTTCTGCTGTGTTCAATCTTCCTGAAGACAGACAGTAAACTGACTAAGCATCCTCAGTGAGGCCAAAACTGCTTGCCTTGTGGGCAATACACTAGCAGACTTCAAATATGATGAGAAGTCACAGAAATAGCTACAACATGATACATGATAAGGCAGTTTGAAGCTGATTGTTATGATTAGCAGTCCCAAAATCCATCAAACACACCCAAAAGTGTTCAGGAATCATCTCAGCTTCTGTACCAAACCCTGCAGCGTAAGGTTTTGAAGGTACAAAGAGCCATTTGGGAGCCTAGAATTGTTTACCACACAAAAACCAATTAAGAGACTCCTCTTTCCCTAAGGGTGTATTGTGAGTAACAGTGGATCCAGACGTCCCTCAAAGCATGCTTGAATCGTTCATGATTTAATCATGAACTGTTTGTACTTCTGAAGGACTTCAAGGTTCTGTGCGTCTCAGATGATTTTCTAAAAGGGTCTCAAACTGAAATGTTTCTGCGGTGGGGTCCTGCATGAGGACCTTCTAAAGGAGATCTACTTTCACCGGCCAATCACCTGCTCGTTAACGCAAATATCTAATCAGCCAGTCACATGGCAGCAACGCTTGAAGCAGGTGGGCTACAGCAGGAGAAGAGCACACCGGCTGCCGCTCCTTCAGAAAAGAACAGGCCACTGAGGCTACAATTCACATGGGATCACCAAAACTGGACAGTAGAAGATTGGAAAACCGTCGCCTGGTCTGATGAGACTGGATTTCTGCTGCAACATTTGGACGTTATCTTTATCTTTCGTTCCGACATGCTGAGCAAGCTGGGAACTTTCCACTGTGGACTGATATGCGACTAAAAAAGTGCACTGTTTAGCTTTACTTGTCATGACTTTGCCTGAAAGATCTGAGAAATCTTAGCCTCCCACAGAGTCACAACTACCTTTCAGCAAGGCTTTGAGCAAAGATCCTGAAGCACTTAAAAGGCTTGACGAGAGAGCCTTCGGGGTCACGACTGGCTCGTCACCTGAGCCCGGTTCTTTGTGTAACCTCCGAAAAAGTCGGCTGCAAAAACTACATGATGTATGCTGTGGCAAAAACGTTCCCATTCATCAGCTTTCAGATAGATTTCCACACCTTTGGCTTTTCTTTGAGAAGTCTGGAGGATTGAAGACGTAGAACCCTCCCACATCACAAGTTACATGCTGAATTTCTAAAGAAAGTTATTTGGGACCTTTATACAGCCACAATAATAATTAAGGACCTGTTTGTCACAGATTTAACAGAATGCTGTACGGAGACGTTTCTGCCGGATTAAGTCTTCCTGAAGACAGACAGCAGATCCGATAGTCCATACTGGATTATGGACCAAAAGGTCCAGGGTTCAAATCCAACCTCTTCCAAGCTGCTTGTTGGGATGGTGAGCAAGACCTTAACCCACAATTGCTTGGATTGTAAGTTCGTATTGCTGCTCTGGAAAAGGGTGTCTGCTAAATGACCAAATGTAAATGTGAGCAGCTTCTAAAGCCTGTTAGACCTACAGCAGAACTTATTTAAAACCAGCTAAGAACATTTTTGGGAGCGCTATTTACCACAAAAAATCATTACAGACCACTTTCTCCTAACTATCTCCATTGGTACACCCTGTTCAGTCCATTAATTCGGGAACTAGAAAAGCTTCACCGATCCAGATCCCTCCAGCACAAACAGTTTAGCACCAAACTCTTTTAGAAAGCAACAGTATGTTGGAAAAGAAAGCTATTTGGCAGCCTTATCTGCTCAAAGGAACCACTGGAGAACCCTGATCTCTGCCAGGCAGCAGTGCTACTCACTGCACAAGCCTCAGAAGTCCAAATTTACACCGGGGAGTGTCTTTCATGCCTTCAGAGAAAAACCATCATTAAAGAGAAAAAAGGTCCAGCTAGCACTCTAAAGCGCTTTGGTTTGTTCCTCTGGGGACAGTCCTATGAACGATTTAACTTAGAACTTCTTTAGAAATCCATTTATGGTCCAAAGTCCCCTTTGGGACCTAATTTTTCTGACAGGATTTTATTCCAGCCCATCAGTAACATAACCTCTTTCCACCTCTGTTCTCCATCTTCAAAGCACGAACTGGTTGAATCATGTACAGTTCCTGCTTGGCTGGAAAGAGGGCCTTCACCTACGCCAGCTCTTTGTGGATTTGGAGGCACGTCTGCTCCGAATTAATGGGACGTGATGTGGTTTTAAAACAAACACAAGCTGTGTTGTTGACATTCCCATTTTCTAGCCGCAAATCACTCTGGGTTTCATCAAGCCTTCGCAAATATGCTGAACGAAAAACCTTTCTTCTGGAGTGTTTTAGAAAAGCCTACGTGGCTCGTTTTTTATTAGCTTCGTTTGATTGCCACACGCCAGCCCCATCACTGAGGAGACTGTACCCCTGTTTTATGAGTAGTGTAATTACTTTCATATAGGTATAAACCCAGTACAAGTGCACATCTGCGACACCTGCTGACAGGAAAGAGAATGGCAGTGTTGAGCTCAGAAAGAGCTTCAGCTGATCTAACAAATGGTTTTGTTATTGTTGTTTGACCTGGCGCTGTATGAGTGCTAACGTCATTGTGCTATCTGGCTTTCACAGTGCTGTTTGTGGTGCTTTCATTTTAGGTATAGAACAGACTTGATGTTACACATGATGTACATCTGATGGAGCTCCACTGTGCATAATTCACATTTTATTCGACCATGACTCCATGACTTTAGTTTCGCTCTTAGATTTATCATCATACCCCGGCCACTTAATGTCGATGTGCATACTTCACATTCTATTCAAACTTTGACTCCATGACTTTAGTTCGCTCTTAGATTTATCATCTACGCCGCCCACACTCAAAGTATCCTCTTACAATTGGGTTATATGTAACTTGTGATATCGATAACACTCATACACAGCAGCTTTGTGTCTTGTTTGATATATACTCTATTTTTTTGTACGTGTCCTATTGCTGTCGAGTGTTTATTTTGCACTGTAGTTTTTATAACGTTTGTGTATTGCCTCTACTCTCTAACCAAAATTCCAATAAAAAAAACAGGTCGTGGAGACCTTTGAATCTAAAATGGTCTTACCACCCACTACTACTCACCAGCTAAGTAGGGGCTTAGCTCTTTTGTTGATTTTCTAAAATTTCCTCTGCACAGAACAAACTTGAGATCTTTCTGCACTGTTTCCTGCCTAACAGTTTACATGTGCAAAGGTTTCGGCAGCTTTCCCGACGATCTAGTGATTTTTGCAAGGTCTCAGAACGTAGCTGATGTGAGAATTAGAACGTGCAGTAATGTTTAAGATTTTAAGTTGGTACCCTGCACAGGTTAAACCTTCATGAAGAAAGTGCATAAAACATTTTAAAGACTGTACATTCGCCTTAAAGCTGCAGGACGAAGCTATGGGGAACACTGTGCACACATAGATGATGGTCACTCTCTCCGTCTCTGTCTTTCTCTCGCTTCTATTTGATGAGCTTTTATGGAGTCAACATCAAAAGCATAGAAACACCCACTCTCAGTGCCAGTCTGAATGCCTGTATCACTGTGGGTGTGTGTGTGTGATACAGAGAGTGTGTGATCCGCAGTGCCTGAGTGGAAGTTCTGATGAGTTCTGAGGTCCATTTGTTTGGTTTGATACCCACAAACACTCTGTCCGTGTGAGAGAGACACCCAAAAAGGAAATCCGGACTCCTGTTACATTAATAATAGGTGCTATCTTGTGCGAAAAGGTTTTGCTCCGAAGCTCAAGTCACACGTGTTGTTGATTTTCGAAATGAAAAGACGTTCACACAGCCTCAAGCTTAAATATGGCCTAAAGGTCGGGCACCTTTCCAGACATTCCAGAGCGTTTTCGTAAGGTCTCCGAACCTAATTAACCCGCCAATGCTGCGCTGTACTTCGTACGGATAACATAATTTAGGCTCGGTTCAGGGGAGCACAGACGTTTGTACGAGATTGCAATTTATTTCTCTCAAAGAAACAGGTTTTTCGGTGGTTTAACCTCGCATGTGCCTTATCAGGGTTTGGATATAAATTTTAAAATTGTGTCTAACGTTATAGCTAATATTTCACATTAGAGTCACCCTAGCCTTTTATAACTCCGCCAGGTTTAGTGCTGTTTTGACCTATGATTAGTACATGGGTATATATATATCACTCAACTTATTCAGTGTAAGTATACTTAAAAACTAACTTTGACATTATATTTGGTATAAAAAGGATTAAAAGTGAAAATGTGTAATGTGTTTATTTGACGCCTGCTCGACATTGTAGTGTTTCGCTACCAACACTAAATAGACACAGTTCATGTGTATAAAAAGGAATCAAAACTGAGATTTTAAACGTAAACAATTCGGCAGAGGACCTCGCTGGACCCATGTGTCTGGGGTTTGAGCTGGCGGCCCTGCTGTGGTTTTCTAGCAGAGTTCCTCTGGTTCCTCCTTCGTTTGCATTTCCCGAACCCACACAGTTTCAGAGGTGAAAACATGTAAACCATTTACACAGATAAAACCTTGGAATTTGAACAGCTCTTTATTCAACCACTTAAATTAACACTTACAAAGGGGCGGAGTCAATGCAAAGCTCTCTGAAACTCATCAGTCTCCTGCTTTGTTGTGTTGGATTGAATGCAGAAGCCACAAAACTGTAATTACAAAATACAATAAGTTGTAAAGGCTTTTGTAATTGTGTTCATTTGTAAAGTAATTGCTTCTTGATTAATCAAGTAAAGAAAGTGTGTGTGTGTTGCATGCTTCTTGTCTTGTGTTTTACAGTCTCCTCCGCAATTATTGTCCCCAGGGTAAAACAGAACACTGACAAAAATAAGAAAAATCTTTAGCTGCAGAGAAAATAAATCCCAGAACACGACCCAGTTCTTACTTCAGTCTGGTTTGAGTTTGGTGTTGAAAGTCCCTGCCAAAACAGAGATGTAAACAAAACAATAGTCAATAATTGTTCAAGACTTTTATGTTTGCTTGTTTGTGGAATTATCTTTTAACAGTTTCAAACCTTTGTTATGTTTATTTATGTTTTGCATTAAAGAAACACCATATTATTTTCAATCCATGCTCCTGCTTTTGTGATTTTGGGTCCAGTGTAGGCTTGGACCCACCGCAGAAGCAACGTTACAAACATCTCGGCCCACAGCCCTAACTGAGCTACCCTAGGGCGACAGTGGCAGGGAAAAACTCCCTAAACGTTATAAGGAAGAAACCTTGGGAGCACAAAGACTCAAAAAAGGGTGGCCTGGATGTTTTATGTAAGAATAAATCTTACATAAAGATACCTAATGAATATGCTTATAGTAATAATTTCTTGTTATGAAGAGTAAATACAGAACGTGAGATATCGATATCATTTAGTCCAGTAAACAGAGTCACTGTAGGATCTCGTGTCCTCGGCTGGAAAGTAACGCTATGAGGACTGGAACTGACGATGGCAAGACAGCTCGAGTGGAACCAGAACTGGTACTGGAAGAAAGAGAAAGCTCAGAGAGAAAACAGAATGTGCAGTTAGTTGTTGTTAAGAACACAAAGTCTATTAACAGAAATCTGGCGTAAGACTCCGGCAGCACTAACTATAACAGCGTTGTCAGAAATGGAAAAACCAGAAAATAACACAGCTATGAGAGATCAGCCACCCAAAAACCAACATTTGAAGACTTATATAGTTATATAATTACCGTATAGCCCAAGTACCACCGATTTCACATAATTATTTAGAATAATAGCTCAAGGAATTGAAACGTTCATTCCAGTTAATTGTCGTGGTTCAGTCATTGTAACAATCATTTTGAAGATCTTGGCGGTTAAAGCTCACGTTTCTGTTGCTTTGCTGTTGTTACGATCATTAGCCCAGCCCACGGTTTTGACGTAAAGCTCGATTTGTGCCTCAGTAAGTCATAACCTGTTAAAGCGAACCTCACAGTGGCGTTTTTAGACGTCTGAGAGTGTGTTTCTGCTAAGTAAGCTAATCTCATGCAGCTGCTCCTGTAACTGATTAAAGCAGAAAACGTTTTGACTATGAACCGAGCCCGCATTATGACTTTTGGCAGGCCGCTCTGCATTGTGTCTCGGCGGAGCGACGTCAGCGCCGGCCAAGTGCCCGCCGAGCTGCCCGCGCGCCCACGCGTCGTTAGGGCCGAACGCGTCCGCGAGGCACAATAGGACACCGAGCGTCATTTCTCCCTGCACACTTGCATTACACTACAGTTGCAATCAGGTCGTGCTCCCACGCTCTCGTTCCAAAACTTCTGCAGACTGTTGCCTAGGCGACGCTTAAGCATTCCTCTACAGTCGCTCCCGACACGACTGGGTTGCCAGCGTTAATTTCGCTGCTAATGAGAGGAAAGTCGATGCGGATTCGTAAAGTAGTCCCTCCGCCGGTAATCGGTGCACGTCACGCATCAGGAGAAATCTTTGATGACGATTTTCTGCTGACTGAGACGCCACAACGTCCTTGACGAGGTGATAGAGACAGAAGACAGAAAACAGAAGACAGAAAACAATAAAATATGATAAAAGCATTCGAATAACGTTACGAAACTGATTTATGATTCTAAAACAAAACACAACTCCACTGTGCAGCGGCAGGTTTTCAAACGGATAAGATTAGACTGCAAACCTGGGGCCGGATTTACAAAAGCTTTCTTAACAAAAAAACTTGCTGAAGTTATTAAGACAAAAACTAAGAAGAACGTTCTTAAATACAATTTTTGTAAAAGAGACCTTCATTGTTTTACAGTGGTGCTTGAAAGTTTGTGAACCCTTTAGAATGTTCTATATTTCTGCATAAATATGACCTAAAACATCATCAGATTTTCACACAAGTCCTAAAAGTAGATAAAGAGAACCAGTTACACAAATGAGACAAATATTATACGTGGTCATTTATTTATTGAGGAAAATGATCCAGTAGTACATATTAGTGAGTGGCAAAAGTATGTGAACCTCTAGGATTAGCAGTTAATTTGAAGGTGAAATTAGAGTCAGGTGTTTCAATCAATGGGATGCCAATCAGGTGTGAGTGGGCACCCTGTTTTATTTAAAGAACAGGGATCTATCAAAGTCTGCTCTTCACAGCACGTTTGTGGAAGTGTATCATGGCACGAACAAAGGAGATTCTGAGGAGCTCAGAAAAAGAGTTGTTGATGCTCATCAGGCTGGAAAAGGTTACAAAACCATCTCTAAAGAGTTGGGACTCCACCAATCCACAGTCAGACCAGTTTGTGTACAAATGGAGGAAATTCAAGACCATTGTGTACCCTCCCCTCCCCAGGAGTGTCGACCAACAAAGATCCCTCCCAAGAGCAAGGCGTGTAATAGTTGGTGAGGACACAAAGGACCCCAGGGTAACTTCTAAGCAAACTGAAGGCCTCTCTCACATGGCTAATGTTAATGTTCATGAGCCCACCATCAGAAGAAACACTGAACAACAATTGTGTGCATGGCAGGCTTGCAGGGAGAAAGCCACTGCTCTCCAAAAAGAACATTGCTGCTTGTCTGCAGTTTGCTAAAGATCACGTGGACGAGCCAGAAGGCTATTGGAAGAATGTTTTGTGGACGGATGAGACCAAAATAGAACTTTTTGGTTTAAAAGAAGTGTTATGTTTGAAGAAAGGAAAACACTGCATTCCAGCATAAGAACCTTATCCCATCTGTGACACATGGTGGTGGTAGTATCATGGTTTGGGCCTGTTTTGCTGCATCTGGGCGGGACGGCTTGCCATCATTGATGGAACAATGAATTCTGAATGATATCAGAGATTATATTTAGCTGCAGTTATTGCTGCACAGGGGGGTCACACCAGATACTGAAAGCAAAGGGTCACATACTTTTGCCACTTACTAATATGTAATATTGGATCATTTTCCTCAATAAATAAATGACCAAGTATAATATTTTTGTCTCATTTGTGTAACTGGGTTCTCTTTATCTACTTTTAGGACTGAATCTGATGATGTTTTAGGTCATATTTATGCAGAAAATTCTAAAGGGTTCACAAACTTTCAAGCACCACTGTACATTTAAGAATGTTCTTAAGGATGAGGTTCTGAAGTACTTACCCACCCCAGATATCAGGCAGATGTGCCCGGTACACATTCGATACCGTCTCTTAGCTGCAGTTGCTTTTAACTTGAGGTGCGTTAATCGAAAACGTGACGAATATCAAAAACACTTTGTTTTCATGATGAGAACAGAAGGTCATCCATGTAAAAATTATGAATGATTACATTACAGATAAACTTCTTTCTTTAAGGAAATCAAGTCAAGCCTGAAATATGTTTCTCTGTGCTGCAGGAGCTTTTCCCTGTGTAGTCACTGCATCAGCTTCAGCAGCCAGAAACTCAGACTTATGCATTATTATCAGTTTCACGTACCTAAAAGGTTCGATTTAAATGCCATTTGTATAATGTGGTTAAATATGAAATGGATGCATTTAATTTAAAGAACTGAAGTTCAGGTATCAGAATCTGGTATCAGAAGAAAACCTTTGAGCGTTCGTGTCTAGTTTTTGGACCTGCTGGGTTTTGGTTTGATCCACCGGTCATTTTCATTGGACTGTGGAAGAAATAATTACCAGACACTTACTGGTTCTTCAGACCAGCGTTGCCTTCTGAGAACGAGCTCTGCTGAAGTGGAAAAGAGTTCCTGGATCGTGTGGGATGAGCTTCTCCTGGCGGTGGTCGGATTGTTTCTTGGTGGATTTATGTGCACAGTCATTTGCCAGCTCATATAACAGAGCCTCCAGCTTTCAGCACACTGGATGGTTACATAAGGGGCTCGGCTGTTCTGTGCTGGGATCTGTACACACCATGTGGCTGCTATGACGGAGCCACGGTGGGCCTTCACTGCCAATCCTCCCAACCCTCATGATGTGTTAGAGTTCGGAACAGGATTTTTAGAACCACATAGAGATTTACTCTGGTATGGCGCTGTCATTTTTAACCCGTCAGTTAAAAACATTTAGTTATAATGTTTTATATATACTTATATATACTTTTTCTGTAAAGGTCCGCATTCATGAAAATATTCGTAGTCCCAAAATGTTAGCAGATACGAGCAAAATTCACACCCGGTCCTGAGCACGCGTAAAGTGCATGTAACACCCGACAGACATCAAAAGTGTCAAGACATGACTGAACTTTCATTAAAGCACTGACTAAATAATATGAAGAATTATATAATACATACAGATGTTTAATAGTACAGCCTGGTATTCAGAGAAACTTGCTGTCAAGCTATTTTTAGGACCTGAAACTCCACTGTGGATGAAAAGAAAAGGAGATTTGAATCCACTCTATTCAATAAAACATCGATTTGTGCATCAGAATGTTTTCTTTTGCTTTTTCCTGAGACGTTTTGGATTATTTTTGCTATTTGGTCGTTGTTTGTTATTTGTGAGTGTGGCTACTTATAAAAAATGTGCATGCACGCTTGATTTGCGAATGACTGGTATTCGTGAACATACGTGCGTTTTAATAATAAATATGTTTTTTTCATTAATCTGGTCCATGCTATGCGTAACTTACTCAAGGTTTTAAGAATGAGGCCCTATAGCCCTATTGTCCTGGTCAAGTCAAGTCAAGTCAGATTTATTTATATAGCGCTTTTTACAATGGAGCATTGTCTCAAAGCAACTTTACAAGTTTAGATTATCTCCTAATAACTACGTCCAATCCCAAATTGAGCAAGCCTAGGGCGACAGTGGCAAGGAAAAACTCCCTAGTTCTAGGAAGAAACCTTGGGAGGACCAAGACTCAAAAAGGGGACCCAACCTCCTTGGGCGGCGTAGATGATAAATCTAAGAGCGAACTAAAGTCATGGAGTCAAAGTTCGAATAGAATGTGAAGTATTCACATTGATATTAAGTGGCCCGGGTATGATGATAAATCTAAGAGCGAAACTAAAGTCAAACCCTGGTCAGGGTCATGTGGGTCCACCTCCTATCCCAGGACACACTAGTTAGTCATTAGCTTCCAAAGGTTACACTGCCTTAGTTTGACCAAGACTATAATATAATAATAATTACTAATAATTTTAGAGACTCGGCCTCCTCTCTAGCAGTCTTGACTACAACACTAAAGACTATTATTATAAGAAAATGCCTTTGCCTTTGAAATGACACGTTATTTCAGTTTTTTTCTGGATTAAGACATTAGAAGTTGCTCTGCGGTTCGAAACCTAGATCCGTTTCCAGCTGCTGCCTCGTAGACCAGATGAAGCTTCTGTAACGTCCCTCCTCTGTGTATCTGACTGGCTGTTCTGTTCATGTGCTGTTACCTGTCTAGATCGGGTTTATTTTAGCTCCTGCCCTCATAGTATCGCAGCGCTATATTTACAGAGACACAAACGGAGCTGTCATAGCAAAACTATATTTGTGCGTGTGTTCATGCTGTTTCCTGCCACTCTAATGCAGGATCTAATTAAGCAGCAGCACGGAGTCATCCTTCTGTGTCATGAGCAGCAAAAAGCGTATGCTAAACTGTCAGCACTTTGAGTTTGTCTGTGGATTAATTAGGAAGAAGCGTCATCATCGGGATCAGACACGGGACGGAGTCGGATTCCTCGAGAAAACTGTAACGCTACGGAAACGTCAGGGGCGTCTGCCGGCAGTCTCGCTCACCGTATGTTCTGTATTTGTTCTTTTTCCAGGCCTGCGTGTTGTCATAGCAATGATTGCGACCGGGGGCGTCATCACGGGCCTGGCGGCTTTGAAGCGTCAAGACTCCGCCCGCTCCCAGCATCATCTGCCCAGTCAGAGCCCGGTTCCTCCGCCTGAGAAAAAGCGATCGAAGAGGAAGCCTCGCACCGACATCGTGGTGGTCCGTGGGAAAATTCGCCTGTACTCCGCGTCCGGCTTCTTCCTCGTCTTGGGAATCTTGATCCTCATGGTGGGCATCGCCATGGCTGTTCTCGGGTACTGGCCTCACAAGGAGCACCAGAGGCCATCGGAGGGCAAAGAGTCCGGCAATGCCACGCAGGGTGCGCAGGACCAGGGCGGCACCCTGGCGCAGTTCTTCGAGCAGCACCTGCACTCAGAGAAAATGAAGATGCTCGGCCCGTTCACCATGGGCATCGGGATCTTCATCTTCATCTGCGCCAACGCCATCTTGCACGAGAACCGGGACCGGGAAACCAAGGTCATCCACATGAGGGACATGTACTCGACCGTCATAGACATCCACAGTCTGAGGATACAGGAGCAGAAGTGTATGAACGGGGCCTACGTGGGTCCGTACAGCGACCGCGAGGCTCGGTCTTATGGTCAGGACTGCCAGTACACGTCCCGGCTAGCTGCTAACACGCTCCTGACCTTTTCCGGCTTCGGCGGGGACGTACGACTGTCCCGTCGGACGAGCTCAGCCGAGGAGGAGGAGGGCTTGATGGCGGACGGCGAGTCGAGCCTGCTCTCGCCTGGGTACAGGGAACGTTCCGCATCGATTTTCGGATTCCAGCCAGAGGGAATGCGCCACTGGGAGGACAAGCGCGGCGAGCTGAAGAAATGCCAGACGCGCTCCATCGTCTCGTCCTCCATTAGCGCTTTCACGCTTCCGGTTATCAAACTCAACAACTGCGTCATCGACGAACCCGATATCGACAACATAACGGAGGAATCCGAGCAGCTACGAGACCAGTCAAGACCTCCGTCCATGGAGTCCCTGACCGTCCCTGTCCCAGATATCTCAAAAGCCTTCAAGCCTCCGGGCAGCACGCTGCTCAGGAGCAACTCCTCGATGGAATCCCGTATGTCCCTTCACACCTATTCACAGTCCTCTCTCTCTCCTGGATCCTCCAGCGGTCACTTCCTGTCTCCTGGGGCGGCCCGTAAAGACTTCGGTTCGAATAATTCCCTCCACATGCTGTCGGCTCATTCCAAGTCCCTAGACCTGGAACGGGGTCCTACCACGCTGACCGTGCAGCCAGAACAACGCAAGCACCCCAGCTGGCCCAGGCTGGACCGCAGCAACAGCAAAGGCTACACCAAGCTGGAAAACAAAGAGGACCCCATGGACAGGCTTCTGGTGCCCCCAGTGGCCGTTAAGAGGGATTACACCAAAAAGGAGAAGCTGCTCATGATTTCCAGGTCGCACAACAACTTGAGTTTCGAACACGACGAGTTTATGAGCAGCACTCTGAAAAGAGGGACGTCTGAGACCAGATTTTAACGGACCTATCGAGGCCCTGCGTCAAAGCGACTCCACAATAATAGGGACGCGCTGATCGGATCGGATTTGGGATTATCCAAGCTGAACCACTGCCGTACTTCCTTTCATGTCCCGTGTCAGATCTTGGGCGTGAACACAAATTGCCTATTAAGCGCTCCTCCTCCTTTCGTCCCGCTTGACCCTGCATAGTGTCTGTGTCAGCAGCTTTTGATCCCTTTCTCCATCCAGCGCCTAATCGCATCTGGCTTCACGGTGTGTATTCATACCTTCCTTTTCCACACATCTCAAACTGAGGTATAAAAAGATATATTTTATTGAACAGACGACAGAAGTCACACAAACAGTTAGGCATCCGGTCATGGTGGGAGAAAAGGGTCAAATCCTTCTAACACAGACTATGCAGGGCGAAGTGGATCAAAAAGCAGCCGGGATGGTGTCAGAATTTTCGACGCACGCTTATCTGGACAATACGCTCATTTCAGATTTTACTTTTAGATTATTTCTAAAACGAATGAGCAAGCGAACAAAGACGTTTTAGGATCTGTGACAGGTGGACTGGACGGTGTACATAGGTGAAGCTCTAGCCGTGTGGTTTGTTAAACGTATTTTAGAATGTTTTGTGGTGTTTCATAACAGAACCCGTCGTTCGTTCGGTGTCGAGCGTCCGTGAGTTGTTATACCAGAGATGGACAGTTATTTTGCTATCAGGTTTCGAGTAATTTATTGTTCAGAAGCACACTGCTATTTTTGAAGAGGTCATCAGTGTATTATTTATCTGTTTCTCAGAATAAAGGCAAACTTTTTTGTAGCTTGATGGTGTCCTTTATGACGAGCAGTCCCGAACATATTGGACGTGACAGCAAGATGGAGCTCTGCAAGAAGAATCAAGCACGCATCCCCCGAGGCCATCTCGCAAGATCTGGTATGAATTTGACGACAGTTTTATGCGTCTCGAAATCAAATACAAGCAGCAGGAGGTCCCAGGAGGTTCATTAAGACTCGTTCTGTTCCAGGCTTCGACGGCACAGTCAACAGAATCAACATCCTACAAGTATGGTTAGGCAATCTGGCAAAAAAATACCCTAACACGATTTTTAGGCTGGATCAGGATCAACGATGTGATCACGACGTCTATCCTGTTCGTTTTTGAGACTGATTTGTGACCGAAGAGAGCCACCGAGCTAAATAATCTATCTAATATCTAATGATCTAATCCAGCTACACTAGCATCTAATAAATCACTAGTAGTGTGCAAACACACTTAAACCGATTACTGCAGAAAATCAGATTTTGTCACCAATCCGATCGAGCTTACACGCACTACCATCTAGAAGATGAATGTTCAAATTCTTAATTTCCTCGAGCATATAGTGCGTTTCCCTTTTTGGTGGTTGAACGGGTTTCTTTCCTCCAAACATCCCAGTCTTGTCTTTGCATATTTCGCAGTGCTCACTGTGTAAAAATCAAACCACTTCCTTATAATTTATAATTAATTATTTCAGGAACCATGAATTAATTAAATCCTTACTGGGAGATTATTGGTTAATTGTATATCTGTCAGAGAAAATGGGACCTGGGCTAGCAAACGGACTGATGTCTGGTTGTTAAAACAAGTTGCGCTTTAATCGTTGCAACCTACAGCCCTCCTAACGCCCACTCCTGCACTGAAGCCAGAACGAAAACACGACCTCCTCAGGAATCTCGTCCTCAAAAACAGCATTCGGAATCAAAAATGACAAGTTTCATACTCGAGGTCTGAATAAGAATCCTGGAAATGCTACAAAAGACTTAGCCTTGACGGTACCACTCGACTCCAAGAGTGTGTCCCTCAAAACACGTCACGTTTGCCTTGTGAGGAATCCGTCGCAAAATCCTTCCTTCTTTCTCTCTAGTACCGAGACACAGCCGATTAAACTTCCCTCGTCTTGGCAAAAGCGTGAACAGCTTTGCAGTGTTTGTCATCATCAGCTTCTCTGGGAGTAGCACCACGAGTTCCTGCCAAACTCGTCTCCCAAAAAGATCTTTCTATTCGAACAGACAAACGGCCAATTCAAGTCCGATGTCGCGATGATTGCTGGGTAATTTCACGCTTGATGGTGCTGGAAGTCAGAATTCGATCAGTAAGCAATAGGAGGATGACCGGTGTCTCCTGGTGGAACAGCCATGGAGAGAAGCCAAGACTCATGAACGCTTAGTACAAAGATAAGAGTTCATGAAGCTGTGGTGTTCTTCAGAGCAGATAAACCAGCTGTGAAATACAAGGATGGAAACCAGATTCTTGGAGTTATGGGCCTAGGTGCTGTGGGAACCCGAAGAGAAGTCGTTTCTTCCACTCTTAACGTCACACACAGTTCCTGTTACAAACTCTAAGAGGAACAAACACGTACAGTTTGCTCCTACACTTACGAGAGGATACCAAGAGGATTTGGTGCACCTTTGTACCTATTTACAGTAAAAATCATGTCTTTGAGGGTTCGTCTCCATGCAGTGTCCTCTGGGATGCAAAAATATTCCTTTACAAACCTTTTTACTGATACTGCATGCTGCTTATCAAACAAACAGGGTGTGCAAGGGTGCCAACATTAACCCAGACCATTTTTGTTGATCATGCCATTTTTGTATATGGACTTGAAATCTTCCCTATCCCTACCCACCCCTACGGACACGCAGCCGTCCCGTCCACACCCTCGTTACTGCCGTTGACGTCACTTGGCAGTTTAGCCTCTTTCGCCCTCCAAATATTTAATGACCGTTCCAAAATTGGGGCTGTTTCTGAAAGCCAGACTGCTGTCTCCTCTGCGTTCGGAGCATATTTAGGAAAATCAGCCTCCTAAAGTGGGGAAAAGGTCACTGCAGAAACAAGGGCTGTATGAATCCAGCGGATGCCTTTCGCTCGATGTAATGCTCCACCGAGAATCCGAAAGTCCCCATGAGTGAAAAATCTTTTCATGCGTCTTGTACCTTCAGGACTGCCTTCAACAAGGTGCTGGAAGTCAAGTCAAGTCAAGTCAGATTTATTTATATAGCGCTTTTTACAATGGAGCATTGTCTCAAAGCAACTTTACAAGTTTAGATTATCTCCTAATAACTACGTCCAATCCCAAATTGAGCAAGCCTTGGGCGACAGTGGCAAGGAAATGTTCCTCAGACATTTTGGTCCACGTTGACATGACAGCATCACGCAGTCGCTGCAGATTTGTCGGCTGCACATGCATGAAGGTGCATTCCAAAAGTGCTCTGTTGGATTAGATGTTCAAGAAACCAGTTTGAGCTGATCTGAGCTTTGTGACATGAAGAAGTTGGTAGACTCTGCTCAGAAAGGGGTGCACATGGTCAGCAACAATACTCAGGTAGGCTGTGGGGTTTAAACCATGCTCAGTTAGTATTAAGGGGACCAACTAGTGCCAAGAAAATCCCCCAGGATGGATCCATGCTTTCATGTTTATGCCAAATTCTGACCATCTGAATGTCGCAGCAGAAAATGAGACTCGTCAGACCAGGTGACGTTTGTCCAATCTTCTGTTGTCCAGTTTGGCGAGCTGTCAGGAGGTGTGGTCTTCTGCTGCTGTAGCCCTTCTGCTTCAAGGTTCAGAGATGCTCTTGTGCATACCTCGGTTGTAACCATGGTTTTTACCAATTCAGCAGCTATAAACTGCTCCGGGCTGCAGGGTTCAGCCGTCATAATAATCCTGACAGGATAAAGATCTCCAGCTAACAAGCTGTTCCTTTTATTCACAGACTTACTATAATACCGGCATGATCCCTAAAGTCCTGAAAACAGAGCTAAAACACGGACGAGAAAGAGAACATCCTCTTCGTTCTTTATTGAGCTCCTGCCTCGCCGGCAATCTTCAGCCCAGGGGTCACCGCAACCTCACCATGGCAACAACCGGACTCTCGCCACTCACCCAGATAACGTCAAAGACGATGCTCTGCAGGACGCCGGCGCTAAAGGACATCGTTAAGAGACACCGGCAAAAAAAGAGGGACATACAAAGTGCGTCAGAGCGCTGCTTTCCTCTCGCTGTTGCCATGATTCCTGAGCTGTGCCTCCGTCAAGCTAATTGGTCGTAATCGTGCACCCTTCCCCGACACCTCGCAAATGTTTATCCATTATCACTACTCTCCGATGTGACATGATGGTAATGAGAGACCTCAAAGCCTGCGTTTGCAGTAAGGAGCATGCAGCAGAGCTCGGTGTACTTTTCCACGTACAGCCCCAAATCAGAAAAAGTTGGGACGGTATGGAAATTAAAAAACACACTGTTCCCTACATTCATTTTGACGTTTATTTCTTTGCAGACAGTATGAACCTGAGATATTATGATTTTCTGGTCATTTTATTTGTGAATAAACATCCATTCCTGCATTTCAGGTCTGCAACACGTTCCAAAAAAAGTTGACATGGGGACAATTTAGGGTAACAGGTGATTATAATCATGATTTGGTACAAAAGCAGCATCCAGGAAAGTCTTTAATGAGTCAAGTTGAAAAATGCATGGACTTCAATGGAAAAGATGTCGTCCTGAAGGAATTAATGTTGCTCTAAAATCTCAGTGTACTTTCCTGCTTTAATGCTGCATCACAGAAGTGTAAACGACTTTTACCCCCATGAACTGTAGTCAGCAGTATTTGAACTAAAGAATAGCTTAGCAACAACATACATAATACATGGGGTATCCAAATTTCTCTGGAGGGGATGCCAGTCGATCATGTGACCTTCCCATTGCCAGGCCTTCAGTGCTGGAAGTGTCTAGTGATCTGAGCTGAGGTATTGTGATTTATTAATCCGTATTGATTATGAAAAACCTACATAAATCTGCCCTTGTACAATAAATTATTTACAATTTAATTTTAATGCAGAATTTAGTGTGTCACGATCGATGCTGTACCAAGGATTCCAGTCAATAACGAGAAGCCCCGAGCTGTGTGTGACCTTGCTGAACGACCTTCTGCGCAGATGACATTTCATTTCAACGGCGTTTTAACATCTGAACAAAATGAACACCTTGTGGAAAGCCTTCCCAGAAGACTGGAAGCTGCAAAGAAGTAACAAACTCCATATTAACGCCTGTGGTTTTAAGATGGGACGTCAAAAGCTCCTGTAGGTCTAATGTGGAGGCGTCCCAATACTTTTGTCCATGTTGAAGTGGCAGAGCCGCTCATTACCGAGCTGATGATGTACAGTGATAGGCAAACTATTGAATTATTTGCTCATTTTTTAAATGCTTTAAATAGCTGCGACTTTGGGAAGCAGTGCAGTGACAGCAGTGATGAAGCACAGGTCCCTCCGCATCATGTGAGGAGCGTTAGTCATCGCTTCTTTAAGTTTGTAAATAGCAACGTGATTTAATTAAGCTGCGCCTCTGCACTGTTTTTACACACACAGACCATTCATTACACTCCAGAGCGACAGCTCCTTATCTAAACCAGCAGAGACTACATATCCCATCTTTTAATTACATCAGCGTTTGGACGTGATAATAACTCAGAGCTGTAATGTTTCTGTTTGCAGTTCTGACAAATGGTGTGTATTGTCCCTAGGGCTGAATGCGCTCAACATGATGAAAAAGGTAGGAATCTGAGGGTAATACCTGAGTCTTTACTGAACAAAAATGGCTTTAAGGTGAGTGTTAGGCTTAGTCCTATTGTTTTTAGGTACAAAAATACACAGTCAGTGGAAGATCCCATCAATTTTATGTACATATACCTCCCGGACAAAAAAGTAGCGACCAAAAAGAGTGACTGCATTTGGGCGTGCCATAATGTGAAGGCGGTAGCTGAATCTGCAGGGATCTGACTTCTATCCCCCTTCCAACAGACCCTGGAACAGAACTGAGCCCCATCTGAGCACCACTTTTAGCAAATACAGCAATATCTCGGATCTCCTTAATTTCTTAAATCGTTCCAGAAGGCTCATCGAGAACCGAAAACGACGAGCAAATGATTCCCTTAAGGAATAATGTAACTGGAATGAATGGGTTCCAGACCCGCAGAAAATCCCCCTGTATGAGGCATTATCAGCATTAATGGAGCTGTACTGTACAGGAGCTCCTGATTTATGATGGGGACGTGTTCAACAAATATGTCATAAGTTAAATGGACCATGAACTGAGTTTAATACAGTCTGTACTTTATCATAGGGTTCAAATATTTAAGTTTGTTAAGTGCAGGGTTTGTGTTATTGTCTTTTCATTTAGACAATCAACAAAACGAGGCATTTATTTATTAACTTTGGCTTAACACAGTATGATAATCCTGTTACAGCCTCTACAAACTAGACCCACAAGAGCAAAACAATAAATCGCTTCATTTGGCTCCCTCGGACGTTTACAGCTTCACACCACGACTAAGTGGAAATTGATGTCGTTCAATTCCGTAGCGTCAAAACTCGACCCGCGGGGCCTTCGGCTGCTCGCGCACAACTAATCCATCCCATAATGAGCTCCACAAACCCACTGATGAGTTCAGTCAGCTGTCGCGTCGCACAGCCCTCCAGGGACCTAGGCGTTCATTGCCTGGCTTTAATTACCTCTCAGCGCATCTGAATTCGGTCCTAACGCAATTCATCCAGCTAATAACATAACAAAACCCTGATTAGCTGATCCAGTGGGATTTCACATCTTACACCCAGTGTGAAGACCCAAATATGTTAGGAATGAACCCACATTTGAACACTAGAGGAGCTCAGGAGCGCTGCAACATAAAGCCGGGCCCCAGATGCTCCGGCTGATGTACGTATATATGTAAATATGACGTAGTTCTGCGATTTTAATGCGCATGCTGTAAAAGATACACACAAAAACACAAGTAACTTACACAAAAAAATCTCCAAAGACATCAACCGAGTTAGAACAGTCTTTAGTCCAAACTTGAGCTGACGAGCAAGCGAGGGTTGCCAGATCCCACAAAAGAGACAAGCAATCAGGTCTATGGGAGCTAAAAAATGTGAGAAAGTGACCCCATTAAACAAATAATAAGAATGGATTTTACCTTTTAATTTTAGAGGTTGAACAAATCCAACTTGCAGGAATACTGGAGAGAGAGACCGGATCAGGGAGCGTAGATATGCAACAACACTTTAGGAACAAGCCCCAAAAACCTGCAACGATCAATATTCGTAAGCGACTTTATAAAAATAAGCCCCAAATCGCTTAGAATAACTGGACCTGGCAACCTGATGTGCTTTATCCTGTAACGCTCCGGAGAGTCAGAAAGTGAGTTAAAATACAAAACTACTGTCTACGTTGATCAAATTAGCTTTAATTGGATTCGGTTTTTAGTTTTGTTTACTTTCTACTGTTTACACTTAGCCAGGAAGTAAAGGAGGACGTACGGACGTTGTTCATATTAATCGGCGAGTTCTCAAGTGTTCAGATCTCCTAAAACAAACTGTGCTTAACCCTCCCTATCGCTAAACAAACCTCTAATAACGACTACTTACTCACTCTGTGCTAGCATTGACTGAGAATCCCAATGGTGTGATTTTAAATTCTGCTCCCAGCTCTCCACGGCTAACAAGCCTCACCGCAGCATAACCGACAGGCACAAAGTCTCATGGGAAATTAACTGCTGTCCTTCTGTTGATCAGAGGTCGATAGAATTCAACCGTGCTCTCGTTTCTTCTCTAACGCTCCTGATGCAACGCTTTAGCATTTTAGCTGGGACTCACTGTCACATATAGCTACGGATCTGCCTTTCCCAACCTCTTACGCATTATTTATTGTTTTAAGGGACTAAAGCAAGTCCGATACGCACTCGTGTAGGTACCCCTAGCCCTAATGTATTTTAGCAGAAGGTTAGCATTTCAGCTATAGCTATCATCAAGCGTGATACTTTTCTGCTTTTCCCAGCTTCATATATAGAGTGTAACAAAACTCCTAAATTAATTTAAGCTACTACATCAAGTCTTATGCACCCTCATTTAGGTACAGCTAAGCTAAGCCTAGCCCAAACCCATTTAGCAAAGATTGAGCGTTTTAGAATTTGCACAGTGAACTTTAAACTCAAGATAAGCTTGTATAAAATTAAATTGCGGAACTAAATCAAATACTACCTACTGTAATTTAGCTTAATCCCTAACATCAGTTAGCAATGGCGTGGCATTTTAACCGTGTGCTTCTGAACTAATAGTTTATAAGTAAACTCCCTCTTTAGGATCACTCCTTCGGGTGATTTCATAAATCCAGTTTAGTGTTAAAACATTCCTAAATTAATTAGGGGCACTTACTGACATCCTATACACTGATTTACAAACCTGTTCTAACCCTAAACTGGGCTTCAACCTAAGTTTGAGAGCTCGCTTTAGCCAGTTTTAGATGCAGTTTAACGTCCCCTGATTTATTATAGGCCACTCGATTAAGAGTTTTACATTTTAAATGAGAATTTAGCTTCATAAAGAGCTTAGTTTTACAAAGATTCGTGAACTGCTTGTCAGATAACAAAAGCTACATCTAAACAGCAACAAAAACAGAAAACGAAGCATCTTTATTAGCACTTTATTATTTTGTCTGATGTAAAGGAAACCCACTTTACAGATCTAATTGCATTAACATGAAAAACAAGGCCATTTTCGCCATCCTGCAGATCCATCCTGTCCCACCCCCGAGCCATAAATAACTGTTTGTTTGTGTTTGTGCGTTGCATGGCTCCGAGTGCTGCTCATAATAACCGCTGTTTATTTCAGAGGAAGGATCTTATCATGGTTTGCCAGGCACACAAAGCCCACATGTTTATTAATAAGAAGCAAGAAAAGCCCTGAGAGGACGGTTTCCTATTGATTTGGGTCCCTGCATACTCCCACATCCAGTCTAATTTGGGCAGCCCAGTTAACATGAAAGGTTTTTGTTGATTTCTTCAATGAAAGTCTATATTTCGTTGTTGTGTTTTTTTACGTTTTTAACCCCCCAAACCCTAACCTTATTGCAAAAAACACCATAGCGTTACCATCCTTCAATTCACAGACTGATTTCAGAAAGAAGAAGATCCAAACAACTCACAGCGCTTGCTAACAACCCCGGTGACGCGGCGTCCCTCGTGAATGAAGCTTTCCCCACTAAATTTGTCGTTGCTGTTTGTTTTTGGCGCTGCTGTGCTAGGCTAATTAGCCTTGGTTTGTCCCTATTGCTGGCGGGTCCTGCCATTCTGGTGGAGATACGCCGCCGGAAAGCTCACGCCGTTAGCATCGGTATTCCACTGTGATGGCGGTGAATAGATTGTAAACAAAACTTGTAGTCGATGGGAAACTGCCATGAAGCAGTCGGCTAACTCACGGAATCAGAGCGGCTTCACGCTTAATAGATAGATAGATGGATACTTTATTTATCCCGAAGGAAATTATTAATGAGACGCCTCATTAATCTGAAGCCACCAGGTGAATAAAACACATTCTTAAAGACGTGCCTCTGAATTCAGAGTAACAGGTTGCTATAACAATGGTATATCTAATCTAATGGTGGCCTAAGACTTTTGCACAGTACTCTATTTGCGGTTGCGTCAGGGCCCGCAGGGTGGCACCTTAAACTTGAATCTTAAAGGATTTGCCTTAGCAGCGGCCACTCAGAATCACTTAAGGCCCCCAACGTCATGGCATGAGTCACTCATGCTTTATCGAAAATAAATGGCTTTTGTTAGGCACGCCGCTCTCCGTACAGGTTAGCCAGAGAGGCTGCAAATTGCTCAGGAGCCAATCATTTTGATCATAATAACTCCCTTTTCATAAACCAAGCTCTTTTCCACGCTGACATGCCAGTGGGGAGCTGTCGACAATGACAGAGGAAGAAAAGTGAATATTTGTCAAACCGTGAATTTTTCCTCTTGAAGCAGTGGGGTAATTTTGTCACGCTCAGGTGAAGGAGAAATAACTCAGCAGCCACCAGGATATGATCTTTATTCTCGGAGATGAAGGCTTGGGATGATTCATGATTAACAGATGGATATTCTATACTGTAGGTACTGGGAGATGCACATTAGTGCTGTGGTAAGAATTACACATCGTTTGTACTCTGGAAATCACTTCAAGTGCGAAGAACCGTGTGGTTTAACACGAAACCTTTCAAGCTCGGCGAGAGTAAATTATGCATTCGGCGCTCGCGCACACAGAGAAGAGACACGTATGACGGAGAAAACACTCTAATGCATATTTATTATTGTCCCGGAACGGTCGCAGCGAGGAGATCAAAGTTCAGCCACGACGCAGACGTTCAGGGCCGTGGAACGCATTTACTCATCGCCGGTGATTTACCGCGCCTACTTTTACCTTCCCACCTGCAAAACAGGAACGCGCTGCTCATTCATTATTGACACTGACACTCCTAATGGAGGAGCAAACCTTTGTTCCATCTGTTCTCGATCCCTTCTCCTAAATTCACTCTTATTTCCAGCTGGTGCTGAATTTATGCTCTGATTGAATCAGGGACGACTTCCTAACAAACAGCCGTCCTGTCCTTCCTCGTTACCTACTTTGGTTCCCTCTCCGTCTCTGGAACGAAAACTTCCAGTATGAGCTACAGGAGGTGGACAAAATAACAGAAACAGCACACTTTACGGTTGAGTATATCACAGTAGGATGATTGCTGGTGATCAGTATCGTCTATAAAAGAACCTCGAAGCAGCTTTAGGCAACTAACAGGGTTCCAAAGAGGCCACAAAAGCAGTGAATTTGGTAGGTGTATTAGTACGGAGTGCTGCCTGAAAACTGGCATCGAATCCAGCGGTCCTCTCTCACAACTCTCACACATGTCAGACGCCATATAAAGAGTCTAACCAGAATTAAACATGCGATCCTCTCTGAAGAGACGTTTCAAACGTCTCACTGATTTATTTATCCAGTTGTATTTACCTTACTGGACTTTGGGCATGCTCACACGCAGGTCACCACGGAGACGGGCTAGACCAATAGTATTAGACCACTGCGGAATTTAATGAAGCTTCTAGCATCCTATGCTTTTGATACCAAACCAGTTCATCAGAACTATATTACTTATTATTTTGATTGTGATTCTGGAAACACTCATTTCTGGGGGTCTGAGGTAAGTTTTGTCAGTATTGCTGATCAGACAGGTAACAGTTTTGATACCGAATGGTATCCTGGTCGCAAGTTCACATACAAGCCACCTCCTGCGGTGCTGCCTGAAAACTTGCATAAAATCCAGCAGAATCCACAACTCTCACACACAGCAGACACCATATGAGTCTAACCAGAATTAGGCATGCCCTCCTCTCTGAAGAGAAGTTCTCATTTGCTGAGTTTTTTATCCAGCTGTCTTTACCTTACAGGACTTTGGACATGGGTGACCAATAATATTAGACCATATACCAAACTGGTTCATCAACCAAAACCTTCTGGTGTCAGAAAGTGTGGAAGGACCCAAACCTGTGAGCCACTTTTGCCTCGTAGCTTCAGTGCAAAGCAAAAGTGCGTAGATTTTGGCGGAACACACAAAGAACTGACTCACAAAGTGCCTGCAGCATTCTACTACACGGCTTTTTTGATGAGATTCCTCACCCCCGACACGCACCCTACTTGGGATGCCGCTCCAGCGCTGTGGGACAATGACTCACCCATTCACACAAGGC
Organism: Ancistrus triradiatus; assembly: GCA_025084515.1. Taxonomy (NCBI): domain Eukaryota; kingdom Metazoa; phylum Chordata; class Actinopteri; order Siluriformes; family Loricariidae; genus Ancistrus; species Ancistrus triradiatus. The sequence goes on along the minus strand of JAJAGP010000594.1, from coordinate 208,603 downwards.
CAGTTTAGTGGAGAGGTTTGTTTTTGGGAGGCCAAGGTAAAGGTTGCTTTTGTTGTGCTGACTCATTTATGTGAAAACGCAATCGAGCTACTTACTTCGCTCACCCGGTTTTGGAGGACGCAGCACCTCTGAGGGACGACTTTGATACAGGATTATAAAACCACAGCTTAGCAAAGTCTGAATGTCCTGCTTCTCTATACGGGGGTTAATGGAAATGCTAAAGTCTCTCGCCCTCTCTCTCTCTATTTGTCTCTCCTTTATCCGACAGGTAACAGTTACACTTACAGATTATACCCAGACCCATCCTTCTTGCATTCTTTCGTTCTGATATTTTTGCCCCTCATGCCAGTCCTGATTACACTAAAAATCTTTTTCACTGTGATGGACTGGCACCTTGTGCAGGATGTACATCCATCCATCGGTTCTGGACTCTGCCCCTGTAAGAACAAGATGCTTTGCTTTGCTTTAGTCTTGTTGAATGAATCACTAACATAAACGAATCAGCATCAATCAGTCGTTATTGTATTTACATCCCAATTAGGGGGTCAAAGTTTGATTCAGTAAAGCGTTCAGCCATCGGCGAGATTTGCTTCTCTCTTGTTCAGTGGGTCGGTGTTTGATTCTGTGAATCATTCAGCCTTGATTCAAGTTCTCTCATTTACAATTCAGAGAATCAATTAGCTATGGTCAGTGGGTCGTGTTGCATTCAGTGAATCGTTCAGTCTTGATTCAGGTTCGTTCTTCTCTGATGTAGCCAGTCACCATTTTGATTCAGTGAACCATATGGTCGTAATTGTGATTCACACATTCTGTTCAGAAGGTCAGTGTTGGATTCAGTGAATCATTAGCTCCTGTTTGGTACAGTTGGTCAGTGTTTCATTTCATTCCATCAGTGAATCATTTGGTTGTGAATGAGATTTGTCCCTCTTTTACTGTATCAGTGTTAAAATGGCGATTCAGTTAGCTCCCTGTCGATCAGTGGATCTGTTTGATTCGGTGAATCGTTTGTCCTTTATGCAGGTTCGCTCTTCTTATTCATTCCGTGATTGAATCAGTGAATCGCTCAGTCCTGATTAAGATTGGCTCCTTTCTTGTTTGTGTTTCAGTTAATGAATCATTTTGTCATAACTCAGATTCACACATTTTATTCAGCAGGTCAGTGTTGGATTCAGTGAATCGGTTGGCCAATGTTTGAACCAGTGAATCATTTCTTCATGACTCATTCAGTGGGTCAGTTGAATCAGCGGGTTCTTTTTTTGTAAACGAATCTTTAAATCTTCTATAACAAATCTCCTTCAGTTTCTTTAGGTGTGAGCTGGAGAGTTTCAGCATTTCATTCCATGCCCTCTCTGATTGGCTCATTGTGAAAGGAAGGAGAACGATGAAGAAGGTTTAAGATGAATTATTATTAGCTGTTTATACTGATAAGTCTGCAGTTTTAAAGCCCACAACTTTAGGAGTCAGTGAGACGGAATAAACACAAACACTCTGCTGAGCTTTAAATAATATTTAGACATTTTTTTTATCTTAAAAGCTGCAAATCAGGCCTCGAGTACCTCGGTGAGCTTGAGACGAATCACACTTCCCTGATAGCAGACAGTTCTGGGCCAAATATGGCTCGGTTTTGGCAGTGGAGAGTGTAATGGGTGCCAAATTCGGCCCGGCTCTTGCCAGCCACGATAAAGTTCATGACAGCATTCAGACTCGGAGTCGCATGTGGAGCGTAATATTTAATCGCCCACAGCTAATGTTTGCAGTTTGGGCCAAACATCCCCCGTCTGGTTCGGTTACCATCATCCAATCCGACTGCCTGTCTTTCTTTTTTGTCCTTTTCTTTATTTTCTCTCTCTTGTTTTCTTTCTTTCTCTTCTGCCTGCCTCTTTCTTTTTCGTCTCTTTGTTTCACCTTTTCTTTTCTTATCGCTCTGATTCCATGGCGGTTCGTGAGCCGAGGAAAAAGGCAAGTATGGCCTAGAGCAGGACTGTCACTCGTTTGCTGTTGGGTTTTGGCCAGTCGTGTACAGTCTTGTGTGAAAGTTTCTCACCGCTGAGCAGTTTCCAAACCAACAGAACTTCCTCTGCGAGTGTCTGCGAGTGCGTACGGTAATGCGTACACTTTTTGAACATATTGGATGAACAAATGATATTTGGTGCCTGCAGACGTCTTCCCAAACCTGCTGGACTATCTCAGAACTTGTTAGTAGTTTATCAGTAATGTCATATAACTCTATATCCGATTTCTTGCAGCCTGTAGCAGGTCACGACCCAAACACCCACCCCCCCCCCCCCCCCCCCGCGTTCTCATAACACGCAGTAATTACAGCTCACATCCAGCTCCTAATAAGGCAGGAGTTAGAGTCGGAGCTGTAGGATGGATTTATACACAGAGCAGCGCTAATACTTATTACCAACAACACAGGGTCACCAACACAACTGCACACACACACACACACACACACACACACACACACACATGTCACTGTACTCCCGCCCTGGCAAACAAATCCCAAACAGATCACAACAAATCACAAATCAATGCTGCGCCGCTGCTTTATTTAATCCCACGGGCTGCACCTCGTTAGGAACTCGCGGCGTAACGCCGTTTAATCCATAGAGTCGATCTTTCCTGTGTCACCATGAATAGGCACGACCCCCACACTAATTACCACCCAACATCCGCGCTACAGCTCACAGTAATCGATAGTGTCTCAATAATTACGGAGATAATCAATCTTACACACTGGATTAAGGATAAAGAGATGCTGAAAGGACATCTGTGGAGCGTCTGAGCTCCGCCTTATGGGTGGTGTGGTGATTTTTATTTGGGACCAGCCTGATTAAACACCACACTCGCTCGGCTCCGGTCTGAACCTCCTCACACTGGTGAGATTAAACATCTGAGAGGTCGCTTTTCTCATTGCCTTCGTTCTATGCACAGACTAAAGCATTCGCTCTCTTGTATGTAACATAAACAATCTGCAGGGTGCAAAAGTTTGGCCGCCTCAGTCCAGTGAAATGTTTTGTTAGGGTATTTGGTTACAGTTTCTTTCATTCTTAATTATCATCGTTAGGCCATTGTGCTCATCATTTGAACTCTATACTTGCTGTTTGCTCATCATCGGGACATTTGCTCGTCCTATTGCATGCTTTCCACAGGGTTATTTGCTCAGTGTTTTGATGCTTGCTCAGGTATTTGCTGATCTTTTTGTTCATTGTGGCCTTTGCTCATCGTTTGCTCACCACTAGGGCATTTTTCCTCACTGTTCGCTCATTGCTGGAGTGTTTGTTCAGCCTTTTGCTCACCATTAGGGCATTTGCTCACTGTTTTTCCTCATCGTTTTGCTTATTTTATGGCATTTTCTCATTGTTTTTCTCATTGTCAGGGAATTAGGCCATTGTTTTGCTCATCATTAGGGCATTTTAACATTGTTTTTCTTATCTTTTGGGCGTTTGCCCATTGTTTTGCTCACCTTGGGTAAATTAGATCATTGTTTTGCTCATCGTTTTGCTTCTCTCAGGCGCATTTGCTCATTGCTTTGCTTATACTATGCTCACTTATCTCCCATATATCAATATCAATTAAGTAGCATTTAAGGCCGTGGCCTCATAACTTACTGTTTGCCCAGCCTTTTGTTCATCATTCGCTTACCCTTCGTCCAGTCGTTAGAGGACACCGCTTACCACGTTGCTCCTCATCAGTGCATTTGCTTGTTGTTTGGCTGATTGTTTTCCTTTTTTCAGATTTCTCTTCATAAGGGCGTTTGCTCACCAGTTGTTAGGGTAGGGACTTTGAGTTTCAGAAAGGAGACTCAGGTCTTAAGGCTGATTACAGACTTCGTATGATCGGAGCTGAGTCTAGATGTCTGTGGGTATAAAATGTTATAAATATTATGCGTAGCCTGAGTGAGAGTGGCCCTGGGTCTGATTTTCCTTCAGCGGTAAGCAGACGATCAGCTGATGCAGCTCTGCAGGCTGGAAGCAGAAATCCAATTGCAGCATAAACACTTCACTGGAAGGTCGATTTAGAGAAAAGCTCGAGGCGCTCGATGAAGTTCAGGACAGAAATTGGCCGTGTAGAAACAAGAAGGCGTAACCCATAGCAACCCGGAGGAGTCGCGGCACCTTTTAGCGAGCGGAACGTCGCCGAAATGACGTTAAATCAGAAGCAGCGTGAAGCAGAAGCTCGGTGAGGAGAACTCTGAGAAACAACAGGACAAAGACGAGGGCCGAGGAGGAGGAAGCGTGGACAGATGGTTGTGGAGCAAAAGGAGAAGATTACCATCGTCATGACAGCGCGACCTTTCAACATGTAAACAGGTTTGAAGCGAAGCGAAAGCCAGAACAACACCGCAGCATGACCTTCCACATCCAGCCTCCCCGAAAGGAGAGAGAGAACAGAAAAACAGCTCAATTATCCTGAAGGACAGACGCTTCTTTTCCATGACACACCACACTCTCGTCTTTTTCACAAATAAAATGAACTCAGTTTCCCCCCGAAGCCCAAATGCAGTCGATCAGCCAAAGCATGTGCAGGAGGTACGAACCTAATGAGGCTGAAGAAACCAAGGAGTTTATACAAACTGCTCATTTACTCATTGATTGACTCATTGTCTGTCTCAGTTTTGGGGCATTTTGTCATTGCTTTTCTCAACATTGGGGCATACGCTCGTGATTTGCTCTTCTTTGGGGAACTTTCCTGTTGGTTTTCTGAACATGAGGGCATTTGCTCATCGTTCTGTTCATCATCGAGACATTTTCCCATGGTTTCAGCATTTGCTCATTGATTGTTTCGTCGATTGACTCATCTTTGGTGTATTTTCTCACTGTTATGCTCAACATTAGCTCATTTTCTCATCGTTTCTCTCCACATCAGGGAATTTGCTCATCATTCTGCTGTAGTTTCTCATTGCTTTTCTCATCATTAGGGCATTTGCTCATTGTTTTTCACACCATCAAGTTATTTGCTCATCATTCTTCTGATCATTACAGCATTTGCTCATTGTTTTGCTCAACACTGGGGCGTTTTCCGTTGTTTTTCTCAAGCTCAAGGCATTTGCTCATCGTTCTGTTCATCATCAGGGGAGTTGCTCATTGTTACAGCGTTTGCTCATCGATCGATTCATTGTTTGATCGTTGACTGATTTTCTCTTTGCTTTTCTCAACAGCAAGGCATTTGCTCATCGTTCTGCTCATTATTAGAGTATATGCTCAATGTTTGAGTTATTGTTTGGCTCGTCTTTGGTGTATTTGCTCAGTGTTTTGCTTATCGTTGGGGAATTTTCTCATTTTTTTCCCATCATTCTGCTGATCATTAATCATCGTTTGCTCATCTTTAGGGCATTTGCTTGTTGTTTGACTCATCGTTTGACTCGTCTTTGGTGCATTTTTATCATTGTGCTTGATCGTTGATATATGCTCATTGTTGTCTCATCATTTTGCTTATCTTATGCCATTTTGTCATTGTTCTACTATATATTTGGAGAACTTGCTCATTGTCTTGTCCATTTTGTTCGGATTTTGGGCGTTTTTCTCATTGCGTTCCTCATCTTCAGGGATTAGACATGGTTTTTCTCATCATTTTGCTTCTCTTTGGGCCGTTTGCTTGTTGTTTTACTTATCTCAGGGGCATCTGCTCATTGTTTTGTTCGTGATTTTGCTTCGATTTGAGGCATCTGCTCATTGCCTTGCTCATCACTGGGGCATTTGCTCTTTGTTTGGTGTCATTTCTGGACATGCCACGGTTCTGCACTGTTAGTAACACAGAATGATTTTCAGACTGATCCACTGCAGCTGCTTTCACCTTTGTAGTCGTTCTAACAATAAGAATGACTTGCTGAACACAATCATCTCCTTGCAAACGCATTCTCTACCTAAAATCATTTTTATTCAGGACCAGCGCCTGCAGAATCAGTGCTGGCAGCACAGGTGCTCGGGTCTGATTTGGCCGTTTCTGAGATGACTGACAAGCGTGGAAATGGGAGCCGGATCTGAAGAGATGGTGTTGCGTAAGAGCTTAATGCCAGCTGTGTGCAGCATCAATTATCACGGGCACAGAGGGGTTTAAACGTCAACAGACTACCCCGAGAGGGGGGGCTGTATGGGGATGTGCGTCTGAGCGAGATTATAGTAAATAATGTAACAAAAGAAGGAGGAATAATGATCTCATATCTGTAACTAAAATTGTTTGTAGTGTTTTAGTTAGAGTAAAACAAAAGGTATCGACCTTAAGAGTATAAGAAACTCTCAGTAGTTTTTATCAGGTCGGAAAAGGTTACAAAACCATCTCTAAAGAGTGTGGACTCCATCAATCTGGACTCCAAAGAGCAAGGAGTGTAATAGTCTGTGACCATGGTAACTTATAAGCAACTAAAAGTTTCTCACATTGGCTAATGTTAATGTTCATGAGTCTAAAATCAGGAGAACACTGAACAACAGTGGTGTGCATGGCAGGGTTACAAGGAGAAAGCCACTGCTCTCCAAAAAGATTAAGACTATTGATGTTTTGTGGATAGATGAGATGGACAAAAGACAAGCAGCATTATGTTTGAAGAAAGGAAGACAGACAAAAGAGAAAGAAAAAGAAAGACAAACAGAAAAGAAAAAAAAAGAAAGACAGACAGAAAGAAAGACAGAAAAGAAAGAAAGAAAGAAAGAAAAAAACAGACTGACAGACAAAGGCAGTAAGAAACTCAGAAACATAAATGCAAACAAAAAGGAAAACACAAGATACACAGAATGACAGAAAAAGAGATCTAAAGAAAGACGACCTACAGAAAAAAGGACACACAAAGAAAAGACAAAAATGAAAAAATAAAGAAACAAAAGGATGAAATAAAACAACCATGAGAAAACTGAACAACAATGATGTGCATGGAAGGGTCACAAGGAGAAAGCCACTGCTCTCCAAAAAGAAGAAGACTATTGACGTTTTGTGGACAGGTAAGACAAAAAAGAAAGAAAGAAAGAAAAGAAAGAAAAGGACAGAAACTAAGACAGAAATTTGGGCAGAAAAGAAAGAAAGAAGGAAAGAAGGAAAGAAAGAAAGAAAGAAAGAAGGAAAGAAAGAAAGAAAGAAAGAAAGAAAGAAAGAAAAGGACAGCAGAGTTGAAGCTGTTCTGTTCTGTATGGAGGATCAGGATCAAACTCCTGTTTAAAATAAGTTCCTGAAATGGTTCTGGGTTCCTAGAAGTTCCAGAGCTGCACAGAAAGTCAGAACCAATCCAAGAGTTCCTGAGGTGAGGTAAGGAACGGGCTCGGGTTGGAATGGCCCCTGGAGTTCTGTATTAATATGTACTGATTAGTGCAGTGGGTGTGTGTGTGTCTGTGTTTGTGTTTATGTTGTGTTACAGTGTGTGTGTTCCAGTTCTCTGTAGCAGTCGGTTATTATTACTCCTGCTCTAACCCGCTGATGGAGACGGCTCATTCCTCTACTCTACGCTTACTGTACGGGAGCAACAGCTGTTGCTATGACAACCGTGAGAAATAAGTTTCCACAGGGAGGGCGAGAGAGAGAAGGTGAGAGAATGAGAAAGAGAAAGAGAATGAGAATGCACTCGTCCACCTTCTCTTTAAGCAGACGGGATTTTTAATGAATTCTTCTGAGAAGCGGATCAACTCAGACATCACACACACACACACACACACACACACACACACACACAGTAGGAGTGTCTGTTGGTAATTTAAAATTCATACTCAGAGGTGCATCATGGGTAAATATTTAAATATTTCAAAGCTCCTGTGAGCTCACATGAAATCCAATCGTTTTTAATTAAAATAGGGACCAAACACACTCCACCTTCCCGGGGTGTGTGTGTGTGTGTGTGTGTGTGTGTGTGTGTGTGTGTGTGTGTGTGTGTATAAAATACACTGGCAGTAAGGCTCACACTAAAACTTATGGGAAACCTAATCACAAAGAACAATAATAATAAATAATAAATCAAAAGAACAACAAAAAATTGAAAACAAAGTATTTAGGGAATAAATGTTAAAGCAATGATGCAAGAAAGAAATAGAACAGAAAAACAAAAAAAAGAAAAATAAAGACAAACAGAAAAAGACAGAAAAGAAAAAAAAAAGAAAAAGAAGAAAAAAAGAAAAAGAGACAAAGACAGTAAGAGATAGATGGGTATAAAGAGAAAAAAAGACAGACAGAAAAGAAAGCAAGACAAAGAGATACAGAAAAAGAAACAAAGGAAAAGGAAAAAGAAAGACGAACTAAAGAAAAAGACATGAAAAAGAGATGGAAAGAAAGGCAGATGAAAGAAAAAAAGAGAAACAGAAAAGAGAAAATGACAGAGAGAAAGACAAACAGAAAAGAAAGGAAGAAAAAGACAACTAAAGACAGACAAAGACAGTAAGAGAAAGAAAAAGGAAGACAGACAAAAGAGAAGGAAAAAGTCAGATAGAAAGAAAGTAAGAAAGAGAAATGCTGACAGAAAGAAAAGCTAGAAGAAAAATAAATGTAAGAAAGAAAACGACAGACACAAAAGAAAGAAAGACATACAAAGACAGAATGAAAAATAAAAAGACAGATGGAAAGAAAGAAAGACAGAAAAGTCGATAAAAACACAGAAAGAGAAAGAAAAAGAGACAAAGACGGTAAGAGAAATACAGAAATAAAAAAAGACTTTTTTTTGTTTGTTTGTTTATCTGGTTTATTTAGTGTCACTATCAGCATCAGTGACCATTTCAGCGACACACACAAGGTTACATCAAGACCAGTCATACACACACACACACACACACACACACACACACGGCAGTTTAGCATAACCAGTTAACCTAACACACGTCTTTGGACTGTGAGAGGAAAGCGGAGTACCCGGAGTAAACCCACACGGACACGGGGAGGACATGCAGAAAGGAGCCAGGCCGCTGCACCCTGGAACTGAACCCAGGACCTTCTTGCTGTGAGGCAGCGGTGCTACCCACCGTGCCACCGTGCCACCCAAAAAAGACAGAAGAGAGAGAGAGAGAAAGACAGACAGACAGTAAGAGCCTGAGGGTTTGGGGATCGGCTCCCTAACAGGTAACTGCTGCAGATTTGTCAGCTGCACATCCAGGCTCTGAATATGAGTGTGTGTTAGCGTGGTGTGTGTGTGTGTGTGTGTGTGTGTGTATGTGTGTGTGTTAGGTGAAATGAAGCTCTGTATGAAGCTGCAGCAGGAATCCAATTTTATAATAAACTCTAATACAAGAGATAAGAGAGCAAGACAGATGTTATCACGCTCTCACATACGCTCTTGCTCTCGCGCTCTCGCGCTCTCTCTCTCTTTATTACCTGCATCCTGAAGCCAGCAGGTAAACACAGCAGCGCCCTGAGCACATCCACATGCTTACAGCTGTTCACTTCATTTAAAAGAGAAGCACAAACATGCACACAGAACCAAAAAGTACAGCATTACAAAAACACGCTAAACACAATGTGTATTAAAAACAAAAAAACCCATACAGACATACAGAAGAAACCAAGAAAGAGACAGAAAAGACAACCAGACAAAAGCAGTAAAGGAAAGGCAGAAAGAACAAAAAAAAAATGCAGACAAAAAAGGGAAAAACACAAGATATACAGAAAGACAGAGAAAGATGAGGAAAAATAAAAACAAAGTACAAAAAGAACAAAAGAAAGAAAAAGAATGAATACAAGAAAGAACGAACAAACGAAAGAAAGAAAGAAAGAAAGAAAGAAAGAAAGAAAGAAAAAGACAAAACAAAGGAAAGAAAGACAGAGCAAAAGACAGAACAAAGGAAGAAAAACAGAAGGAAAGAAAAAAAAGAAACAAAGAACAAACAAAAGAATGACCAAAAGAAAGAAAAGTAAAATCGCTTATAGAAAAACAAATAAGGAATGAAGTGATTATGCCAGGGAGAAAAAATCTAATTATAGCAGAATGTTGAAATACAGATAAAAAATACAATATTGATAAAAAAGAAAAAAAACAAGAAGAAATAAAAGGAGCACATATCAAAGAAAACAGATGATGTACAGAAAAGAAAAAGGACAGAGAGTATGGCAACGTACAGGAAAGAAGAAAGAAAAACAGAAACAAGATCATGCCAAACTAAGAGAAAACCATACAGAAAAAACAAACAGGAGACAGAGAAAGAAGGTGAAAAATAGTTTATATTTGCATTTTTTGCGTTGTTTTCTTTTAATTGATTTGATCATTGATAAATAAAAACCTTCATTAATCCTCGAGCTCACCTCACAGCTCCGGGTTCAAGTCCTGGCACTGCCCCTGCCTGTTAAATCTGCATGTTCTCTGTGTTGTCAGGTCAACTGGTGTCTCTAAAGTGTCCCAGTGTAAGGAACAATTATTAACAGTTTTATGCTGTACACTCAGTTCCGCTGCTTCTCCACAAGATATTCCTTTCACATCTGGCGACATCTGAAGGGCAACAGGATTATTGCACTTCTTGAACAGACACTAGAACTGAAGTCCCGGTTTCTCATTTCCCATAGTGAGAACCTGCTTCCAGTCTGCGCTTTGTTTAAATAATAATAAGAGCCAGGCGAGCGCATCTGGCCCAACATCTGCATTTAGATTTTTATCCTAAGAGTTTAAATAGACAACGGGTCCAAACTTAAGTAATTAGATACTAGTTTTTAAAAACGTAATTCGTTTATTTGCAGAGACTCGAGATCGTCAGTAATCACAGCGAACCGAAGATCAATCGGAGTGAACCTTGATACACTCAGAGTGTGTGTGTGTGTGTGTGTGTGTGTGTGTGTGTGTGTGTGTGAATAATGAGTCCACAGTGCAGGCTGAGTGAGTGATTAACTAAATCCACTCGGGTCATCAGAGATGATTTGTTGCTCGAGCACAAAGTCCACACACACACTAAAAAAAAAGGTGGTATTAGGGTTTTTGTTTGTGTGCGTATACGTCTGTCTTCTCTGCCGTGTTTTCCTGAACCATTTACCCACCCTGGTTCCTGTGTGCTTGACTTTTTCTACCCCTGACTCTTCTAGTAGTCGCTCTGCTGATGGTTCTCTGATCCTGAACCTCACCAATGTACCACACCCCACACACACACACACACACACACACACACACAGCACACACACACACACACACACACGCACACACACGACCTCTGTTTATCTGAAACCCTTTATATTTCACACTCTGTAACTTCGAAGGCTTTGACACATACAGATCCTGCATTAATGTGTCCAACTGAACCATAATTCCGATCCATAGCTACACTGTGTTGAACGCCATTTGTGCAAAATCCCTAACCGTGGCAAATGTGGGAGCACGCAGGCCCTGCCAGAACACCGTACGCAGCTGGTAAGCCGGGTTTGTGGTTCTGTTGTGGAACAATGGGTTCGATTACTGCAGGACTGTTATTTGGCACCACATTTATGACCACGGCAACAAGGTTTAAGCCCCAGCTCTGCCTAACACCCAGGGGGCTTGGCTGGGGTGTAGAGCATCGTGGACCTCTGACCTACTCTTGGTACCAAATGTTCCGGGTCTAGTCCTGGTTCCTAGCAGCTGTGTGTGGACCTTAAATACCAGCAGGCTGTGTGTGTGTGTGTGTGTGTGTGTGTGTGTGTGTGTGAGTGAGAGAGAGAGAGAGAGAGAAGTGTGTTTTGACAAATCAGCCCTGACTTTCTCCACTCGTCTCTCCGCGTCTCAGTGGAGGCGGAGCTGTCGTCAGCGCAGGACCCGCGGGAGACGGCGCGCCAACTCCTCCGGGCTCCACACGCTAGAACGCGCACCTGCCACTCGGAGCGGCGGAAGTGAGAGCGACCCGGCATTAGCAGGCCTTCTGGAGGCGCCGCGCTCCATCTGTTTGCATCATCAGGACCGAGTGAGGAGGACCCGAGAGTCCCTGCTGGATTATCCGGACAATCTGCAGCCTGCTCTCACTGAGGACCTTTAGAGCTCGAAGAAAGACACACTGGGCACATCTGCATGTCCGGTCTGATTTGCCCCACCCTCTAACACGGCTAAATGGGTTCAAGCTTGATGTCTCACTGGCGCTCGGGTTCAAACCTCAGACCTGATGCTTATCCCGTGCAGAAATGCGTCAGTGAAGCGGAACCGTAGCTCTGGATGAGCTGTCTGTCACGTTTTACTCAAATAAAGCAAATTAGCTCAATGACTTGTTCACGTTCATCCAGGTTTGGGTCGCCGTGGAACCCCCCTTCACGTTGCTATGGTAACTTCACATAGAACGGCCTTCCACAGACAATCGGGTTACACTCTACACACAAACACCATAGCAACCACATCTGATACCATAGCAACACCATAGCAACCACCAAAGAAACCATAATGACACCATAGCAACCACCTGAGATACAATAATGACAGCATAGCAACCACCTCTGACACCATAGAGACACCATAACAACCTCCAAGAAACCACCTAGCAACACCTACAACCACCCGCTATACCCTAGCAACACCGTAGCAACTCCTAAGACACCATAAGCACCACCCTGAGATCCATAGCATCACTAGCACTACTATAGCAACCTCCTAAAAACACCCCTAGCACACATAACCGCCTCAGATACCATCAAGACACCCTAGCAACCAACTCAACACCATAACAACCACCTGAGATTCCATAGCAACCAACTAGCACTACTATAACAACCTCATAGACACCACTTAGCAACACCATAACAACCACCTCTGATACCAATACAACACAGCAACCACCAACAATTCCATAATCACACCATAGCAACCACCTAGCAACACCACAGCAACCACCTCTGATACCATAGCAACCACTGCTGATACCACAGCAGCTACCTAAGATACCATAATAACCCCATAGCAACCACCAGAGATACCATAACGACACCATAGCAACCACCTAGCAACACCATAACAACCACGTAGAAATCTGTCAACAAAGCGAACGCGTACCTCTGAATGAGCTGTCGATTAAGTCCTACTCAGATAAAGCGAATTAAATGAACGACATTCACATTTCATCCAGGTTAGGCTCGCTCCGAGACCCCAAACACAGCGCACGATGTGGGAATCCTTCATGTTGCTACGGGTAACGTCACATTACACTGCGTTCCACGGGCAGCGGGTTACGTTCCACACACAAAAACGGGGATTTCAGCATGTAGAACGTAACGCTTGTCGGCGATAAATCTTTGTTGTGTACAAGGCGAGAGAACTGCCCAACTCCCATCGGTAGGAAGACCAAACAGGGGGGCGGCAGAGAAACGGCGTTTGTCGAACAAAGTTTTTGTTTGACAGTGTTACACATGAGAGGGCAGGAAGTGAGCAAACACAAAAGCCTGATTTTTAAAATAGTCTGAAGACTTCGGGAGAGCCTTGGGGCTGAGGAAGGGGGCGTTTTACTTATTCACGTATCGGCATGTGGAGTCCACTAAAGAAATACTCGGTTTTGAAGCGTTAAAATGATTAAAAAAAGGGAACCTCCTCGGAGGAATAAAATCTACAAACGATCGTCGGAAAAACCGTCGAGCCTGCTGCCGAAGGGGGAGAAGGGGTGGGAAGAGGGAGAGGGGAGAGAGGGGAGAGGTTGGGGGGGGGGAACGGGGGAGGAGGGCGGAGGGGCAGCGTGGGGGAGGAGGGGAAGAGAGAGGCGGGCAGAGAAGGTGGGCGGGGGGGAGGAGAGGTAGGAGGGGGAGCGTGAGGTGATGAAACGAGGTGAAGGTCGGAGGCAGGGACGAGAGGGAGTAGATGGGACGGGTGAGAATGGGGGGGAAATAGGAAAGGACGCAAAGGGGGAGTAAAGGTAAGTAATGGAGGGGGAAGGGGTGGGGGACAAGGTGTAAAAGTGTAGGGGTGGAGTTTGGAAAAAAATGTTTTTAAAATAATCTAACCAACGTTTTGGGGTCTGAGTGTTTCTTTTAAGACAGGTGAATGCTGGAATTTTTTTCTGCATAGAGAAATCCATCTGGTCCCTTTATGACGATACAAATTAGTCGTAGTATCCGAAGCCCCTCCCATGAGCTCCTCCCACTCCCCTTCTTAAAAAGAAATCTAAGTTTGTGTTTTTATATAATCGTACTCATAGAATAATATTTCGTGTTTTCTCATAGATAACTACAAACGTCGACTCCGGGGGCGTGTGTTTTGTAAAAATTCATTAGAATCGTCCGCTAATCGTTTAAACATGATGAGATGGATCCAATTCAAACAGCGGAACATGTCGTCCGGTATTCAAAGGAGGAATGTCAATAAAACCAACAGCTATAGCAAACTTTAGCCTAAATTGTTTCGGTTTTCGAACAAAGCAACAAAGATTCCAGAGCGGAGACCATGTCCCCGGGGTCCTCCTCTCTCTCGCTCTCGCCCCCTACTGTCAGTCCTGTCAACGTACGAAATCTACGTCTGAACGACGAACGAACGATAAACCAAATCAGAACTCGGCAAAGAACAGACAGAGAGAGAATGTCGTGTTTATGAACTTATAAAGAATTCATTTACTTATAAATAATGATTTCAACAGGGATTAACAATCATGATTTGTTCCAAAAGGCCGAGTCTCTGAGGAGTGGAGATGGGCAGAGGGATCTCCAGTTTTCACCAAATGTCTAAGAACAATGTTCCTCAGAGAAAGACTGGAAGGCCTTGTACATTCCTCCCTCTACAGAGGCAGATATCATTAACCCATTCAAGGAATCTGGAGGAATTTCCCCTAACAGCCTAAACTGCACCCAAAAACCTGTTCATTCACCATGCTGATACACTGGGTGCCCTGAGATGTTAGAGCAGACATTGAAGCTGCCTTCAAATGACATCTTATCAGGGACGTCCAGCATGTATAAACAAAACTCCAAAACAAAACCAACATGGCTCACATGCTGCCACTACAAAAGGCCGGCTGTGGAGGAAAGGGTACGGTTCTGGACTTGGTATCCAAAGCCTTCTCGGAGGAACGAAAAGGCGTTTTAAGGTACGATCTTGGAGAACTTGTTTATATCACTCAGACACACGGCGAGTGTGTAGGAAGTGCCGTGGGACGGCGTGGGGATCCCTACTGTCTGCTGCGATTGTTCCTCCCACAGCGGCTCTAAAACAGCAACGGGTGCAGCGCCGACGTCCAAAAATAAACCCGTACGCATCTCACACGCCCACGGACGTCCTGCCGCACGGCCAAGACATGAACAGTGAATGCTCTGTAGTCTTTAGACGGTTTGGGTTCAGCGCGCGCGCACACACACACACACACACACACACACACACACACACGACTCGGCATGGAGACACCGAATCACACACAGACTGAAATGAACACAGCGTTAGGGAATCAGGCTAAGAACAGAGGAAGACATCAGAGCTTAGATCTTATCAGAGAGAGTCCGTACCTCTGTCCCCTCTCTACTCGTCTTCCTCAGCGAGCTCGGTCTCCTTATGTACCACCACGCGAGTCACCGACATGTCCGGGTGCTGCTCTTTGGCTTCCTTTATGGCCTGCCAAGGCCCTGACCACAAACAAAGAACCAAGTCAACATGTAAGCAGTGCTCAAATCAATACATGATTCATTACACATTTTAACCTTTTAAAACCCCTTAATTAACCTAATACCCCCGTTTCTTTTTTGTTTTCGTTGTTACTGACAAGGTTTGCACTGCAAAAAAGATTCAAACTGGGATTTCTTTCGAATGAAAAATCGTATATCGTTATGATTTCAATAACAGAAGGAAGCACACTTGCTGCTTGTTAACTGAATATTTCAACCAACTGAAGTTCTTCATTATGTTTTAGGACACGATGTGCGTCATTTGCTTCATCTTCTTGAATCCTTTTCATAGTGTGCAGCATTTAAGAGAATTAAGAAAGTATAAACAAACTTTTCGATTAATTGCCCAGCCCTAAGGACAAGCCTTGTACAGCTGGATGCTGCTTAGTACGTATTAAAAATGGTTTGTTTTTGCAAGTATTTACACTTTTTTTTTTCCCCTGATATAAGTTATCTGGTTGTTCTTAAGAGCAATAAAACCTTTTATTTGCTTTTAATTAATAAATTTTTTTTTTAAAACAGAGTGCAAACAGTCGGTCATTGAGGGCTTAAATCTATGTACATTTAGTTTCACAGTTTTGTCTCTATTAATTTGGTCTCTTAGAAGTGCATAAAACAGTGATGCCCAGCAATTTTAATATCGGAATCGCACCGTGAAAAAAAAAACTAGTTCTAGTTCTTAGAACAGCGCCCCCATTCTCACGTGTTTGCACCGCAAGAGCCGGGAACGATTGTGATCCTTAGGACGCGTTTACAGGGCACCGTTTCTCAGTGCACAGCAACTCTTGTGCAAAATCTCTGAAAATATTGTATGTATTTGTAATTATGCTCTTCTATTCATGACAGAAATAGAAATCCTGTACACCTGATTCTGATCTGCGCTTCGTTAGCCGCCTGACTTGACGGAAAATTAATCGGTAGTTGAAATTAATAAGAGATTAAATTGATATGAAAGCCAAAGTGACGAGCCTGCCTTGAAAACCGAGTAAAAGTAAACAGAGTTACGTTACAGAAATAATCAATGATCAGAAATTCTTCTCGCCTGGTCGTGGTCGATGTCCGAGTCTCCCGTGATAACGATGCGCTTCTCAATCCTGGTTTCCGAAAGCCCGCCTTTTAGTGTCTGTTAATCAGGGCGGCTCATTTAATCCATAACCAATAAGTCACATCATAATCAATAACCAGAGCCGCTCCCTGGGGCGTTACCTTGGTGATGTGCGTGGTCGTGGTCGTGCACAGAGACTCTGAGGTGATGGTCTGAGCCGTCATCAGGATCCCAGGCTCGCCGTCTCCGTTCCCGTCCAACTGACGAACGAACGGACAAAGACATAAAAGTTACGTAACCCGCAGCTACCTAGAGCTTCCTGAGTACCGTACGCAGGAGCCGGCAGTACCTGAGCGGCTTCATACGTGATGGTTTTGGTTTCGGTGTGGACGATGGGAACCTCCTTGGTGGCGATCTCGGTCTTCTGGGCGGCGAAGGTGTCTGAGATGGTCACCATCTCTGTTTTCACCACCGGGGGCTGCGGCGAGAGGAGGAGAGTCGGTGCTGATACGCTAACATCACACACGCGGCGCCAAACGTACGGGGTGGCGGGAGGTCGAGAAACGAAAGGCTGAAAAGATCTCGAACCGACGCATGCAAACTACTAAGAACACACTCACACCCCAACAAGAGCGCTCCTGCAGGTGAAGCTGCTGTAATAACCCCAAAAAGCACGCATGCGCGCACACGCGCAGACACACATGCGCACGCGCACACGCACGCGCGCACACGCACGCGCGCACACGCACGCGCGCACACGCACGCGCGCACACGCACGCGCGCACACGCACGCGCGCACACGCACGCGCGCACACGCACGCGCGCACACGCACGCGCGCACACGCACGCGCGCACACGCACACGCACACACACCGCATGCAGCAAACTGCCCAGACTATCACCAAATTCACAAGGACATTTCAAGATCCATCAGAAAACACACCGAACCCTCCAATCAGCTTTTGGCATATCATATTACGGTTTTAACTTTTAATAAAGACATAATAAAAAGTAAAAACTAGAAAACTAGACCTGCGTTTCCATAAGGAACTGCAACAGTGCTTAAAATGTGGCAAACGGAAAGAATGGCTTGTGTTCCAATACTTCTGATCGCGTGCGAGGCCATGTCCCAATACTATTGGCCGCGTGTCCCAATACTTTTGACTGCGTATGGAGCCGTGTCCCAATACTTTCGTCCGCGTGCGGGGCCATGTCACCAGTACTGTTGGCCGTGTGTCTCAGTACTTTTGACTGCATGCAAGGGCGTGTCCCAATACTTTTGGCCACGTGTGAGACAGTGTCAACAGTACTGTTGGCCGCATGGGGGGCCGTGTAACCAGTACTTTTGGCCACGTGTCTCAATACTTTTGGTTGAGTACAGGGCCGTGGTCCCAATACTTTTGGCTGCGTATGAGGCCATGTCCCAATACTTTTGGCCGCGTGCGGGGTCATGTCACCAGTACTGTCGGGCGCGTGTCCCAGTACTTTTGACCGCGTGCGGGGCCGTGTCCCAATACTTTTGGCCGTGTACCCCAATACTTTTGACACCATGCAGGGCCGCATGTCCCCATACTTTTGGCCGCGTGTTTGGCACAGTGTGAATTTTGTCAATTATAATTAGAACATTGTTGACGCATTTCTATGGGAGAATTTTAAGTTTTAAACATAACTCTATTACTAAACGACTCCAAAACACATAGCACACTTTTAGCACTATATAATAATAATAATAATTTTTGCAAATAAGATTGCAAAAGTGCTTCCTCTATAGCGCTGCCCTATGAAAAGGCTCTCAGATGCTACTTTTGGGTAGTGTACCTCTTGGTGAGAGATGGTTTCTGCCAGACGAGCCTCTCCGATGCACCCGATGAGGGGTGACCAATCCAGTCCCCGTTTGGGATCTGACTATGGAGGCCTAATATTGCACCCGCTTGCATGCGTCAGCATTACGCTCACACTTCTGGGTGTGTTGCTGCTCTGGCAGTGAGTGTGTACTGTCTTATATTCGATAGATCTATATTCTCTTAGTTACTTAGCTACAGTCTTAATACTATCGTACCCGTCTGACCTCTCATAATCTAAATATTCCATCACGAAAAGGGCGGGATCTTTTCTGTCGTCCCCAAAAACGTCCTCGTGAATGAACACAGCGACGGCACAGCACATCAGCACATCAGTGTGTGTGTGTGTGTGTGTGTGTGTGGATAAAAATAAAAGAAAGTGAAACTGAAAGCAAAGCGTGACATGGCAAACGACGTTCTCATGCCAGGGTAAAACGGGGCAGGAGGAGGCGGAGGCTCTCCGAGCGGAGGAGGAGGGGCGAAGGGACGATGACTTTCTAATCGGGTGGTTCTCAGCCAATTACCTCCGAGCAACAGATCACCTGTGGGGGGCGCTGCGTTTCATACGAGGCATCACCATTGACGGTGTGAGGCTCCTCCTCCTCCTCCGCGACGAGGGAATCAGGGGCGTGGCCGTTCTGCGCGTCTTCGGGCGTCTGTGGCTCCTCCTCTTTCAGGGAGTCCGACGCTGAGTCCGCCACCGGTCGCGCCTCGGATTCGGACTCGGGCTCAGGCTCTGGTTCAGTAGGCGGGGTTTGATTTTGCTCCGCCTCTCGTTCCTCCTCTTCGGGTTCTTCTTTGATTTGACGGGCGGAGTCCGAGAGCGCGACCTGGGCGTGATACTCCGCCTCCTCCTCGCTCTCGCTCTCTGATGACTCCGCCTCCTCCTCCGCCTCCTGATTCACTTCGGAGGTTTTTTCAGAGGGTGCGGTCACGTCGGGCGTCGCCGCGGATACGACTGGGATTTTAGGCTCGACGACCTCCTCGGTAACGCCCGTGTCCTCGATGACCTCGGCCGCCTCGGGCTGAACGTTCAGCTCCGATTTGGCTTCGCTCTGCGACAGACCAGAGGATCACAAACACAAACGAGGGGCAGAGAGAAAGAGCACACAACGGAAAACTTAACGAAAATCATATTAATGAATTAAAAACGCAAACGTAAACAAATGGATGGATGAAAGGATGGAGGTGTGTTAGTGTGAGGTCTGCGGGGTGGGGTGCGTTTGGGAACCACCTTGCTCTCATCACTGCTCTCGGACGGGGTGCTGACGGGGAGGGCGGGGCTCATCTGCGGAACAAAGGGTAACCATGGGTAACTGTCAATCAACTGTTAAATAGGTAAACATAAGCAGGACTGCTCTCACACACACACACACACACACACACACACACACACACACACACACACACACACACACACACACACACACACACACACACACACACACACACACACTCACTCTTCAGGAGGGAGATCAGACGTTCATGACCAGTCTGCATCCTGTTAAAGCTTTAAAACCAACCGACTAATTAGTTTCAAACCTAATTGGCCGAGCATGAAAGACTCGTCATAAACCCTTTCAAAGCAGAGCTCCAATTAGGACAAACTCGTTAGCCTAAAGCAGCAGCGGCATCGTTTTAGATTTCAAAAAGATTCTCAAATAAAAACACAATTCCACTTCATATAATACCAAACCTTTTAGGACTAAGAACCTTGAACTGTGCTTCTTCTCTTTGGTGAGTTACTTGCATTTAAAATGTAGATTTCACCCACACGTCTTCCGACATGGCTTATAAGGATTAAGGACTTTTTCACATCCTTAACTTCAAATAAAACGAAAAACCAGCGTGAAGATGAGCGCAGGAAGCCCTAGTTTGTGTTTCTGTGAGCATGAACAGATTAGATAAATAATCAGACACTTCCATCCAGTCCCTGTGAGCTTTATCTCCATCATCCCCCAGCCTTTCAGTTCTATTCCACCAGATCTTTTCTGTAATCTCCATGTTTTTAGAGGCAGCCTGTTGCTCGTCCTATAAGCTCTTAGGAGCTTTTCTGCCCGACGACCGAGCTCTGATTGGTCAGCCTGATTTTAATTAATAGACGCTCTTCTTTTCAAAACTCGGTGTGGAAAGGCCTTTAAACACATTAATCACTGCAGTAAGCATCAAATCAGACGCTCTTAACGATTTGCTTGTGTGGATCCAAAAAGGAAACGTTTTTACTTCTTGTTTTTGTCTGTATTCACCTGGATTCCTCTCTCAATCCTTTAATGCGTCTGAGTATCTGGATAGTAATTTTACATCATTTTAGTCAGTATTTTATTTACATGTTAATATTTACTCTGTTTCTGTTTTTTTTTTCCCTACAGACTATTAGGAGATAAATGAGTTTCATCCTTACATTTATCACCTAAGCCGCCCGAGCAGCTCGGGTCCCTTTTTGAGTTTTGGGCCTCCAAAGGTTTCTTCCTCATGATGTTTAGGGATGTTCCTTGCCACTGTCGCCCTAGGCTTGCTCAGTGTGGGATTGGGCTTAGATATTAGAAGATCATCTAAAATGGTAAAGCTGCTTTGAGACAGCGCTCCATTGTAAAAACACGCTATAGAAATAAATCTGACTCGACTTGAGCCACATGTAAATGCATAAGGCAAATAAAATAAATTCATTAAAGAAAATAAATCAATGGCTTCTCCATTTTCTTAATTCTATTCTCTCTTAGTGGCAGACTTTATCCTCTTTGTTCTTGTCCGTTTTGGGGGGTATTCTTTCTTTTTTTGGCATTTTAAAAATTAATTGTTCTACATTTTTTATAATTAAATAAAAGAAAATAAATCAATGGCTTCTCCATATTCTTAAATCTATTCTCTCTTAGTGGAAGACTTTTTATCCTCTTTGTTCTGGTCTGTTTGGGATCTTTCACTTTAAAAATAAATAAAAATTATATTAACAAAAAAACATTAACTAATCCATTGTGGTAGACGTTTTGCATTTTATTCTTGTTTGTTTGCGCTGTAAAACTAAATGAATCACAAATACTGTTCTGGTCAAAGTTGGAGGTAAGAAAATCATTTCTCTCTCTTTTTAAAAAACAAAAATTTTTAACCTCATTACAGCTTCTTAGTCGTATTATTTATGGAATAAAAAGGTCTTGCCAGCAGTTATAAAGAGTGAAAAAAGTTCAGCCTGGTCTACGGTGTGCCATTTCTTTTTAGTACGGAGGCTAATGCCAATGATCACCAGGTTTAAAAAAAAAAAAAAAGAAGAAAATCCTGGTAACTTGCAGTCGCCATGGCGATAAAGATTTATGAATTAAGGTTTATGAAGAACAAGGTTTATGATGCGCTCAGGATGCAGGAGAGGAGAACTGGGCATGAACCTCTGAGAAATGGAAAAAATAAATGAACAGTTAGTCATCAGAGAGAGAGAGAGAGACAGAGCAGTACGAGAGCGCCCTCTGCTGGAACTGCAAGGAAATACACCTGAGTGAAAACACAGGCACAGGGGGGACTGTGACAGGGGTACGAGAGGAGGCGGACAAAAGTGTGACACACACAGAAAGAGACAGAAAAGAGGAACTACGTCAAAGGATTTGATCTTATGAACTCGGTGACGCTCGAGTGCAGCACGCAATAACACTCAGGCAACGATAACGGCTCGACAGAGAACAGAACAGAAGATCATTCTACAGAACAGTTGCAGTGAATAGGAGCAGAATCAACCACCAAAATAAAGAAAATAAGTCAGTCATCGATCAGTGCAGTTCACAGAAACTCCCCGCAAAGCTCGGCACCAATCAGATTGCACGATTCAGCCTGCAGGGAATCAAACGATCCAATCAGATTGCAGTGCCGGCAGAACAGCGCTGAAAGAAGGCGAGGTGTGAAAATCATTCCTCATCACGGACGCTCAGAGTCATGCAGAACCGCAGCGCTACCGGCTCACGTAGCAGTCGGAGTCCCGGGTTCGACTTTAACAAAGGTAACAGCCGAGGCTTGGTTTGAGGCGGGGCCAAAATTAGTCTGTTTACAGACACGAGGAAAAGAAAAGTTAAACCCAGGAATATCCGACTGCTACTCAGAGAGAGAGAGAGAGAGAGAGAGAGAGAGAGAGAGAGAGAGAGAGAGAGAGAGAGAGAGAGAGAG
>JAJAGP010000594.1:132500-185997 GCA_025084515.1 Ancistrus triradiatus | reverse complement strand
GAGAGAGAGAGAGAGAGAGAGAGAGAGAGCGCGCATCATGCAGGTCAGGCTGGGACCGGGGGTGGGGGGGCGTGTAGCAGCGTGCACCCCGGCGCAGAAGCTCACGTACCCCTCGTACCTGCGGGCGCTGACCGGTGGTGGCGCCGCCGCCCGTCAGCCTCTTTTCCCACTGACTGGGCCGTGGCTCGGGAGACGCCTCCATAAAACTGCGCTTTAGCTCGCTAATGCTAGCCTGATGCCTCAACACATCCTCCTGAGTCTTATCCAGATCCTATCACCATGGCAACCAGCGGAAAGGGGGGGCAACAGTGAGGTCATTAGTCTGAGAGAAACACACATCGCAGAGCAGGGTGCACTCCGAGCCTCGCTGCTGGGGGGCGGGGCCAGGTAGTCAAAGTTAAGCATGATTTCTGGAACAGGGGAGGCGTGGCCATCCTGTCACCATGGTAACGGGTGTCAGCCCAGCAGCGAGACGAGGCGTTACATTTTTTCTGTATTCTCAGAGCGCTACACAGCAGCCACGCCCAAATTATCCCACAACGAACTGTGGAATAAAAAGGTGGAGGGTGTAGGTAGAGGTAAGAAGTCATTCAGAACTAAATCTACCTCTCCATGCACCACATCGCCAATCGTTCTTGTGGGAATCGATGGAATTTTATGGGTCGACTGATCTTAACTCATTTAATTTCAAAGATACATTACATGGACAGAAGTATTGGGACGCCTCCAAATTACATCTTCATTAGCTTTTATGAGAGCCCATCTCAAACGAGCTTGATTTTACACACCATGGCAACGTGACTCAATGAAACCCCTGAATTCAGATTAAGAAGCGTGTCCTAATACTTTTGCCCACACATCTTATATTCGAACTCTCAGCAGGCACGTGTTTCGCTCTGAGAATCACCTCCAGGTCAGTAAAAGGTTTAGTCCACAACCCAAACCCATCCGAGAATATCTGAACCCACAGCAACCACAGCAGAAGCTCAGTCTGGCTACAGGAGCTCGATTAGTCCGGTTAGAAGAAGAAAAAGCAAAAACAAGAACGCTTCAAATAAATAATACAAGAGCGCAGACGTTACAATCACAACACGTCTCTCAACACCAGCATGCAGCCATGCAGAGCTAACAGAGTCTGAGAGAGCGAGAGTGAAGGGCAGCACGCAGAGAAGATCGAATTCACTCATGGCTCGATTCCTTTAATCGTTTTGATTTTTTTTGTTCGGCCCCCGATGGCAGAGATACGAACCTCCAGCATTAGATTGCTATGCCTGACATAAATATTCTCTCCCTGCTGCACTCTCGGCTTGGTCTGCAGAATCAAATCAGACATAAAAACATAACTAAATAAATAATAAAACAGCCAAGTGCAAAACAGAACTGAAAACCAAAAAGTAAAACCTGTCCAGACCTTCACCGGATCACGGCTGCGGACAGAATGCCGGTGATGGTTTGGACGGGGCGTGTCTCCAAAACCCCAGCAAGATCACAAACCTTCACGTCATGACGGGATTACGTTACTTATCAGTCCGCCAAAAAAACCTCCAAGAAAACCACATGTAACGTAACAACCGGCACATAAACCTGCTGCAGGAAAGCACATCTGATCACATCCACTTATTCCCCTCCTTTTTTGTTCCAGGACTTTTTCTAAATCCATACTTGTGTATTTCATTATTTCGTAAATGTTTCTAGCATTTATTACTTTTATTTAACAGATTTTTCATAGTAAGGAATAAAAACAATTTATTTTTAAAATAAAATATTAGAAAAATATTTATTTAAAATGTATTCAATTTCTACATAATAAATTTTTTTTTAAATAAAACTAATAGAAAGATCATTTAATTTATTTAATTAATTAATAAAAAATATCTAATATTTTTTCAAACTATTTTTATTTTACATATTTCTCAAATGTATAAATAAAACATTTAAAAATAAAATAAAAAAAATTCATTTATTTAATAAATACAAATATGTAATTTAAAATGTATTATTTATATTTTATAATTTTTTCCAAATTAACAATAACTACATTTTAAAAATAAAATTGATTAAAGAATTTATTTCATTAATAAATAAAAATATAAGTAATCATTTTTACAAATGTATTATTTTTAAATGTCAAATAAAAAAAAAACTAAACAGAAAGATCATTTAATTAATAAAAAACATGCAATAATTTCAAACTTTTTACATATTTCTCAAATCAATAAAATTTATTATTTATAAATTTATTTATAAATTATTTATATTTTACATGTTTTTCAAATTACAAAAACTAAATTTTTAAAATAAATTTAAATGATACAATTTATTTCATTAATAAATAATTAAAATATACGTAATCATTTTTATAAATGTATTATTTTTACATTTTTCTAATTAATAATAACCTATTTTAAAAACGTATTTAACGAACAAGTAATAAAAATATGTAATCATTTTTTTAAATGTATTTATTTCACGTTTTTCAAATTATTAAAAATAATGTAAAAAATAAACAAATTAGAAAAAATTGTATTTATGTATTTAATAAATAAATAAAAATGAATATGTAAGATTTCTAAATTAATTACTTTCATGTTATGCATTTTTCTAATTAATAAAAATATTTTATTTAATTATTATTTAAATAAATATGCAATTATTAAAACATATATATATATATATATATATATATACACATATATACATATATACATATATACACACACACACACACACACACACACACTCGTATGAAAAAGTTTGGGCACCCCTGATAATTTTCATGATTTTAGTTTATAAATCATTGGTTGTTCAGATCAGCAACTAGAGTTAAATATATCATATAGCAGATGAACACAGTGATATTTGAGAAGTGAAATGAAGTTTATAGGATTTACAGAAAGTGTGCAGTAATTATTCAAACAAAATTAGGCAGGTGCATAAATTTGGGCACCCCAACAGAAAAATGACATCAATATTTAGTAGATCCTCCTTTTGTAGAAATAACAGCCGCTAAACGCTTCCTCCTACAGCTTCCAGTCTGGATTCTGGTTTGAAGGTGCGTTGGACCATTCTTCTTTAGAAACATCTCCAGTTCAGTCCCAGCTTTGATGGTTTCCGAGCATGGACAGCCCACCATTTTCAGTAAGTATTCATGTCTGGGCACTGAGATGGCCATTCCAGAACGTTGTACTGGTTCCTCTGCATGAATGCCTTAGTAGATTTTGTGAGTCAGGGTTTGGGGGTCGTTGGCCTCGGTGCAACTTTGTCACTGATTTCTTGAACATTGTTCTCAAAGAATCTGGAGATATTAACTGGAATCCATGCGAACCCTCAACTTTAAACAAGATTCCATAGTACTGCACTGGCCACACAGTCCCACCACAGCATGAGGATGGAACCGCCACCAAATTTTACTGTGGGTAGCAAGTGTTTTGCTTTTGGGATGCTGTGCTCTTGTTTTTTTCCGCTCCTTGTGTATGTCAAATAACTCAATTTTAGTTTCATCAGTTACAAAGGGCACTTTATTCCAAAATGACGCTGGATTGTCCCAAATGTGCTGTAGCACACCTCTCAAGTGACTCTGTTTGTTGCGTGTCTGCAGAAAAGGCTTCTTCTGCATTACTGTCCCATACAGCCTCTCCCTTGTGCAAAGTTGCGCTGTAGAGTTGTTTGATGAACAGTGACAACATCTGCAGGCAACATGACGTTGACACCATCTGCAGCAAGATGAGCAAGATGAGGTTGTAGGTCTTGGCGGTGGTCTTGTGGCTTTATGACTATGGAACTGTTCTCACCACCATCCTTCGCCTCTCTGCCTATCTGAGATTTTTCTTGGTCTGATGTGTGGCTTTGTCGGGAGTTCCTTAACTAGAACTGTGCCTGTGGTCTTCCATTGCCTCACTATGCGTTCCTCAAAGTGGAAACTGACAGCTGAAATCTCTGAGAGAGCTTTTCCCTTTACCTGAACCTGGCTGATGATTTTTGAAACACCTTTGTTTTCAGGCCATTTGAGAGTTGTTTTGAGGCTCCCATGTTACCACTCTTCAGAGAAGATGCAAAGAGGAGAAAAACTTCCAATTGGCCACCTTAACACTTTCTCATAGTTGGATTCACTTGTGTATGTAGATCAAGGGTCAATGAGCTTACAAAACAAATTTTGTGTTCCAATAATTAGTGCTAAAGGTATTCAAATGACAAAGGTGCCCAAATTTATGCACCTACCTAATTTTGTTTGAATAATTACTGCACACTTTCTGTAAAACCTATAAACTTAATTTCACTTCTCAAACTTCTCAAATATCACGGTGTTCATCTGCTATATGATATATTTACCTGACATTGCTGAGCTGGACAACCAATGATTTATAAAGAAAAATCATGAAAATTATCAGGGGTGCCCAAACTTTTTCATACCACTGTATTAAAAAAAAATTTGTCCTACGTTTTACATATTTGTCAAATTCGGTCCTCTAATCAATATGACGTAACTATAACACTGAATAACGATGTTATTTCTATACAGTTTTGCTGTTCAGGGTTGCCATGGTAACGGTACATTTATTTCCGTAAGCGATGTAATTCAGTCATGACGTGAAAAAAGTAATAAATCAAACCCAATCACAAACGAAGAGCCAAAGAAACTAAGCAGCTGAGGTCACACGAGGATTCTGTAAGGAGCAGCCAGGATGCAAGAAGCCACCGATTTCCACCTGATAACCAATCCAACGCCAAACCCAATGAAACCAGATCAAACCGAACGAGAGGAGTGGCTTAATGAGGAAACCTGTAACTGGGAGGAAGCGGCTTCATCACTTCCTCTCTGGCAGCGTGATCAGAGGAAAGAAGAACAGTTACAGTCAGCAAACCCAACAAACCCCACGCATTCGCTCATCACTAGAAACACAGAGGTGCATGCTGGGAAGGTGAGCTGCAGACCTCAAACCCGGGCTGGGCGGTGACCGCGTCGGCTGAGGCCTCGCCCGGCTCCGCCCCTTCTTCCACCTGCGGACTCTGATTGGTGCAAATGATGGACGGTTTGTTAGAAAGAAAAGGAAGGTGAAATGGATGATGGGGTTCTGATCGTCAGACCAGCGAGCTCAGGGATTGGTTGGATATCGGTAGGGGGCGGGGCTTAACGGCGGGGCTCTGCAGGGGATGGCGCGCGTTTACATCGGTAAAACTACGCAAACTATCAGATAACGCTCGGGTACAAAGAACACACGTCCAACTGCAGTCCATCAACATCAGCGAGTTTGGTGTCGGGGGTTTGCTTCTTTAGAACTCACACTCGCGCACACGATTTATTTATAATAATTAACATAATTATTAAAATAATATTAACATGTCAAAAACAAAATATTTCATTTATTATATTAATATTATCATTTACCTTAAAAAAATTACATTTATTTAATTATTTATATATGTTTTATAATAATCTTATAATAGTGCTTTAACAAAATATCTTAATAAAAAATAAATTAATACATTAATTAATTAAAAGTAATAATTTTAATAATCCTCTGTTATGATACAGAAAAAGTCTATAATAAAAATAGTTAATTAATAAAAAAAATAACTTCAGTAATAATTTATTCAAAAATGCATGACAAAATATTATTTACTGAATAATTACATTTTTAGACAACAAACAAAAACAATAACACCACTACTATTAATAATAACGTCTATTATTTAAAGCTGTCAAATAAAAGCATGTGGTAAAAAAAATAATTAATAACAGCAATAAGTAAAAAAGAAAATAATAACAACAATAATAATAATAATAATAATAATAATACTACACACAAGCAAAAAATGTACAAATATTTGAAACAATAGTAACCCTAATAGTAATGAGTAGGTAATTATAATGAATAAAGTTTAGCTTTATTATTTACAGCCGTCTTACCACAGAGCAAGTGTTATTAAAAAATTAATAACAATAATTAAGCCAAAAATAAAAATTAATTTTTAAACAATAATAATTGTAATAATTACTATAATTACGTGATTATAATTAATTATTAAGTTTAGTTTTATTATTTACAGCTGTCAATAAATAGAAGTCTGTAGTACAAAAATAATTACTAACAATAAATAAAATTGAAAATACATTTTTAAAAATGTACTAATTATTAATTATTTAATAATAATAAATCCATAATAAAAGCCTCCAGCGCGGCCCTGTAATTGTTTAAGCAATAATGGAATAAATCTGTAATGTACATGATATAACTTATTATTGCTATAAACATTATTTATGATATAATATGAATTTAGATTCAACTTTCACTAAGCTTTATTACATTTCTGTTATTATTCTTTATATTAATGATGGCATAAATTCTTTTTACGGTTTTTTTCCTCCTATTTACAAAAATCAACAGAATTCCTGCCCAAGACTTTGATTAACTGGAATTTTAAATAACTCCATCATTACCCTTCTGTTTTTTGCCATGTTAGCTATTTTACGGGTGGCTGCCCGTTGCAAATCTCAGTGTGGGAGCTCCTGTAGTAGCAAACCGTCAGAGATCAAACAGGTGGTGGCTGATGGACTGCATTCTGAATAAACGCTGTTCTTATGTTAGGATAAAAGGACTGGATGTCTGTTTATTCTGGACACGTTTCGCACGCCGACAGGGCCGAGCTAGAAATAGACTCAGGAATGCTGGGAAATTGAATTAAAGACGAGGCTGGGCGGGCGCTTTGAGGCTAAATCTGCCGAAACAAAAAGCCAGGCTACATCTAAAAGCATCGCGGGGGGTGAGGGGGTCAGCGGGGCAGCGGGGGCAGGCGTGTTTATTTTCGATGTTAAGCGGCGGGGTCGCAGGTGTCCTCCGGAGACGTGGCGTCTGCAGCGACCTCTGCGGCCCACAAGCGGATGTGAGCTTTGGGCTCCAAGTAGCACAGGGACACGGCCAGCGGGAGCGCCAGCGCCAGGGACAGCGCCACCGAGTGGCACGCCGAGAGAAACACGGCAAAGATCAGGAAGAAGCAGGGGCACGGCAGGCCATCCTCGTCCAGCAGGCGTGCCCCTTTGATCAAAGCTAGCAGGCTGGAACCCGGGGATGGCCCGGGCTCCGCGGGGGGGTCGGACATCTGCACGATGGCAGAAATGGCGCCCTCCGTGGGTAACACGGCGCAACCGGTGAGGTCGGGGCAGTCGGATTCGAGCGAGGGCTCGGGTTCGGGTTCGTCCTCGAACACGTCAGACAGGACATCGAGTTCGGAGATGGTGTCCAGGGTGAGGGGCAGGGAGGACAGGGAGGACGAGGACGGGGAGAACGGGAACATAAAGAGCGACTTTGAGGGCGAGGGTGAGCACCATGCAAACGGAGAGGGTGGCAGAAGATGGGCGTGATGAAAAGAAAAGTGAAAAGAAACAGGAAAAGAAAAGTGCAGGAGAAGACGGGAGGAAAGAGAAACAGCATTAGTGAGACACCCAGAGGACACAGAGTGCACTGCAGCAGAGGGGAGCGCATGAATAATGAACGATCCGTCCGATCACAGAGCTAAGGGAATTCGGGTTTTGTCTCACTTCATATTTATAATGCCTTTTTAACCGCTTGTTGGGCTTAACCAGTACCTCGGGCGGGGCGCCAGTCCACCCCTCTGGGTTTTTAGGGGCCGTTGATCCAATCGTGTCTGGACGTGAAGCGCTTAGGAGAGCGCCGATTTTAGCTTTTGTAACAGTTCCTAGTTCCTAGCAGCGAAAACAAGTTTGGTACGACTTCAGATTTCGAGCTCTGTGATTGGAGGAAGGTGGCAATACTCATTAATTATACATGAGTGCGTTAGATTATCGCTGGAATATCAGGTAGGTCAGGAGAGGGGGTGAGGAGTGAGGGGGTATAATGGGAGGTGAGAGAGAAAGAGGGGACGACTGAGAAGGGAGGGAAAGGTGAGAATGGGAGGAACATGAGTGGGGTGTGATAAGACAGGAGATGTGAATTCGGGCATGAGGGGTGTGGACGGTCATAAGAGGCGTGCATCGGCCAAGCTTTCAGTACGGAGAATAAAGCAGAAGAACCAACGGCATAAAAAAGGGCGTGGCCTCGGGCCTGAATAATTCCCGTGCCGAGCGGCGTGGCTCTGAGAAAAGGGCGTGTCCTAACGACACACGGCTCTTTAAACGACCGGTGATGAAGGTCCGCGTGACGGGGGCGGGGCTGTTCAGAAGACATGACTTGTAAAGATGAATCAGCAGCTTGGAGTTTCTCTCCTGGAAAGGAAAAAACACCGACATCACGGCTCCACCTCCCTCACCTTAGAATCGGAGGAGAGTTCCAGGGCGGGGTCACGTCCATTCTCACCGGGGGCGTGGGTACGGTCGGTCACGCTCACCATCGGACCTGTGGGGCGAAGGAAACACAGCCTGCCCTCATAAACCTGATCAGCAAGGGCACTGTTTGGACCAGATTGGCCTCCCAGAACAGACATGGTGTAGAAAAACTGATTTTCTGTGGCGACAAAAGAAAACAGACAGAAAACAAAAGAAAAACAACAGAAAAACAACACTCACACACCCTCCCACACCCTCACACACCCTCACACACCCTCACACACCCTCACACACCCTCACACACCCTCACACACCCTCACACACCCTCACACACCCTCACACACCCTCACACACCCTCACACACCCTCACACACCCAATTTATACTGCACATTTTAACCATCACATTTCATTTTCACGGTTAATTTTATAACCTCTTTTAAATTCCATCTCATTTACCCTCTTAATTTTATGACGTCTTTAAAAATTGATCTTATTTTCCCTCTTAATTTTACAACCTTTTAAATTGTGTTCATTTAGCCAGGCTCTTAAATCCCTAATTCTTTACATGGGTTCACTGTTTGCCCTTTTTAAAATTATTACTATAACAAAGTGTGTGTGTGAGTGAGAGTATATTTAGCAGATTTTCTTCAGGTCCATGTTTTCACAAAACTGGCCAAATGACATGGTTTGTTTACGAGTATTCGACTGTGCCAGCCAAACATGGCACTAAAAACAAAACTGTCTTAAAATGTCCAAAAATAAGTCACGCTATGAGAAAACGAGCTGGAACCCAAGATCTTGCAGTCTGTGTGGTTATATAACGCGTAACGAGCCTTCATAAGAACCCGTTACACGACCACAGCCTTTATAAACCATACACAGCAATACTGGAAAAAAGAGGGTAAGGAATTAAGGAACAGGATCCCTGCAGGGCCGGCCCCGGGAGCAAACGAACTGATGACATACAGGGAGCATTAACGAGGCGTCGCAGCCTCACTCTGCGTCATTAACCGTGCCTTTTTCGGTTTGACTTTCGTTCCCGCGTGACGCAGGACTAACGAGCGGTTCCAGCTGTTATGAACATTCCTGCTCCACATGCTCAATTTACAAAACCGTGCCAAGCCACCTCAGGCTCAGAAGTGGGTCACTCAGCCGTTTCACTGAGGGTCCACTAGGTGGCAGCGCATCCCGCCGGCTGCTGCCAGACGCTCAGAGACGAGGCCGGCACAGAGAGCCATGTGGTTCTCTTTAAGGGGATACACTGAGGCACGAAGGTCTCGGAACGGCCGAAATTTTCAAAAAATCAGAAAGGGACAACACG
The DNA here is from genome assembly GCA_025084515.1 of Ancistrus triradiatus. Classification (NCBI taxonomy): domain Eukaryota; kingdom Metazoa; phylum Chordata; class Actinopteri; order Siluriformes; family Loricariidae; genus Ancistrus; species Ancistrus triradiatus. The sequence continues at coordinate 176,394 of JAJAGP010000594.1, read as the reverse complement.
AGTCGTTCATGGAACTCTATGCCATATTTAAGGAACCAGTAAGTGAGTCGCTGGATTAAGATCTGAAGCCGTTTCTGCAGCCCAGATATCTTGTCCCATTTCAAGACAAAATCTCGATTTTCTGCTGTTGTAGCGCATCCGAATCAGGGTTAGACGTGTTGAGACGTCTTCTGCTCCCGATTATGTTCCATATATACATTCAGCAGACAATCTGGATTGATAATAACTGATACAGTCTAAAACCCAAGCCTTAACAAACCAACAGTGGCAGCTTTTCAGAGGCGGGATTTGAACCCTGGACCTTATGGTCCGCACTCCAATACCTGCACCGCTAAGCCCTTAGAGTCTCACAGTACCACTGGTGAACTGTAGCTTCCAAACATCTCTAATCTTTCGCCTCTGCCCTCTCCAATCAACACGGTTTCTTCATTCCGGATCGGTTTTCCGAGCTACGATGCCAACCTTATAAAAGGTAAGCGGGCATAAGCGGACAGAAGGATCACCCAGAGGGTCGAGGCGATGATGGAGCACCCTGCGCGAAAACAGATCCCCAGATCCGATCCGCTACCAGACGCGCTCAACGTCGCAGCAAAACAGAAGCCGAGAGAGACATTAGAAGTTCTGCTCGGTCCAAATCAGCGCCATTATCGCTCCCTGGCTGCATCTCTGGCCAGGAAACACACGTCCCTCATTTCCTGCATCTGCCCACCGCGCAGGGGGACGGCGGAACACAGAGGCCGCACTGAACGACTCCCGAGGTGAAACAAACGTCCTCCAGACAGACACGGGTAACAGGACAGGAAGGGTTCTGGGAGAGAAAGCCGGCAGATGCGCTTCAGGTAGCACAGCGTCTGTTTGCTTGGTCCTCGGCACACTCGCTTAAACTCGTATGAGTCAAACTCGATTCATGAGTCATGATTCAGTACACAGTGATTCAGACTATCACGTTTTTCTTTCCTTTGACACCCACAGTGCTGCATTCTTAGTGCAAACGAGTGTAAATGGGTCCTAAAAAGGTCGGTTTGTAAGCGGGTACACCCTTAGAGTGGGCGATCGTGAGGTTGTGTGGCAGTGTAGTACCCGTGTCCAGGCTGCGGGAGCTGCGTTTGCTGGCCGTGCGGGTGAAGTGCGGTGCCGGGCGATCGATCAGAGCGCTGGCCTGACGCGTCTGACTCTGGGTTCTACCGCTGTAACGGAACTTAGAGCCCAACGCCAGGAACTTGGACTTGGTCGGAGGCTCGGGGCTCGTCAACCTGCATGCACACACACACACACACACACACACGGTCAGATGTCAACATTATGAACATGTGAGTGTAACAGGGGTTGCACAAGACCAAGCAAAAACATGTGGTTACCTCTGTGTGTGTGTGTGTGTTCATTGCAAAAATGCTTGACGCCAGAGGTTTAACACAAAAGCAGGTGGATGAAGAGGAAAAGCAGCAGACAAAGATACAGATCAGAGACCCGAGACCACAGATAAAGCAGTGTGTGTGTGTGTGTGTGTGTGCGCGCGCGCGCAGTTTAATCAGGAAACAGAGTGCACAATCTCCCAACGGCAGATTACACACCTCACCGAGCACAAATACAGCAAACACACACAGTAACAGTTACAAGCATGCAAAAAGGGGGCGTGTCCTCTATGCATGTGGGCGTTTACCTGAAGAAGGTGTGATGCTCCACACAGACTTTCCAAACCCTCTTGGCTGCTCGATGATTGGGCAGTTTAAATCCGACCGTGCTCTCAAACTGCTCTGCCTACCACACACACACACACACACACACACACACACACACACATCTCACCATCCCATCAATTCATGGTTCCTTTATAATCAGCAGGAAAGATTTCGTTGTGGCTTCATACAAGATTGTGTGTTAGTGAGTGTGTGGTTTGTTAAGTGTGGGTGCGTTTGTGTGCATTACTGTGTGCTAGTGAGTGTTTCTGTGTGTCTCTCTGCATTTGTGTGTGTGTGTATGACTTAGTGTGAGTGTGTGTTAATGTTAATGTGCATGTTAGTGTGTGCATGTGTCTCTGTATTTGTGTTTCAGTGTATTAGTGTGTGTGTGTATATATATATATATATATATATATCTCTGTACCTCTCCCGGTCTGATCTTGATGAAGAAGTTGCTGCGTTTGTAGGAGATTTTGAGGATTTTGGGCCAGGCGAAGCGATTGATCCTCAGACGATCCTTATAGATCAGCAGGCCGTTAGCACATACACCCAACATGATGTCCACAGCATCCGAGTCCTACACACACACACACACACACACACACACACACACACACACACACACACACACACACACACACACACACACACACACACACACACACAGAGGGAGGAGTTCAGCACCTTAAACACTGCACCATCCCTTCTTATCCTGATCAGGGGCACAGGGTAGCCTTTGTAGCCCGGGCACAGGTGCAGGATCACCCCGGAGTGGGTACCGGGGTGCTTCGATTTCTCTCCCAACTCCACCTTGTCTGAATCTGGAAAGTAAATAAACACCGGAGACGCTTCTGTTTCTCCGATGTTGCGAAACTGACTGCAAGAGTTCAGGAAGAATGACTAACACATTATTTAGTGCGCTGTGTGATTTGGGACACAGCCCAGTCTAAGGCGTAGCATCAGACCATCACACACCCACACACACTCACTATCAAACACGCACAATATCACAACTACCCTCCTTAACAAACGCACAACACACCCACACACCAAGACCAACTCACTAACAAACACACACGCACATTAACCTAAACGCACACTCAGTAACACTCAGGTTAACAAACACAGACGTACACGCACTATCACACACACTAACGAACACAGACAGACACAAACACACTCACACACTAACAAACAAGCGCACACACACACTCGCTAACACATGCACACTAACAAACTTATCAATAAACACGCACACACTTGCTTACACAAACTCACACAGACACACTGACTAACAAACACACCAACACCCACACAACAATCTCAGTCTATTTGCTACTCCCTGTATTAAACAGCCTTTTTTGACGTGTGTGTGTGTGTGTGTAAGCGATAGCTCTGATGGATGGAACAGATTTATACAGAGATGCTGAGGGAGGCTTATAACACAGAAGCCTTCAGCATGCATCACACACACAGTTACCTTTGCATGATGCAAGTCGACTCCATACATGGACAGCTTCTTAGCATTTTCCAAAAACTGAATGTCAGCTTGGGCCGGAGTCATTCCCCTACACACACACACACACACACACACACACACACACGAGATTAAAATAGGAACTTAAACTCTGTAAATAGCTCGTTTATGACATAAATAACTTCGTTTGGGTTTAGCCCCGCCCCCCCATTTGACTGACACAGGCTGAGACCAATGAGAGTGAAGCTGGACAGCGCTCTACAGCGTTACCAGTGGTAAAACGTGCACAGACCGGTGCGCTTTGTGCAGCTCCACCACTTTCTCCTCCAGCTCTCTGGTCTGGTTGGGGGCGAGCTGGAAGTCGCTGACGGAGTGCGGGAGCTGCTCGGCCGAGTCCTGATCCCCGAGTTCAGCCTGCAGCGTGTAGGACCCGAGCAGAGCCAGAGTGACGAAGGAACAGGGCAGACGTCCGGAGACGATGTCCTGCCTCAGCTGGAGGCACAACAAATACCTGCAGAGAGAGAAACAGAGAATGGGTGTATACTAAATCAGTTTAACTTAAGACTACGCAGCGCTGTGGCGTCTCACAAAACAGTGAACCGTGACATGGCGGTTTATCAGAGCCCGATGGTCACAGCAGGTGCGTGACCTTTAGAAAGTGCAGAAAGCACAGAGCCCGACCCGAACGCCACAATAAGCTTCTGATGAACACAAAGAGCCTCGCCTGAGAGGGACGAATCTGCTCATTGTGTGATAGAATCAAACGAAAACAAATCAAACAGGAGCATCTCACGGACTCGACACGCCCCGCGGATCAGACACAAATTCTCCTTCATTCCTTTCAGCGTGCGTGTTTGGGTACCTGGTTATATCTTCAGTGAGCTGGGAGGGATCTGGGGGGTAGAACTTCACGTTGAACGCAAACTGCCACTGAGAGTCTGGAGGGACGAGACACGAGAGAAGCCGTTCAGATTTAGGCAGCACAGACCCGAGAAAAACCTTTTCAGGAAACGGAACTCATTACGCTCCTGCCGCCATTCTGTTCATCTCCGGCTCCCTCCGGCGGCACTGATTAGGCATCGGACGACACGTACGCCATCCCATAATACCCATAACAACCTAAATAACCAAGCAACCGCTGCTGAGGAGGGAGTGTTAAGAGTTCATCTGGAGACGGAAGGCTAAAAGCCCCGAGATAAACCTCATCCAACACGATAGCCAGCGCGTCTAAGGATCGGGGCAAAAAGCATACGTCCATATTAACACCCGTCCGTCCGTTAGGAGTTAGGACATCCTAAATTTTAAAGTGTATAGTTGACATTTCCACTAACAAACGCTTCTCAGTAATCCTGTGACAACTGTAATCTAGGCAGCAATTAGGCAGAAACGGGGAAAAAAAAAAAAAAAAGACCAAAACAGAGGCTGGACTAGTTTGGCAGGCGAAGTGGGGAATAAAAAAAACTGTGCGGTGGAACAGAGGGTGAAATGGGAGAAATGGGGTCGCTGGAAGTTTAAAAATTGTTGGGAAAAGTGAGAGGTAAAAATTAGCTGGGCAGAGTGGAGGTAAAAACTTACTGCAAAGAATGGGGGGTAAAAAAAAACATCCTGGGAAGGAGGAGGGGTAAAAACATGCCGGGAAAAGTGGTGGGTAAAAAAACTTCCTGGCAGGAGTGGGGTTTTAAAAATTGTTGGGGAAAAGTGGGAGTAAAAACTTGCAGGAGGAGAGGGGGGTAAAACCACGAAAAGGGTAAAAACGTATTGCAAACACTGGCGGTAAAAACTTGCTGGAAAAATTGGGGAGTAGAACCGTGCCAGAAGAAGTGGGGGTAAAACCCTTGAAGGGTGGAATAGGGGTAAAAACTTACTGGAATGAGTGGGGTTTAAAAATTGTTGGGAGAGGTGGGAATTAAAACCTGCCTGGTGGAGTGGGGGTAAAAACTTACTGCAAAGAAGTTAGAAGAAATCTGCTGGGAGGAATGAGATTTTAAAAACTGTCGGGGGTAAAAACTTGCTACGAAGAGCGGGGGTAAAAGATAGTTACACTAAAAGAAAACTTGTTGGTACACGTAGAGGGTAAAACCCTTGCAGAGTGGAGTGGGGGTAAAAACGTATTGCAAAGGGGGGGGGGGGGACCTTACCTGGGAAGAACGGGGTTTGAACAAATTGTTGGGAAATGTGAGGGGTAAAAACTTGCTGCAAAGAATGGGAGGTAAAAAAATAGCTGGAATGAGGTGCCGGGAGAAGTGGGGTTTAGACATTGTTGTGAGGAGTGGGAGCTCAAAACCTTGTGAGAAGAAGTAGTGGAGTAAAAACCTGTGTAAGAGTTGGTTTAAAAAAAAAAATGTCGTGAAAAGTTGAAAAAGTGGGAGTCTAAAGCTTGCAGGGGCCAGAACGGTGTCAACAAGGATGACTGTGGGAGGTAAATGTAAAAAACAGGACTGTGCCAAGCACATGAGGCAAAGAAATGCCAGCTGAACCAGAGGGACGATCTCGGTGGGCAAGAGTTGGGGTAAAAACACTGCTGGGAGGAACCAAAGCCAAATTTGGGGTAAAAACTCCATCATTGTGCCTTAAACCAAAAGGCGTCTCGATGCTGTTCATCAGTTCATGAATCCTTTCCCCTGGGGCAGTTGGTTCTCAGAGCAGGGGTAGAAAATCCAGGCTCCCTTATTGAATGTGTTCTTTCAGGTTTAGTGAGTTGTGGATCTGCATGCTTTCCCTCCGAGAGGAATGTACAGTAATAAACGTCCCAGCATCCCCTGCTCCCAGACACCAATAACAGTGCCTATATTGTAGCCCACTTAGGAACAGAGGGGGCGGGGGGGGGCAGGAAAAGAACAAAGGCGAGAGCGCAGTAAGAGAGCACGAGGGGAACCGTTTTTTTTTGTTTTTCGCATTGGGAGTCTGTACTGCTCCAGATAGGGAGCGCTAAAATAAAATCAATCATTTAGGAGAGATGGTACGTCCCGCTCCGGGGGAATCTAGGTCGTTCAGACGTGTGTGTGTGTGTGTGTGTGTGTGTGACCTCCATACAGTAGGCTGGAGCTATTTTTAGATCTCTGACTTTCCTGATATCCCATCGTTCCTGTCCTGTAATGTGGCCCCGCCCATCTGGAACATGGCGGCTGCTTTGCGATTTCTTTACAAATTTCTTTATTTCTGCATAAATATGAGCTCAAACCATCAGATTTCAGTCCTAAGGGCAGATTTCTCAGTGTTTTACGTTCTCCAAATGTAACGCTGCTCGTTTAAACCCAAAAGTTTATTTTTGATCAGATTTTAGATGCATACTGTACCGTCCAAAAGTCTTAGGCCACCATTAGATTGGTTGTGGTTTTTTTGCAATTCTGTAATGACGCTCCATAATCCTCTTTCTCACTGATCTTCACTCCAATCTGTGAGCTTTAGCAGAGATCTTATTTTTCACCCTGTTATCCTTCTAAAAAAAGTGGTTCTTGGCCTTCTAACTTCAAAAAGCATTCCTGATCAGCCTCCTCCCTTCTTCGATCGGACCTGCGAAGGCTCAGGTGTAAGGGGAGGAGCTCAACACTACATTACTCCTTAAGCTATTTAGAAGCTGTTCTGCTTGTTTTTCCATTTTGAAATACGCACCACACAGTTCCTGCATTTTCGGGGCTGGGTTCTAATAAAGAGACTGAGGCTGCAGAAATACAAGTACTGTGCCAAAAGTCTTAGGCCACCATTAGACGAGATATAGCATTGTTTCAGCAACGGTATAATGACCCTATATAGTTATTTCTCGGTCTCTTTATTGGAATACAACCAGAAAATAGGGGAAATGAAACTGTATGCAGGATTAATACAGCTTCCATGGGCGATAGCAGCATCTGGCAGCTTTGTGGATATGCGAAGCTAACCCTTCTACATCTTTTTGGAAGGGTATCAGCCAAGGAACTACTTTTTCAGATGGGGAACAGGCTGAAAGTAAGATCTGCAAAAGCTCACAAAGATTGGACTGAAGACCAGAGGGAAAGAAGATTATGGAGAGATGAACTGCTAAAAAACAAAGCTAATGGTGGCCTAAGACTTTTGCACCGTCCTGTATTTAAAGGAAACCGGACTGATCTTGTCATAACCGGCTGCTTTCCAGTATTAAAGTTCCCTCAATGGACTCAATCATGAACCGTGCAGTGTTTGCGTCTCCATCCTCTCCCGGCGTCCCTCTGATGGCGTTCAGGGAGCTCGCTCCGGCTCCCGTCTCTTCGTGACGTCCCTTCAAATCAATTTGAATTTACTGGTGACCTCAGAGGACCACAGAGGCTCGGGTTACAGCCTTCAGAAGAGGCCGAGAGAAAACGAGAGGCACTCGAGTCACAGCAGGAGACTATTAGAGGTTATTTTTTATTTATCCCGGATCGGATCATTACTAAACTTCCCCGACGCTCGCCCCCACCCCCGCCCCCGCCCCCGTCAGGCTCCTCAGATGAACGTACATTCTTCCACTCGGCCCCTCAGCCTCTCACAGGGAAGTACCTAAAGGCCAGCCAGAGTGTACGAGCTGCGCCAGCCACCAGATGTCAGCGTCTGAGTCCAAGTCCTGCCGAACCAACGCCCTGCTGAAATCAGACCCCCACGCCGCACGAGGCACAGGGGTCTCAGGCTGAGCCTCAGGCGGGGCCGGGACGCAGACAGCGTGGGTTAAGGGAAAAACTCTCTAAAACCCATCCTTAAGAAGAAGTAATCACGTACGTCACCATTGTTTTGATACACTCTGATCGGAAAAAAAGTGCTCAAAGGCCGAGAGAAAAGAAAATGCAATGAATAACACAGTTGAAAGACTTAAAAATACTTTTTTCCACCATTTTGGAAACGAAACTTTGAATCGATGATCAGAATCGTAGTCGACAAAATGCAAAAAGATTAGGAGAATTTTTGGCAGTTACTCAGGCGACGTTACAGTGCGTGATTCAGACAGTTTGTCAGGATTTTCAGCCTTTAATCCTTCACTTTAATCCGTGCTCTGGGTTTGGATAAACTTTGAGGCACCCCAGAACTAAACATGACCCTAATTTCTGTCACAAAGTGTCCGATCTCGAAACAGGAGCCTGATTTATAGCTCACTATTCTTTTCAACCAGGTTTTCTGTAAACCTTCCTGCGCTCATGAATACTCAGCATCGGCTAATAAACTCTATCACAGTCATAAAATAGTGTAACTCCTCCAGTTATTTGGTCTTAGCTCAGATAGGGGTGGAGTTACCCTGATTAGGGGCGGGGTTATGCTAATGAGCCGGTTTGTGACGCATAAAGCAGAGCCGAATCTAAAGAAGCAGGATGACAGAAACGACCGGGCAGCGAGCGGGTTTTGCATAACACGTGAGCGCGGGCAAGCCGGGCGCACGCGGATATTTTGGCAAACTTTGACTATGCAAATCCTTCGTCCTTCCTGGATCCTTCATGACGGAACTCCCACTCGATTCTCCTCACGCGGCGCAGCAATAACGAACCTCCCGATGATTAACGTTAATAAGTAAGAGCAGTGCGGGTTCACAGGCTGATCGTTTCTGTGCATCACCTCCCATTCCAGCCTAGATTTATCGAACAGACAATAAAAGCATCCTGATCTCTGACTTAACGTTCAGGCCGGAGGAGGAGCTGAACTTTATTTCTGCCGCTGCGGATCTACTTACTGCGGATCTGCCGTTTGATCTCTTTGGTGGGATCCAGCCAGCACTGGGAAAGCAGAAGAAGAGAGCACAGGAGTTTATACAAGCCCACGAAGCGGGACGCTCAGACAGCAGAGCAGCCGAGATCTCGCGCCGCTCTGTAATAACACTCGCGCTGCCATTTACTCACATTCCAGAAGGTCAGATCTTATTTACGAGCCAAGCTATGGGGGACGTCTGCAGTCTAGACGTGTTATTTAGATTCATGCACGGTCTAACCAAACAAAACAAAACTTTTTTGGCATGTGTAATTTGTCTTCTTACTTTATTCCTTTGGTTCAGATACATAAACATGGCACAAAAAAACACAAACACAATCTGGGAGAGCAAATAAATAGATTGTTTTATTTATTTATTTATTTATTTATTTATTTATTTTAAGCCATTCCAAGGTTTTAGTATTACTTTTACTGGGGGCAAATTATTGTTTCTTTTTTTTGCTCACTTATGTGAGGTCACATTGTGCTCTGCTCTGCTGCTGTGTCTGCAGGGACGGGAAAGTGTTCAGTGTTCAGTACATTTTTTTAAATTATAATATTTTTAAAATTCTGTTAATATTTTAAAGTTTTTTCCTAATACGTTCCCCACTGTGTCCACAAACGCTACATAATATGAAAAAGAAAGAAGAAACAAACAACCAATGCCACATCCTACCCAATCAGGAAGGATTTCAATTGATTATTAAAGATTCAATAAAGAACCATAAATAATTCATCCGTGTTTCATTCAGTCATTTTAAAATCACAAATCGTTAGAAGAAAATCCCAGTTTTAATAGTTTTAGCTTAGAACTATGAGGGCAATAAAAAATAATAATAAAATAAATAAATAAATAAATCGTTCATTAACTGTAATCGAGGTAAAGTCTTCAACTAATCCTGATTGATTATATTTTTAATTGTTTTTTTCTTTGAAAAGCAAAACAATATATTAAGGCTATTGAAATTTAAGCAACGATGAAAAAAGTGGCTAAATTAATGAAAAACCTGCAAAAAAATAACTGTTCAGTATTCGGACAAATGTTTCATTTCAATATCAGCCAGATTTTTTTATTTCGGTGCATCCCTAATTAATTCCTGCCCTCTTTTTTCAGTGGCGCCCCCAGTTTTACTGCCCCCGGTGGAGACCCCGATACAGAACGAACGCCGCGCTCAGAGCGAAACGAGCAGCGCATCAACGTCACAACCAAAATCAGCCACTCACTTTCTGGTCTGCGTTGTCTTTGAAGCTCAAGCCGAAATAATCCTTCTCCAGGAGGTTCAGGTGCTCACACACCTTATAAAACAGGTACTGGCCCTTAGCTCGCTTCTACAGAGAGGAAAAATGAGGGGGGGGGTGGGGGGGGAAATAAAAAATAAAAAAAGTGTCAGAAAAATGTAAAACATACACAACAGCGCACCTACACTCTTCACTCTTCTGGACGGTTAAAATTTGGCTATGGGACACCGACGGGGCAAGTCATCGAAAATGAATTGAAGTCGACAACCTGGACAATTTTGGCTTTTTTAAAATTCTGTTAACGCTGTTTTTATTCTCTTAACACATTCGCCACTGCGTTTACAAACGTAACACTACACGAAAAAGATTCAAGAAAATGAAAAGAAATATGCAATAAACAGTTCATCAGTTTCTGATTTTAAATCACGATGTTATGCAGTCTTAGGTTAGAACAATAATATAATAAGAAGTTATACGAGTTAAACAACTACAAAACCCCCCCAAAAATATTGTTCACAACCCTGATACTGACTTAAGGTCAAATTTTCAGGCACTAGGATGACATGAAAAAGTTTGGGCTCCTTTCCAAATCATCCACTAGCTTTTAAAAGAACTCTAAAGGCCTTTTCACATCAGGGGGAAAAAAAAAAAAAAACAACGCACCTTTCGAAAAAGAAGACCCATATTAATGCCCCCCGAGCCCGAAACTGGCAGACTGTTGTTTGAGCTGCGTAATGTTTAATCAGAGCCTGTTCTGATTTCTGCATTAAAATCAGGCTGACCAATCAGAGCTCGGTCGCCGGGCAGAACAGCTCAAGACCTTATAGGACGAGCAACAGGCTGCCTCTGAAAACATGGATATTTAAAGAAAAGATCTGGTGGAATAGAACTGAAAGGCTGGAGAATGATGGAGATAAAGCTCACAGGGACTGGATGGAAGCATCTGATTATTTATCCAATCTGTTCATGCTCACAGAAACACAAACTAGGCCTTCCTGCGCTCTTCACTCAGGTCTTTGTTTATGTAAGCTGTGAAGAAGACAGGCTGAGATCTCCGACACATTAAGAGAAGGGAAATTAAAGAAAGCAAAAGCATTTGGGGAGTTTGAGTGTTTAGACATCAGCCTTTCCCAATGTAATCTGGAACACCATTCGATTTTACCGTCGCTACACGCCTTGATGGTCTCAGTAAGAGATTCCAAAAACTGATTCACATTCCTGCATTTTTCCTCCGTTTGTCTGAACTGGATTTTCCACCAGATAAACTTTAACGGCCGTCCGTTCTGACTGCTGCTTTTGACAGTTAAAATGACAGCAGGTCTTGTTTGTGCCCATGCGAGCCTCCTGAGGAATGAGGAGGCCAAATGCCACCCGGGATGCCAGACGCGCTCATCAGCGCCTTTGATGCGAGCCTGATGGAATCTGAAATGAGACCGGTTCAGACTAGCCTACACAACAATGCCTCTCGGAGTCACAGTGCTGCTCGTCTGGAATAAAGGGGCGCCAGATGACCGGCAGATGTTGGCGTCTGCTGGAACGCCGTTTCCACAGATCCTCCATCTTTCTCAGAGCTCCACAATGGAGCAGTGTTAGTGGTGTCACTGTGCTCCCGGCACCAAAGCCTCTCTGTTACCCTCGTTAATTTAAGAAGGTGCCCAACCACTGACTGGGTCACATATTTCTGTCTTCTGGATTTGTAGTTCAAATAAAAAAAACTACGATCTGAGTGGAAACGATCAAATCACTAACACTGGCACTGGAGCAGGGAACTGGGACCGGATTCACCGAAGCTGCTCGAGAAAAAAGAAATGTGTATATTTTAACTCTTTAAAAAGCTCTTTTTAAATTTTTAGATTTTATTTGTAATTTTTTTTCTTCCCTCTCCCCCCTTTCCTTCTGTTTTTTTAAATTATGTATTAATTTAAATTCATATGAATTAATTTTATGATTTATAAATATTAATATTTATTAATTATATATATGTATCTTTGGTACTTATCACTCCATTTTTTTTATTTAATTGTATTTATTTTATTTTTTCTTCCCTCTCCCCCCCCCTTTTCTTCTGTTTTCATTTTTTTATAATTTTAATTTTATGATTTATAAATAATAATATTTATTAATTACATATATGCATGTTTGGTACTTATATCTTTCCCTTTTATTTATTTCATTTTATTAAATTTTTTTTCCTTCCCTCTCCCCACATTTCTTCTGTTTTTATTATTTATTTATTTTAATATTACTTAATTTTATTATTTATAAATAATAATATTTATTACATGTGTATGTTTGCCACTTATCTCTCAATTTTATTTCTTTAATTTTATTTATTTATTTTCTTCCCTCTCCCCTCCCCTTCTGTTTTTATTTTATTAATTACATGTATGTTATTCATTTTTTTCTTTATTATTAATAATATTTTCATCATCCTGTCCTTCTCCAATACTTTAACTCTTTAAAAAGTTGAACTTTTGACTGACCTCTCTTTATGTTATTTTTTTCTTCCCTCTCCCCCTTTCCTTCTGATCCCGTCCCCTCTCCTCTCAGTCAAATTAATCCACCTACTTAAGAGGCTCGGCTGCTTCTACCCCATCAAAGTTGGTTATAACCGGGTAATTAAACTTCCCATAACAACAGACCAACCAAGTTCAATCAGAGGGAATCACAGGGCCCAAGGCCAGTCAGTCAGAAAGGGTAACATCATCAACACCCACAAGAGAGAAGGAAAACTGCTTCCATATGCTGCCTCCTAACAGCGTCCACTGGATGTGTGTAGCAGGTTAACCTGACCAGTATCTCTCACACACACACACACACACACACACACACACACACACACACACACACACACACACACACACACACACACACACACACACACACACACACACACACACACACACACACACACACACACACACACACACACACACACACGCGCGCGTTATCTGATCTCCCATCTATTGTGTATTCAGCGTTTAGGAGAGCTACTCGGTGTAATTGAGGCTTAATCACTGGTGAGAGTGACAGGGCCGCAGTTTGCCCTCCACAGGTTGAATGTGTGTGTGTGTGTGTGTGTGTGTGTGTGTGTTTCAGGAGGATCAGCCTGAACAAAGCGTTTGGTGAGGTGCTTTCTGAGTGGGACAAAGCGAGGTCTGTTATAACAGCAACCGAACAGACAACAGGGCAGACCTGCACATTCAGCAACGGCAGAGAAGGTAAACACACACACACACACACACACACACACACACACACACACACACACACACGAAGAGACAGAGATGCAGAGGGGAAAGCAGAAAGCCAGACAGAGGTAGAAACACAGAGACAGACAAAGACAGAGAGAGACAAACAGAGGGACATACAGACGAGCACAGATGTACAGACAGACAGACAGAGAGTGAGTGTGTGTCGGCACTGCTCACTAAAAACAGCAGAGACAGAGCTGCACTTCCTCACTGAATGCACCACAGATACAAACATAAGAACTGAATTCTTCTCCAAATTTAACAAAATCTGTCCCGACTTTAATGAACTGCCCCACCTACTGGGGGAGAGCTGCACACCAGCAGCACAGGTACGTACAGACCGGTCACCTGATGAGGAGCAGTGAGTGACCGCACACACACACTTCGGAATTTTATTTTATATTACTTGTTTACCTGTCTATTCACTTTATTTTGTTAATCTTTCTTCTTATATTTTATCTTAATTACTGTAATATCTCTTACCTCAATATCTTATTCCAACCATTGCATTTTTATTTCCTTTATTGTACTGTATTTTAACTCTCATTTCTTTTTGATTGTATGTTTTTGATTCTCTTGTATCCGAGCTTTGGCCATACACGTGTACATATCTGTCATGGCAATAAAGCAACTTCTGAATCTTGAGAGAGAGAGACAGAAAGAGATGGAGAGACACACAAAGACAGACAGACAGACAGACAGACACAGAGAGACACAAACAGAGAGAGAGAGAAAGACACAGTCACACACAGACCCACAAAGAGACACACACACACACACACACACACACACAGAGTTTTTACTAGCATTACTTTATTACAAGCTCCCCTGTGATCTATTCCCAAGCAACATCCCAAACACAACTGGCCAACCAATCACAGTGAGGCTCAGCCCCCGGCCCAGATGATCAGTGAAGCCCTCACTCAGCAGCCTGATGATCCCATTAGTGCATTACTACTGCTGAACTCTCTCTCTCACACACACACACACACACCAGTAAGGTCCAACCAGTACACTTAAACAAAAACTACAACCCGACGTTTGTGTGTGTGTGTGTGTGTGTGTCCTGCATCATGTGCAAGGAAAAATGTTTCAAATATTATAAAAATAGAAAACCAGAAGAACATTCTGAGGAGCTCTAAATAACCGGCTCTAGAGTTCTGCTGCAAAAAGAGCATGACCTACAGCAGATCTGTGTGTCTGTGTGTGTCCTTCACCTGGAGCCTCATTCCCATGTTGTTGACAGTCTGGCCAGGTCATGAACTGACCCACATGCCCAGGTCCACAACAAGTAAACAAATAAAATTGGAGCGTACAGAAATTTGCCATGTTCACATATATTACCTCCCTTACACACACACGCGCGCGCACACACACACACGATAATGAATCAGATGATGAATGGTCTAGACGGCAAACAAGGAAGCGTCCACACACACACAGCTCTACAAAAGTGTGGGACGTCCTTTTGAAGTCTCAATGGACGTCTCCCGTCCTTTCCCAAATCCCGTAAGCCCTCACGCCCCCTCACACCCCCCTGCTCTCTGTTACGTAGCTCAGGAAAAGTGCAGCCCTGACATAACTCACAATCAGGAGGATTAAACCTCCACGCCTGTGTGTGTGTGTGTGTGTGTGTGTGTGTGTGTGTTGTGTTTTGTGGTGAGACACAGAAGAGCGAAGAGGGGGAAAGAGAGAGAGAGAGAGAGAGAGGCAGTATCAGTGGTTTAGTCTGAGGTCTGAGGGCCGGGGGAACATTTAAAAATCAAAACATGATTTTCAAAAAAAAAAAAAACGATTTCCAAAAAAAAATCGATCCACACCCAAAACAAAAAAGAAGGCGGACCAAAAAAAAAAAAAAACCGCACCCCTAGGCCCCCGGACACCCCGTCTACCTTGGTCTGTTGCTGCACTGCAATTACAGCAGTACCTTTTGAAGCCTTTTGACAAAAACCATTCAGAGATTTAAAGATCTCTTTCACATGAAATTTAGGACAAAATAGTGTTGTTATTAATCTAAGGTCCTTAAGCTCTCAAAAAAAGTGAAGTATGGCGTGCCTCAGTGGGTCCAGTGCTTGCTTTGGAAATAATAAAAAGGATGTTTGTTATTGTAATTTTCTCTTACTTAAACTCAGAATTTTAAAAAAACTGAGGTGCTATTAGGTGGGGATAAAAAAACCACCACACAAAGGACTGTGAGGGGAGGACAGGGTTGGCTACATTCTTCCTACATTAGGGGATGGCTTCTGTCCCCAGTAAGTATTGCCCAGGTCCGTCTGTAAACACCTTGGGGGTTCAATTTTGATTCAGATCTCTCCTTTGATGCGCACATTAGCAGCATTCACTCGAAATGGCTTTTCTTTCAATTACCGTAAAATAAAAAAAAAAAAAAAAAAACGCAAAACTTAGAAAGAAAAATATCCGCTCTTTTAATGATGGCAAGAAAAACCTTTTGTTGTTCATGGCGTTATAAAACCTTCAAAGGTGGGATTTAAACTGTAACCGGGTCCTTAACTTACTTGGAAATGCCTCTAGTACATCTATATAAATTTAATAAACTTTCCAGTTAGTTCAGGAATGCAGGCGGCCCGACTGGGGCTAACCTCGAAACTAAAAAATTTGATCATTCATATTTCACTCTGTTACTATCATCACCTGCACTGGTACCAGTTTCAAATTCTTGCATTGATTTACAAAATACTTCTTTATTTTAGCACTTATAAAGCTCTACCATTGGCCTGGCCCCCACATTATCTGAGTTGGACCTCCTTAAGGAGTTACACATCCAAAACTCGTCTACTTCGTTCGCAGGGTTTTGGCAGGACTTTCTTTTAGTTCTTAGGATTTTTAAAAAAAAGTTCACCAGGGGCAGGGGGGAAAAGGCTTTCTCATAACATGGGCCCCCCCACTATGGATTAAACTTCCCACTTCGTTCGAGATTTTTCAGGGACCCACCCTCCAAAGTTTTTTTTAAAGTATAGGCTAAAGACATACTTATTTTTTTTTACGCACCAGGCTTTTGACTAGGATTTAGAACCACGGTTGCATGGTTGTGGAGGTTTTTTGCTGGGGCGGAGTTTCTGGAGTCATGTCTGGCCTGCCTTGCCCTTGTCCGCTTAGACGGGAGGTGATAATTCATGTGGGGCGGTTGTCTGGGCTGAAAACTAGGCTTCGGTAATCGGATCTTGACTCATGCAGCCTTGCCTTAAGAATAAGGGCCAGGGAGCTGGGGGTTCAATAGTCAAAAGAGTGTTATGGTGATCAGAACGTTGGGTTGCTCCTTGTATTATGCCGCTCGTGGGGTTGCCAAGGTCTCCATGTGAATTACCTCCTTGGCTTGTGTTTTACCTCCAGGTTCTCCTCTTTCTAGGCTTTCTAGCTATGCTGGGCTATAGGCTAATGCTTGCCGGGGGTCTCAATGCTACACCTTTGGGATCAGTTGAATTGTTAAATAGGACACTGTGTCTTCTTAATCAGGTTAACTAATTACATTCTTGTTTTCTCTCCGGAGGGCTGTGTTCCGGGCAGTATCCAGCCCCACACATGGATGTTTCATAGATGGAGGTCCAAATCAAGCTGCTTCCGTAATCAGGCTCCCCAGCCCCACCATAACCCGGGGGGGCCACTTAATTGCGGATTGTGAATACTTCACATTTTTTTTATTTCGAAACTTTTGGGACTCCATGACTTTAAGTTTTCGGCTCTTAGATTTAAACATTTCTACGCCCCCCAAGGGGGGAGGGTTGGGTCCCTTTTTGGAACGTCTTGGTCCTTCCTAAGGTTTCTTCCTAGGGAACAGGGAGTTTTTCCTTGCCACTGTCGCCCTAGGCTTGCTCAGTTTGAGATTGGACGTAGTTATTAGGAGATAATCTAAACTTGTAAAGTTGCTTTGAGACAATGCTCCATTGTAAAAAGCGCTATATAAATAAATCTGACTTGAATTGACTTGACTTGAAATAGTAACAGCACTTAACACCAACACTACGCTTACAGACGTTAACATGAGCTGGTGGTTAGGAAAAATTTAACCCAAAAACCTCGATCCTAATTCCTAAAGGATTCGACCCTAGGCCTTGGCCAACCCTGACCTGAACCCCAACCTTAAATGTTGACCCTATAACCCTAAATGTAACCCTAAACCTCAATCCTAAAACCTAACCCTACCCTTTAACCCACCACTGCCTTGAACCCTGGCCCTAACCCTAAAACCAGACCCTAAGCCCCAACAGAACCCTAAAGCCTAACCCTAAATCTAAAACCTGACTAAAACTTAACCTTAAATCCCTAATGTAACCCTAACCCTCAATCCTAACACTAAACCTTAAAACCCTAATCCTAAATCTTCATCCAAAAACCCTAATGTGACCCTAAAACCTAACCCAAAAACAACAAACACACACGCACACACCCTTCACCCTCTTACCTCCACCTCACAGGGGAACTGGGTCCCATCCAGCAGGGTCACATGACACACCACCATCTTCATCTTCTTGCCCAGCCTGAGCGGGGACAGTCCGCCGCTCTCCTGCTCCTCCCCCCCTCCTCTCTTCTGCTTGGCGTCCCCCTCCTTATCGTCCCTGGCGGGCTGTGAGGAAGAACCCAAAACACAGAGAGGTGGAGGCCGTTAGTAAACTCCAGCCCGAACCCGAGCTCCCGACAGCAGCAGAGCGCACCATCTCCACCGGGGCAGATCGCTCCGAGATGAGCTCACCGGGTGGAACCCGAACTACAGGACTGAGGAAGCGCACTTTCCGGCGGTATAATTACGACGTTATTCCCCCCGAAACGCGGGTTATCATGAATGGGGAACCATTTCCACTGCGCTAATAAAATACAAGACGAAGGCAGGATCTTTTAAAACCCATCACCTGCGTCTCGGCGCTGCACACGGAGTTCTGCTCCACCCCCTCGTCTGCTTTCAGCAGCTGCTCCCCGCTCGTCGCCTCTTGTCCCGCCTGCTCCTGCTCCTCCTGTACCTGAGTGGGCGTGTCAGCGAGGGCGGGGCCTTCTTTAGGCTCCTGGCTGAGGGACTTTTGGCGCTTGAGCCACGGAGGCAGGAAGCGAGAGATACCCTTCTTCTGCCCACCGGATGGAGACGGGCTCGTGCGCTCCGAGGGTTCCGCAGACTCCGACTCCGCCTCCTGTAACCACGGTGATACATGTCATTCAAAGCTACTATTACATAAGACAGAACCGTTACAAAACTACCCCCTGCGCTGCTGTACCTGGGGGTTCTCGGGGTGGCCAGGGGCGGGTTCTGCTTCTGTGTTTTTCGAGTCCTCGCCGGGTTCAGTCTGGTGCTCCTCAGAAGGCTTCTCCGGCTCCTTCTTCACCTCCGGCTCTGATCCAGCTTCCGTCGTCATCACGCCCAATCACACTGAGAGAGAGAGAGAGAGAGAGAGAGAGAGAGAGAGAGAGAGAGAGAGAGAGAGAGAGAGAGGGTTTGTTTTGCTTATTATTGTTTAATCATCAGGATCAAGGTTATATCGATCAGGAACATCAAGCACACTCACAGCAGGGCAATTTAGAGACACCAATCAACCCAATGCGGAAATCGAGAAAACTAGAAACTGAGTAACCCACACAATGCAAAGCCGGGGATCTTCACTCCACTCCATGTTGGTTATTATATTTTACCTTAATTACTCTAATAGCTCTTTAAAATAATATATTCCAACCACTTCATTTTATTTCCTTTATTAATATTACTATTGAACTCCTTTCTTTTCGGCTGCATGTCTATTTTGATTCTTCTATAGCCGAGCTCTGGCCAATAAAGCCACTTTTGAATCTTGACTCTCAAAAGAAAGACAGAGGAAGAAACGGATAGAGAGTGAGAGACAGAAGGGAGAGGGACAGAAAGGGAAACAGAGACACTAAAAGAGAGCGAGCAAGAGGAAGAGGGACACAGATCAAAGCAGAGAGGGAGACAGAGGTACGGGCCGGTTCCAAAATTCCAAGAACCCGGTACCTGTTATAAACAGAATTTCCGATTTCACGTTTCGGTTCCCACTAAGGCATCTTATGCTTCAAATACACGGCCGAGATCAGTGCAAAAGCACGTCTCTACTAAGGGGAACACACGTATCGTCTTCGTCAGCAGATTTAACGGAAGCCCCATGAGTGTGCGCACATCACACACCCAGTCACTCATTACCCACGATTCCAGAGTCCAGAACCTCCATCAGTCCTTAACGCGAGCTCATCACATGACGGAAGAGCCTCGCTCAAACGGCCGCGATTCAGTGCTACGTTCAACAGAAGCTACAGCACTCTCTGTCTGGCAGGTCTGCACAAAGGTCTGACCTCAACCCCACTGGGATGAATCGGGACTCTGGGGCAGTGTATCACACAACAGCAGCACCACAAGGGACCTCCGGTGTCTTAAACTCTAACTGAACGCAATACAGATGGGATGAGCAGTGCTTTTGAGCACTATGGCTATCCGTATCACAAGACCTTGTTTACAAGGTAAAAGCTTTTATGACTGTAATTGCATCACGTCTCCAGAGGGACCATCTGGTGACCGCCCATTACCGCGTCTCCACACACACACACACACACACGCGCGCACACACAGCACTAAAGCATGAGCAGTTACGAGAGACTGCAAAGACAGAATGTCCAACACGACAAAAGACAAACACTGAAAGTTTCACTTCCCTGACTCACCCTCCCAAACACACACACACACACACACACACACACACACACACACAGAGAGAGAGAGAGAGAGCACTAAACCATCAGGTTTGTTATCAGATACAATAAACACTGCCAAGGTACAAAACACACAAAGACAGCTATTGGTGGCATTTTATTTCTTTGTTTCCCCATAAAAAAAAAACACAGACACACACAGACACACAGACACACACACACAGACACAGAGAGATCTTGCTGTGGTTTGTCCAGCAAAATGTTTACATTTTATGTAAAAAAACGTTCTGGAAATGTAGCTAAACACAAAAGCAAAAGCCACTTATGGAGCGCGATAGGAGTCAGAAGGGATGTCTTTTGGAAAACAATTATGTTCTTGGGGTCAAAATCTTGAGTACACATTTGCTTCTCGAAGTATTGCAAACAAAAGACAAATTCTTTCATCAATTCATTTTCCTCATGCTGAAAATACCTCTCGCGGGCACCAATCTACACTTTGCGAAGCCAACTGACCCAACAAATGTCATTAGAAAGAGGGCCGTGCCACCCACCAAGGTACCAACCAATACGCGATAACTACGAAGAACAGCAACGATATCTGCCTAACCAAAGAAAACATGGGGCGAATACACACAACCTCAGGTCATCAAACACAATCACAGTGCACAACCCTAAGCCACGCCCCCGAAACACTAACACCGTCTGTAACGTTGTTTTATTAACAAAAACGTGGAAGTACCTACTTTAAAGTAGGAGCTAAAAAATGTCGCTATACATGCAAGAAAGGGGACTCTCTTCTATGAAAAAGTTCCTCCTGTGCAAAAGTGCCTGATGTAAACTACAATGCACACGTGCCTCCTCGACCTCGCCAAACCCCACCACAAAAATAGTAACGCACAAATTTTAATACTTAGAAGGACGAAAAAGGATGGGGGGGGATATTCCTAAACTTTTGCATAAGACTCTACATCCCACCCTGATGTACCACTACGTTACATCTGGCACGTTTTAACGAAACAATAACAAAAATAAATGTGGTAAGAACCGAGACCTTACAGAAAACACTAACACAAACACTGACTGTCTAGGCCTGACTGACACACTGCTGGCTGAGGAAAACCAAATAAAAAACAGCCGATATTAAGGTTCGGCTTCTTCAATATTTTTGACGCTCTTCGTCTTCCATAAGCTATGGAACAGATCTTCCTTTATTGACTGTTGTATTTATTTCCTACTGGATAATGCTGGGCTGAATGAAGCCGGCCGAACGCTGGACTCGGCATTACGCTGATGAAGGTGTGAAGTGTGTGTGATGAATAATGCATGAAGAGTGTGTGTGTGTGTGTGTGTGTGTGTGTGTGTGAGAGAGTTAACGAGGGCCCTTTCGTTACACTCAGCTGACACACACACACACACACACACACACACACACACACACACACACACACACACACACACACACAGCTGTGTTTAGGGGGCTCAGTGGTCCTGACCCTCCCTTCTGGCAGTGCCAGCATGAAGCAAGGGCTGCCGATGCTCAAACAGCAGGCGTAAATGCAGGAACTGCGTTGCTATAGTAACCGTGCCCCCTGGCAACCAGGCACGTGTGTGTTTGAATGTAAAAGGCAGGAAATGAGCGCAAAGCATCAGACAGGCAGCAGGTTTCAGATCGGATCATAGTGTGGATTTAAAAAAAAAATAATAATAATACGAAGCAGACACGGATGATTCCTAAATCCAGCTGCTCTACAAACACCAGCGCAGTGTGTGTGTGTGTGTGTGTGTGTGTGTGTGTGTGTGTGTGTGTGGCTGCTAACGGATGTTATTCTCAATCTAAAAGCCGCACAACTGCACGATGTCCAAGTGTGACATCACAACCCTCTCCACCCACCCAGATATCCCAGAGTTTAAACCCAAACCTCCACCCTTCGGTGGACCAGAAACAGCAACACGCGCACACACACACACGCACACACACTCAGATGTGAACTAATAAACAAGAAATATACATTAAAAGAGTAATTTACTAAAAACAATCAGAAAAAATAAAAACAAATAATACAAACATTCATTAATTAATTCATAAGTAAATGAAATTTATAAGAGTTTTTTCTGATTTATGGACAATCAAATAAAGTAAAACACTCATTTTGCTTTTATGTTCCAGCCTTCTTTGTTGTGCTGGTGTGGAAATGTAGCCAAAAATGTAGATTTTGTTTTATTATTTAAAAAAAAAAAAATTTGAATGATAAATTTGAAAAGTTAAAAAAATGATTATTTATTTATTTATTTACCTTTACTTTCCTGGCACAGTAAGTTTAGATGGCCACATTTAATAGAAATCAACAAATGTAATTATAAATATAACAATTACATAAATAATATAATGTAACAATAGCATAATATAATAATAATAATAATAATAATAATAATAATGATAAAACAAATTAAAACTGTTCACTTTATTGTAAGTGTGGATCAGAATAAGAAAATATCAGTAGTAAAATATGTGCAAAACTACAAGAATAAATAAGTTAAAATGGAAAGAAAAAAGTAAAAAAAAATATTGTAGTGTCTAAACATTCTAGGTAAAAATGACTACTTTTATTGACTTATTACAAACTTTTCTTTAACCTTTAAACCAAAAGAAGTGTACTCTTTATTGTACTACTATTACTTTTACCCTAACTAGCCCTCACTATTATTTACCGCCTTGTTTCAGTTTCTGACACTGCTATGGATAAAGAGACTTTAAAGAACAAAATAAATCAAATCACTTTAGCTCGGTGTAATCAAAAACCCATCCCTGACAGGAAGAGTGTAACCAGAGAACACAGGCCACCACCCCACCGCCAAACGCGAGCACGGCAAGGAAAGAAGAAACATTAGAAGCTGCTGGAGTAATAAAATAAATAATCCGGAGGAAGCATCTGCTGGCGCGGCCGTGTGTTTGAGTCAGCGTTTGGCTTGGAAGCAGCAGATTAAGAGAGGATTATTCGATCCGAGCGCAGATCTGACACGCCACATCACACCGTGACACACTTCCAGAGCTGCTAATCACACCGCGCTCGTCACACTCTCTGCTGGGGGTCACGATTCCAACCATCACTTAGCAAGAGACACCGTAACGATTGGTGCTTTATTAAACATCTGGAACAACGCAAAATCGGGTGTTTACATTTTAAAAGCCATAAATAAATTAGAAAATGTATTATTAATTCATATTTACAGTTGCTTTGTGCCACATAAGAAGATTTAATATTTACTTTTACCTTTCTGTAAGCTACAAAAAACATGTAACATTTTTTATTAATAGTTATTTATTGTTGTGGTGCCTGAAAAGGGTTAAAATAAAGTTTTAGCACTTTAAAAAGTAGAAATAAAACAGAATATTTATTATTAGTGGACATTTACTTTTGTGCCACCTTATGAGCCATGAGTAACGTTTCAGCATTTGAGAAGCTGCAAGTAATATGTATAATATACCAATATTTATTTTTAATTAATATGTATACTTGTGTGCGCACGCTCTCTCTCTATAATAATAAAATATTAAACATTAAAAAAAATATATAATAAATATATTTTAAAATATTAATATTAAATAAATATTAAATATAAATAATGTAATATATATTTACAAAATATATTATTATTATTAATACAAGAAATACAATTACACCACCAACAGGCAGATGGATATTTATATTTACAAATAATACTAAATAATATAAAAACATAATATGATTTATGTTTTTATATATAAAATTTAGATATTAGACATTTTACAATTTAAGAGGCGGTTAAAAAAAATACACTGAACCAATTACACAGTGAAATTTATTTCCATTCAGTGTCATTTTATTTTATTTAAATACTGCTTTGGAAATCACATTAAACTCTTCTTTGTTTTTGAAGAACTTCTAATTTTTATTATTTTATTTTTATTCATCACATATACAGGCCATGTTCTTGTATCATATAGTTTTATATTCTCTATTTTTATACTCTTCATAATACTGCATTAGCTTTTATATATATAATTATAATTATTTGATTTTATGTATTATATTTTCTTTAAATGTTTTCTCTTTAAATTTTTATTTGTAGCTTATGTTTGTTTAAATTAATTAGATTCAATTGTTTAACTCTTACATATAGCATTTAAGAAGTGGCTTCGTCCTTATAAAACTGAGGGACTTTTTCCTTGCCACTGTCACCCCAGGCTTGCTCACTTAGAGCTTTGGGAACAGATCATTGCAAAGCTGCTTTCAGACTAAGAGACTTAAACTCGTAGGCAGACGGTGCATCAGCACCAAGGCATTGTGGGAACTGTAGGCCACAGCGCAGGATCTTCAAAGCCAGCCCACACGGTGCCTCAGATTGGCTTTTGTTCCGTCTCAATGGAAGCGTGGATAGGAACCTGAATCGGGTTTTTAAGCATCCGCTGTGCCTGTTAAGCCCCTGCTTTGAGCTCGCCTTAGGTCGCCCGGGCGCAGCGGCCGTCTCCCGGGTGGGGAGTCGCACCGGCTCTTTTGGTACACAGGTGCACACGGGCCGTAGCAACACGTCTCCGGGGTCTCACACGGCGTGGGATATACGTGCACACACTTACAAAACATATTCCATCCAGGGTCGGGAAATTTCTGTGCCGTACAGGACACACACACACACACACACACACACACACACACACACACACACACACACACACACACACGGGACGGATGAAAACTTTTTTTTGCCTCTACTAGTGATTTATACATTTTTTTTTATTATTATGTATTGACACTAGATCTGTCAATTCAAATGCATTTTGATGCGAAATATTTTTAAAGTTGTAAAAAAGGAACAATTTTTAAACCAACATTATTTCCTGCATCCACATGAGTTCGCTTCAGTGTTTACATTGTAGGGATGTGAATTTGTGGCTGTATTTGACAAGCAGTCTCACAGAATTACAGCGAGATAAGATTTTAACAATCTTACAGTAAATAAAAATGAAAATCCATACATCTGTTTGTGATCAGGTATAAATTAATATAAAAAAAATAAAATAAAAAAAAACTTAAAATAAACGTTATAAATCTCACAAATCGTGATCAAGCCCAATAAAACCCCGATACGATATTTTGTCCACCCCTAGAGGAGATCAGCCAAAAAGAAGTAACCTAATCAACAGCTATAACATACAGTTCAGTACCGACACTTAACGTTACCATCAAAGAACTTAAAAAAACAAAAACAAGACAAAGCGCACAGATCACGTAGACATACCGATGTATTCCCCGTCTGATCCGGAGCCGATCTGCTATAACTACTGTTTATTTTCCCACAGACTCTTCAGAAATTCCAAACCACAGCAACGGCCAACGACCTCTCACCCTTCCCCTCAGCCTCTGAGAGGGGGACAGGAAATCTGCCTGAGTGACACGACCGAAATTCCCATCAGTTTTCCCTCCGTTCACCCTCGCTCACTTCCTCCGGTCCCTCCATCCCAATTCCCCACGTCCGGCCCGGCGCATCTACACCAGGCCTACACTAACTGTGCAGCAGAGACCGAGCACCAGGCCTGGGAGTCGCTGCAGGGGGGCATGATCTATTCGGATCTATTTTTGGGGCGTTCCTGACCCGGTTTACTTTGGCCAGTGACTTTCGTGGTGTTTGTGTGTTTGGGTTTGGAGAGGCTGTTGTGCTGGGGAGCAGCTCCGTCTTATTTGGGGCAGTTAGAGAAAAATAAATAAATACTCCAACTCATATTTTTGTTTGTCTCGTGTGAGAGTCCGTCCCAGTGCACAAAGAGGCCCGGCGTCTGCACCCACCAGTCCCATGCTGTACTAGATATTCCCAAAAGGGGGCGTGGCCTTTGTGTGCTATGCAGTACTAAAGTTTCGGCATCTGAAGGATTCTCAGACATTCTACCAATTCAGATCATGTTTTAATCCTCGGGTGATGAGATAACATAACACGGATCAGTCTGACTCACTAAACTCTGAGAACATGACCAATTAGACAGGCGACAAACCACCAGTAACCATCGACCAGCAACAAACCACCAGTAACCATCAAACCAGCACCAAGCGACCACCAACAAACCACCAGCAACAAGCAACCACCAGCGACCACCGACAAACCACCAGCGACCAACCACCAGCAACAAGCAACAACCAGCGACCACCGACAAACCAGCGACCACCGACAAACCACCAGCAACCACCGACAAACCACCAGCAACAAGCAACAACCAGCGATTACCGACAAACCACCAGCAACCACTGACAAACCACCAGCGACAAAGCACCAGTGACAAGCAACCACCAGCGACCACCGACAAACCACCAGCGACCACGGACAAACCACCAGCAACAAGCAACCACCAGCAACCACCGACAAACCACCAGCGACCAACCACCAGCAACAAGCAACCACCAGCAACCACCGACAAACCACCAGCAACCACTGACAAAGCACCACCGACAAACCACCAGCAACAAGCTACCACCGACAAACCACCAGCAGCAAGCAACAAACGTCTACCGACCACCAACCACCAACAACCAACGATAAACCACCAGCAACCCCCGACAAAGCACCACCGACAAACCACCAGCGACAAGCAACCACCAGCGACCACCGACAGGCTACCACCAACAAACCACCAGTACCAAGTGACAAACGTCTACCGACAAACCACCAGCAACCAACGATAAACCACCAGTGACCACGGACAAATCCCCAACGGCAAGTGACAAACAACCACTAACCAGTGACTACCAACAAACGACCAGTGACAAACGACCATCAACAAACTTCCAACAGGAAGCGACAAACTACCAGCGACAAACAACAAACCACCAACAACCAGTGACAAAAGACAATTGACTACCAACCACCAACAACGGTAAGCAACAACCGACCCCCGACCACCAAATGACCAGCAACCTCCGACCAGCACTAACCGGCCCCTGACAAAAGGGAAGGCCGATACGGTAAAAATGTTATATCACAATATTTAAAGACATTTTTCACAATACATGTGATCGCTGACAAAATGCATCAGAATCCACAGATTCTTAAACTACAGCTCAAATATTATCCCATACTTAGTGATTATTATTCAAAATGTGCTGCACAGCTGTCCTTAGCAAACCCCCCATGGAGAAGTGGGGCACAGCTGCAGCCTGGAGTGGAATGACCTTCTAGAACCAATCAGGCGTGTACAGAAGGGCTCAGTAACGCCACCGAACGCCCTGCTAACGCTGAGATGGCGACCAGATCAGTCCACGAGTGTTTAACAGATGATTTCAGGCATTTCTTCCACCCCAGTGGGCGCAGCAGGAGGCCCGGGCTTTCCTCTGAGAGGCACCGGGTAACAGCCCCATCCAAATCCATGACCTGCCTTTGTAAAGCTGTCACCGGAACCAAATGACTTGTTTAGCTCGAGCGGCCGCTCTTAGCTTTAGTCCCTAAATTGGACTCCAGCAGATAATCTGTTTTTAACTAGGATTGGGACGAGGCCAGAACCCCGGGGGCTTTTTCTTCTCTCGCCAGTTTCTCTTTCATTCCTGCAGACAGACTCTGAATGAAACACACTCCGGCTCGCTCGATCCGGCGCGAGTCCGTCACACACGTCCATCAGGAGGCTAACGGCTAACAGCGTCGGGTGAAGCTCGGAGCTCTGGATCCAATTCAGCTGCCATGGGTTCGGATTCTGTCAACATACTGAATGTTAAAGGTCTCTGTTACGGAACTGAACCAGGATCACCCGGTAAGGGGTTTGGTTTTTCTATTTGTTCACAATGTCAACAAACTACACGCAAAAAAGCACACAGGCACGCGACAAGCGGCTGTCAACAAGCAACAAGCAGCCCCAGACTAAAGACAAGCAGCCCTCTAACAAATGAGAAATGACCACAGACCAATGAAAAACAACAAAGGATCACAGACGAGCGACAAATGGGCACCGACAAACAACAAACACACACGGACAATGCCTCAGACAAAAGATAAGTGGCCCTCTGATGAGCGACAAACAACTCCTGACAAGCTACAAATGAGAAACAACCACCGACCAGCGGCCCCAGACAAAAGACAAGTGCCGCCTGATAAACCCGGCACCAACAAGCAACAAGCAGCCCCAAAAAAGGGGGGGGGGACAAGTGGAGCGGCAATTAACAACCGCAGAACAAAGCCATTAGCCCACACCGTCCAATCCTGCAGAAAGAAAGCCCCGATTAAGCGCGCTCTACAGCGCCACCATAAAAGGGGAGGCTAAACAGGAGAGGCGCACATTTTTGCAGTAATTATAAGGCATGATGGAAACGCATGTGATTACAGCTGCATGGTGGCACAGTGGTTTACAGCGGGCGAGGCCCGGTTCCAGGGGGCCTGGGCTGATCCTCGGTCTCCCAAAGGGGGAGGAATTAGAGGGGGGCCTAAACTTTGCCACCTATGGGCCGTTTACCGATGAATAAGGTGAGCCCGGTGTCAGAAAATCTGGGGAGAGGCGGCAGAGGAGACGCCTTCCTTCTCCATCCCAGCCGATCAGGGCTGCCATGTCCGTGGTTGAAGCGGCTGATTGCTGACCTCCATTTTGGATCAGCATGGACTGATTGTTTTTCCCACAGCCGTTAAGAATTTGATAAGCCCATGAAGGACCCGGTCAAGACGGGAAACCAAAAACAGCCTGTACGAGGGGTTCCGTGTGAGGAGGACCCCCACAAATTAAAAAAATACAGCAACAAACAAAACAGACAAATATCACTGTGCTTCTGCAACATTTCACTGCCATATTCCAAAAAGCTTTTTGATTTATTTTTAAACATTCCTACACAGCTTTAATAATGAAGATAAAGAAAAGTAAAAGAAATGAAAGAATGTGGAAGAAAAGAAAAACAGTGAGCAAATTACTCGAGAAGAAGGACGGACTGAACAAGGAGACGGGGAAGGAGTGCCTAAAAAAAAAAAAAAAAAAGATTAGCGCAAAGAAAATAAAGTAGAAATGAAAGGAAAACAAAAAGGAAATGAGCAAAACACACAAGGGACATGCGTTAAAGAAAGAAAGAAAGAAAAAAAAAAAAAAAAAAAAAAAAAAGAGTTAAAAGGAAGGAAAAAGAAAGGGAGAAAAACGAAAAAAGCGAAAAAAAAAAAAAAGGAACAGAAAGGAGAAGAAAAGTAAGGAAAGAAAAGACAGCAAACTAAAAAAATGGTATGGAGTAAAGCATGGAACGAAAGCAATGAACAAAGAAAACAAAAGGAAATGAACACGAGAAAGAAAGACAAGGGCAAAAGGAAGAAACAAATGGAAGAAAACGACAAAGGGCAGAGAGAAAAGAAAAGAAGATATTGGAAAGCTAACTAAAAACAACAGAGCAAGTGAAAAAGATGAAAACAAAGAGAGAAAAGGAAAAACTAGTAAAAAAAAAAAAAAAAGAAAGATAGAGGAGGAAGAATAAGCGCGAAAGAAAGAACCAGAGAAAGGGAGAAAAAGTATGAAAAAAGAGAAAGAAAACGGGAAAGAGAAAAAGAACAAGAGAAAGAAAGAAATCAAGTAAAAGTGAGAAAGAAAACAAGAAAAAAGGGGAAGATGAAGTACAAATAGAAGGGAGAAAAAGAAAGAAAAAATAACGTAGAGCAAACTAAAAACAACAGAGTGAGTGAAGGGAAAAACAGAAAGTAGGTGAGAGAAAGAAAGAGCAAGAGAAAGTGAGAAACCAAGCAATAAAATGAGAATAAATAGAGAAAGAAAAATAAAAAGAATTCGAGAAAGAAATGAGGCAAAATGAAGAAATTGAAGAAACAGGAGGAAAAAAAAGAGAAAAGAATGCAAGAAAATCATGAAGAGCTAACTAAAACAACCGAGGAAGAAAAGAAAGAGGGAAAAAAACAAGAGGGTAAGAAATGGAGAAAAAGTCAGAAAGAACGCCAAAAAAAAAAAGGGAGAACAGGAAGGGAGAAAAAGAAAGGGAAAAACGCAGAATGAAAGAGAAAGAAAGCGAGAGATAAAAAGGAAAGACGAGCAAAGAAATAAAGAGCGTTGAAAGCGAAGAAAAGAAGAAACACAAAAGGAAAACGATTCCAATAACAACAACAATGGGCGAGAGAAAGCAAAGAACAAAAAGAACAAGAGCGCTCTGAAACTTAGTCTTAGCTCTTAAAAGCATTCAAACACACACCCCACAGGGGGGTTCTGAATCCCAGGTGCGTGTGTGAGTGGTGGTGTGTGTGTGTGTGTGTGTGTGTGTGTGTGTGTTGAACAGTTTGGAGGGAGTAGAAAGAGCAGGGCAGATGTTCGCACCAAAACCACGTCAAAGACGAAACGTTTCGAACCTTCTGAATGACCTTCAAAGGGCTGAAGATCAAACGGCGTCTGCAGCAGAAAGCTTAAAGCTTCGGTCCGTCCTCACCTTCAAACGTCCAAAAGCCACGACCGCTCCCCGGCCTCAGAGCCCACAGTACACGCGACTCTACCCTCCGTCCGAAACGCCGCCCGCAGCACAGCAACCCAACCCAACAGCGCCCCCTAACCACTTCCTCATTACCGATACGATGACTGAATTCCTAAGCAGCGTCCGTTCGTTATCTGAGTCTGTCTCCGCTCTCTCGGGGCGTGCCCAAAAATATCCATACAGCAGCACCAGCGCCCCATCTCACCCACACTCAGTCTGGTCAGGGGCACAGTCAAGGCCGATGATGACATTTTACCATCACAAATAGTAAATCAATATGTGGTAATCAATGCTGATATATAACACATCATTTAAAAAGTCAGAGTTTAATTAATTTGATAAACTTTATTCTGAAAAATCAAACCTTTCTCTGCCCTAAACTTTAATAATAAAAAAAAAAACACTGGCACAAAATAAGAGTGCAAATTCCCTTAGTCATTCACTTGCAAATTAAAAAAATATTTTAACGTTAATAATTATCAATAAACATAATAATATAATTTAGACTAAACTGAGTTGACTTAACACACTTGGTATTCCAGTGACAAAATTTTATCCATCAAAATTCATGTAAACATTACAATACAATATAACGTGTGTAAATAACCGAGTGTTTTAACTTCCGTTTAGCAACCGTTATCTTTATAAACCTGCATAGAAAACCCGAGAAAGAAAAAATGTAATCGATATGCAAATTAGGAGATTCACATATTTCCATTTTAAAACTAAAACTTTAATACTTTTTTAATACAAAAATGCTTCACTGGTTTAAAAGGGGAAGTTTCACCTTGATAAGGAAAACCTTAAACACCTTCACCCCAAGCCTCTAAAACAACCCACGGTTACGTCCCAAACGGCTCATAGTGTATAAACTGTGTGTATAAACAAGCCGTTAGTTCACACACTATATAGGGAACCTACATACGGCTTTTAACGCCATTTGTATTCCGGCCATCTCAACTCCGCTGAACGCGAAATACATCATCAAACACACTACGGATGTAATTTTAACACAGCAACGCGATACAAATCGAGTCATGGCACCTAAAAAAACAGCTTACAACCCCCACAAAAGACGACATTTAATCCCCAAACCCGCCTTTTTACCTCACAGACAGTATCGGGTGTCAGGTAATCTGCTTGTCAAAACGCTGCATGTGTTTGCAAATCAGGATGCGTCCAGCAATTAAGCGTAAATTAAACACATTACATACCTGTGTCTAAAGAAATGAAGGTAATGTTTGAAAACGTTGATCCGTTGGAATAAAATCCGCGCTGCCAAAAATAAAAACGTAAAAGCGAAATTCGCCAGACGGGGAAAAATCTTTCTGAGAGAAAAACCAACTGCAACTCCGGCTCCCTCCTTGGCTATGGCTGGAGATAAAGCCCCGCCCCTTCTTCTCATTGGCAAAGCGACACAATTGTTAAAAGACGATTGGCTCGATTGGTTGTCTGTCAACAATCTACGTGCGTTTCTGTTGGTGGCCTCCAAAAGTGACTCAGTTAAAAAAAAAAAAAAAAAAAAAAAAGTTCAACAGCGCCCACTACTGGAAAAACACAAACACCACAAGATACTGTAATTTAACAGTTAAAGAAAAACAGGCATAATAAATGATGTAGAAATATTACTTAAAATAAATAACATTAAAATATTATTTAAATCCCCATATTTTTCTGAAAATGTATGACTTGTCAAGTTTGCATAATGTTTCAGTTATCTATTTTTTGTAATTGAGTACTTCATGAATTGCAATAATTAAAGAAAGAAGTACAGGAAACAAATTTTTAATTACCGATGTTTCTGAATTTACATATTTACATAGCCTATTTTTTATATATGAAACTTTGTCATATAATGAGTCACTGAATCAGTGAAGACTGAAATGAATCCTAGTAGCACCCAAGCGACTTACTGATTCAAATACTGACTTGCTGAAAGAGAGTGAAATGAACCTTATCCACAAAAGGAAAGAAGAGCGAGACTCAACACACAGAACACCGTACCTGAGAGGAGTGAATCTCTTAAGTGAAGAAATGATTCACTGAATCAAACACTGACTCTCTTAATGAGAGGGGAAATAAGCTTAGAAGTGATTAATGATTCTCTGAATCAAACACTTACATATTAGAACCAGAGAAAATGAGCAAATGTAATTTGTGAAGAAAAAAACACTGTCCTTTCAGAAAAAGAGAAGAATCAATCTTGGAAGCGACTGAATGATTCAGTGAATCAAATACTGACTCACTGAATAAGAGAAGAGTGAAATGACAGAACGATTCATTGAATCAAACTCTGACCACTAAATGAGAAACACACGAATCTCAGTAATAGCTAGGTAATAACCACGTAACACAATGCTTCTCCACTCACCACAACACAGGCGTCCATCATCCAGTCCGATCCAGGTGGTATATAAAAAGGAAAAACAAGAAAAATAATTAGAACTAAAATATAATTACAGTATGGATTTCTATTTTATGATCTAATATTGTTTGCCTGTAAGATCTAAGCTAGAAGTTCTTCCACAATAACTGGAACATTCCTGGGTTTGACCAGTAGTTCAACATGTTGTTTAAAAGTCTACTTTGTCATCTGTGCTAAATAATAATTTTCTTTAAATGTATGTGCCAACGATCCACATTTACACTCAACTAACAGTTCTGTGAAAAAGAAAATAAAAATAAACCACCTCTAAACTTTATTAATATCAAATCATAAACAGGTCTGATGTCTCATATTTCTCGTTATTTCAGTTAAATGGCTCAAATTCTATGTGAAATGTTTCACTCTGTTGCAGAAACACGTCAGGAAAGAGGTTAAAATCATTTCAAAATCATTGTAGATCAATCAAAAGAAAAAAAAAAGTGATGAATTTATATATTTGAGATTTCTTTCCCTTACTAAAACCATGCATTTTACATACTGAAGAGAACCTCAAACAGACCTACCTCACATCAAATCCTTTCCAAACAAACCTAAAATACAGGTCTTAGACAGCCAATAATTCAATTCCAGTTCTAAAAAACACGCGTGTCGCTCAACACAGACCGAGAGGATTACGGAGCCCAGAACTTATCCCACTCCACCATCTGTCCTCCAGAATCAGAGCTAAGTGATTCAGATCTCAGCAGGTTCTCGCCTTCTCACGTTAAACGACAGGATAAAGAAAACTGAGCTGAGTGTCTGGTGTTATAAATAAGGTTATAAAGAACGTCCGGTGCAGATCTGACTGAAATCAGGGGTAAAAGATGGAGTCAAAGGTGAGAGGGGATTAATTAGGAGGAGGAGGAGGAGGAGGAGAAGGAGGAGCTGATAATGGTTTTAACTGCTGCACTATGGATGACTCCTGGTGGTGAAGAAGGGCTAAACACTCACTGAGGTTAGACGAACATGGGGAGGAGCACCTAATGGGTCCAAATATGCTTCTTCCAGACGCCCCAGGTACCTCCCACCAGTAGGTGGACTGGCTCTATTTACCCCAAGCTGATGAATGGGTGAATGGCTCCATCATGTCTATACACAATGGTACTGGACATGACCAGAGGTGGTACTGCACTGCGTTTGATTACTTCTGTAACTCGATACATTTACTTACTACATTTCAACAGAAAAATTCATAAAAGCTAAAAATGTTTTAGGATAGTGTAATGGAGTGTTTAAAAGAATAACTGCTCTAAAAATCAGTGAAGCTGCAGTTTGTTGGACTAAATTGGGTTAAATCTCATGATTTACTGCATTACTGAATATTACCATGTCTGGTTATGAGAGATTTAGCAGCACTTGTAAAAAAGAAAAACCAAGTATTTTCTATGTTTTGGTTGCTCATGCCTGAAAACGTTTTGATTCTGTTGTTGCTGTGGGGTTTTATCTAAAGGTGATAATATTTGTATGATTTATTTGCAGATGATTCATGTAGTTATAGTTAAAAAACATTATGTATCCTCACTGTTATGAATCTGTACCTCTTACCCTCAATAACATGCATCCTGTTTCAAAAGACTCATTTAGAGAAATACTTTAACTTTTTTACTTTAAGTACATTTAGGAGCATGGACTTTTATACCTCTGCTTCAGTAAAACCTTTCACCAGTAAGTGGATTGGCTACTCTGTGGGCTATTTCGCCACAGCTGGTAAATATGTGAGTGGCTCCACCATGGGTGTCCTGTGGGTCTTGGGTTTGAGTTTAATGCACAAATAAGTTTCCTCCAGTTACCCCAAGTTTCACCAGGAAATGAGGTGGTAAATGGGCAAGTGATGCCCTGAGATGGACACCCTCATATGTCCAAAAAGAAATGGTAGGGGACTGTGACAGGTCTCCAGTGTCGTGAGGAACCACATACTGGACCACATACTGTAATGTGTCCCAATGGGTGAGTCACACCCTAAGATGGACACTCCATCATATTCCTCCAGCAATGGTAAGAGATATGAAGGAGCTCCAGTGACTTAGGGGCCAGTGTTTGATCCTTGTCCCGATTTACTGCCTCTAAAGAGTTTCTCTAATTGTCTTCTTCTAAGGAGTTTCTATTCGTTTTCTTATGAGTTGTGTTTGTGTTGCACAGTCCTAGGGTCTTGAAGTAGCAGGGTTTGATTCTTGCCTTCAGTTTCTGCCCATAAAAAGTTT
Source organism: Ancistrus triradiatus (assembly GCA_025084515.1). Classification (NCBI taxonomy): domain Eukaryota; kingdom Metazoa; phylum Chordata; class Actinopteri; order Siluriformes; family Loricariidae; genus Ancistrus; species Ancistrus triradiatus. The sequence goes on along the minus strand of JAJAGP010000594.1, from coordinate 141,350 downwards.
ATCTCCCTGTCTAAGTGGACTTGGCACAGGACTTTACTGTATTCTAACGTTAATAGCATTTCTGGTAAATTCAGCTTGTTTTCCTTTGCTGAGGGATTGCCGATGAGCTTTAGCTCAGATCTTATCAGACACTCATGTTTGCTGGAACTCATGCCACAGTGGAGCAAGTCTGTAAATATTTGCACATGCAACCTTTAACCAGCGACCACAAGCGTGGGATCACTGCACACCCAACCAAACCCATTCTTCTCCTCTCGGTTCCTTCATTCAATCCACACACGATCACTCACAAGACGTAACCTGTAACAGAATCCGAACACATTCAGCAACTTCTCAAAGCCTCTGAGACACCCACCGAAACTCTACCTGCTCTCCCACAGAGTTCCTGAGGTCCTTCCTGGTAGCTGGACATTCACGCAGAAGGAGTATCTGCCGGTACACCTGTTCTCCTGATAGTCCTCCTCCACGTCCTCCGCCTCCTGTAACCCAATGAGCAGGTGTAACGTTATGCCCCACAAAGCAGGCGTGAAGGTAAACAATACGCACCTTATCCAAACATGAACCTGAGTAACAAACCACAGACTCCTTCCCAGCTCGTTCGAGACCCTACAGACGTGAGGCCTTTCAAAGCTTCAGGAATTGAGCGTTGTGTGTGGTCTTGAGCTCTGTTTTCCTAAATGAAGAATCTGCATAAACATAAGCAATTTTGGCAGATCAAGTGTCTAAAACATTCACCTACCAAGTGCTCAAGTCCTCGTGGCTCTTTCCTTGTGGATCTGAACTTACATTAAGACATAATTAGCTGTTTCTGACGGAGAGGAGGCTAGTCGGGGGCATCGTAGGCTCTGTAACTAGCCTGTAAGTGACAAGGAATAAGAAGGTTAAAACGTGCAATAAATGAGAGTAAATAAACTTTTAAAAAGTCAACATTAAGGCAATTTGTGAATAGATTCCTGATATTAAGGGGTAAAGCAACAGATTTTTAAATTTTAACTATAAAATATGACCTTAATGGTTAATAAAGCTGAAAATAAGATAAATCAAGTACAAAGTTAGACAACACATCTGTTAACTTGTTTACTTATGTATAATTAAGGTGTAGGACACGATGTTAATTCATCTTACATTTAAGGGATGTTTAATGACGTTATTTGTTTTTATTTGGAAGTGAAACGTTTTAAATCATTAAACGAATGTGTTTCGTTACGATAGCGAATACGGATTTGACCCTCGTGGCTCTCCGTACGTGTTTACAAAGCCCACAGCGTGGTGCTGCTACATCTAAGATTAACAGCAAATGGAAAACCGAACAAACTTCTTTTGTAACGTTATAAAATCACCAAGAAACGGCTTTATTTATGTTCATGCAGCGTTTGAGCTTAAACGCGGAGATACAGGCTGCTCCAGATTCACTCAGTGGGGTTAAAGCTGACTAAAGCGAATCCCCAAATATTCTGAACTTGCATTGTTTACGTTCAAAGACAGAGACCTTATAATGTGGAGTAATGTGTTACAAAAATAAGTTTTAGACTAGTTTTAGTTACTCGGTATTGCGAATAGGATTAAGAAGTTAGATGTATAAAGTGTAATCAGTATAATAATCTTGAAAAGTGGAGTAAATAAGGTTATAATCGCTATAATTGGCTGTATAGCTGGTGGGTCTGTGCAGGTTCCCGTGGGAGATGTTCAGGCTTAATGTCTCCTTCATCACAGCACTAAATAAGAGAATAACGACGCTTTTGAAGGTCAGTGCCCACGTTAAACCACCAAGTCCTGGGTTACAGGTGGTCAGAGGAACCCATCCTGGTCCTGATCTGGTCTGGATCCATCAGAGAAAATCTGCTTTGTTCATATCCACCACCTCCTGCATCCAAAGTGAGCTTACGTTTTATAGAATTGTTATATTTCGGGTGGGTGGCGCTTTAGACCCCTGCAGGGACCTGGGTTTGAATGCTGGCGGTGCCTTCTGGCTGTGTCGGGTGTCACATGCAGGCATGATTCGCTGTAGTAGTAGTAACAATAATGTACTAGAGTAGTATTAGAATGAGTGTAGCTTGTAGACTGATTCACTTGCTGTGCAATCCGCGCAGGTTTAGCTAACGAGTATAAAGCCCTGATGGAAGGTGATGCATCATCGGTTCATGTGGACAAGCCCTCAGGTACACTCTCACCTGCACCGGTGGGAAAATCACATCACTCATGGCATGGCGACAGTTATTCGCTGTGTAAATCCAGCCAGATGTCCTCCCTCCTCCTTCACTCCTCCTGTGCTCTGTGGTTCCAGTCAGTACGAAGGTGAAGAGGGTGAGGAGAAAGCTGAGGAAACCACGGGGATGGAAGCCGAAGCAGAAGGAGAAAGCGAGTGACTCCACGGTGAAGCTTTTGGCTGAACTGCCCTTCACCAGTACTGAAGTCTGGAAGGAGCTCGGCTGTAAGTGACTAGAACCCACCTAAAACGAGCACAGCACTCAAGAAACAAAAACAGTCACTTTATTAACAGAGACAGTTTTCTTATTCCTGCGGTTTAAAAAACGTGAAACAGATTTTGCCAAAGTGGGAGCAGCTTTTCCAGAACCACTGGGGTTTAACTGTGAAGTCTTAGAACTCGATTTATTAATGGTTCAGTTTGCAGGTAAGTTTCATTTAAATTTAGACGACTAGCCTAAATATAAAGAAAGCATTCAATAATCCTTATTTTAGTAATAATAGTAAACATTCTGCCTGAACGAATATCTCAGAAGCTACTGCTAATAGAAACTTGACTTGGATAGCGCGCAAGAGACTCAACTCAGGCTCACGCTGGAGAATCAAGACTCGACTTGGACTCAAACTAGAGAATTGACTCTGACTTGCACGCTAGAGAAAGGAGACTCGACTCTTGTTCACATTAGAGAATCAAGACTCGACTCGGACTCACACTTGAGACTTGACTCCGACTTCAAGAACGAAGACTCATTCTGGAGACTCAAGACTCGACTCTGACTCCCACGCTAGACAGTTGACTCAGACTCAAGACGTCACTTGGCTTTCACACTTGAGACTCGACCCCGATTTCAAGAGTGAAGACTTAACTTGGACTCACACTAGAGACTCGACTCGGATTCACACACGAGAGACTCGAGAGTCGACTCGGACTCACATGCTAGAGATTCGAGAGTTGAGATGCTAGAGACTTGGGACTTGACTTGGACTCACAGGCTAGAGACTGGGAACTGGACTTGGACCCACTCACTTGCGACTTGACTCTAACTTGTACACTACAGAATCAAGACTCAACTCGGACTCACATTTGACACTCAACTCGGATTCGTTTGCTAGAGATTTGACACTAGACTGATATACTGGAGACTTGACAAGGAATTGCAAACTATAGACTCATGGCTCGACTTGGACTCTTAGACTTGACTCGGACTCATTCTCCCAGGTAAAGACGTGGAGATGAAGTCAGAGAGCTCATTAGCCTTCAATACTATGGTTGCTTGATGTTGAGCGATACTGGTGGGTTGCCAAGTGATGTAGGATCCTCCTTTTGCGAGATCAGGCCTCTGTGTTCCTTGTGGTTCCGCTCAGTCCTGCGTTTGGTAACGCTTCTTTGGTTTGCTTGGTAATTTTGCAGTCTCAGAGTCTGATCAGACGAACAGAAAGAGGAAGGAGAGGGGACAAGCAGAGGCTGAGGAGGGCGGAGAGAAGGGCGAGAAGAAGAAGAAGGGCGATCCTCGTCCGAATTACTTCGTCTCCATCCCAATCACCAACCAGAAGGTTCGGCTCAGGTTATAGGTTATAATAAGAACATAACACAGACGTACTTAATCCAGTTCAGAGTTGTAGGGGCCGGAGAATAATGTGGGTGGGAATTGTCTCAGGACAGGTGCCAGTCCATTTCAGGGCTCATAGTGGGACACTTTAGAGACACCACTTGACCTCTGGTGCATATAAATTCTAAATCTAAACTGTGGAAATAATTCTGATTGAATTTTCTCTTGCTGTATTGAGAGAACATGCTAACTCCACACAGATGGGTTCTTCGGAGGATCAGTGTCTCATTTATATCACACTTTCTAACACTTGGCTCCGTTGTGATGGCAAAATCAGGGCTTAAGTGCCAATCATTGTGCCATGTAGGGCTCAGAGCGAATGGACTTTAATTAAAGGTTCGATTTCTGTCATAGGCTCAGTGTGACATTGATCTAAAGAAGTGTTTGTCTGTTTTTTTCGAGGAGGTAACTGTGTGTGTGTGTGTGTGTGTGTGTGTGTGTGTGTGTCAGATAAAGCAGGGTGTAGAAGAGGTCCAGGCCCAGGTGTTACAGAAGGAGCCTCGTCTCTCCAGAGCTCTGGTTCCTGTAGGGTCTCTGCACATCACGCTGCTCGTCACACACCTCGCCACGCAAGAGGAGGTGGATGTGTATGTGCACATACACACACACACACACACACACACACACCCACACACTCACAGATGATACAAAATGGCCTTAAACGTTGGGGTCGGGGTTTATCTGGTAATTCAGTTAATGGAGGGACCTCACAAATATAATAAAATAACTATAGCACAGTGTGTGCGTGTGTGCGCCTTGTCCTGCTATACTTGTGAGGACCAAATGTCCCTACAATGATAGGAAAACCTGGAATTTTGACTCGTGAGGACCATTTTCCGGTCCTCACGACTTTACTTTGTTTTTTGGAAAAATGCCAACTTTTATTTGAAACTGAAGGAGCCAAAAGATTTGCTTTAGGTTACTGAAGGTAAGGTTAGGCAATCCTTCCTTCATGTCATTGGAAAGCCCTCACAAGGATAGCAGGACAAACGTGTGTGTTTGAGAGAGTGTGTGAGATAAAGAACCCCGGGAAGTGTGGTGCTCTGTTTAAATGTGCCATTTCACAATTTCAGATCTGCGTCATTAAAGCTTTACCCGGATTAACAGGTGTGCGTGTGTGCGCCTTGTCCTGCTATACTTGTGAGGACCAAATGTCCCTACAGTGATGGGAAAACCTGGAATTTTGACTAGTGAGGACTGTTTTTCCGGTCCTCACTTCTTTCCTTTCTTTTTTTAGAAAAATGTCAACTTTTATTTGAAAAATTAAAGGAGCCAAAATTTGCTTTAGGTGACTGAGGTCAAGGGTAGGGGTAGGTGCAGGAGCAGTCATGCTTCATTGTCATTCATGTCAATGGAAAGTCCTCACAAGAATAGCAAGACAAACGTGTGTGTGTGTGAGAGAGTGAGAGATTACAGTTTTAGTGGTCTGTCGTCTTCAGTACATTAATGTGTGATTTCACACATGCGTCAGTGCACTTCCCACATCCCGGGGGATTAACAGGTGTGTGTGTGTGTGCGTGTGCGTGTGCGTGTGCGTGTGTGTGTGTGTGTGTGTGTTTTCCAGAGCTTCGCTGGCAGTAGAGGAGATGGAGTTGACTCTGACGTCGCTGCTGGGTGGGCGGAGTCTGGTGCTGCCGTTTCGCGGTGTCGGACACTTTCGGCAGGAGGTAGGGTTCGTTCAGATCGAGGAGGGCGAACATCTCGGCGTCCTCGCGCACATCGCAGGTGAGCTTCCGCTCCTCGGGCGCCTGTATTTTGGGAATCCTCTGATGTTATCTTATGGTTTTATCTGCTGTAAGTCTTTAAAAGTCACGTTGTCAGAATGAAAAAGCTTCGTTAATTCATTTCTGCTCCTGTTATAACTTTATGGTCTGTTGATCTGCCTGATCCTCGTAGTTAGTAACCGATCAGGATCGTGAATCATGAATCAAGCAAGCGAGTCAAAATGCGTTGAGAACCGAATTCGAGGAGTAGCGAGGTGGTCGAGAACCGAGGTACCGCTGGTTCTTATGTGTCCCAAACTGAACTCTCGACTTCAGGATCAGCTGGAACTGCGAGAGTTAATTAATAATTGTTAATATTTAAAGTCGTCTGATGTTCTGCTAACGTTTTTCTGACGCAGGTTCTTCTGATATCCTGCGGTTGCCTTGGTGCTGGATGTGTGAATCTTCTCATAATTGTATTGTTTTTAATAGATAAAGTGCTTCAGCTCTAGTTCAGTATCTCTCCCTCTCCCTCCCTCCGTCTCTGTCTCTCTGTATTGATTATCTCCTTGTCTTACATTAAGTCTGGGCTGGTGTTGGGGGTGGTGTTAGAGTTGCTCTCGGAGGTGGTTCAGGATCCGACCCTGATTCTCTCTCCGATCGGTAAATAGCCTCGCCCCGGCTGAACTTTCCCTCTGCGTCTCTCGTGCGGTTCAGGTTCAGTACGGAGGGCGTTCGAGGAGAAGGGGATCCCGTCCGGAGACCAGAAAGCCTTCAAACCTCACCTAACCTTGATCAAGCTCTCCAGAGCACCCAGACTCCGGCGCCAGGTGAGGCCTGCTCCCTAAAACGCAGGGTTAGATGGAAATGGAGGTAAAGCTGAGTCATGTGCAGGGTAAACTGCGGCATCTTAGGGACTTTGGGGACTTGGTTTATTGACGTTTGATCGGAACGGTGTTGGATTATCTGATTAATCGTTGTGCTGCAGGTTGTGTAGCGCTCACTGGTTGTTTTTTTGAGGTTCTGAGCGTTTTGAAGATGTAAACATAACATTCTGTGATATAATCTGACCTGTTTCTATTAATACATTAACAATACAGACAAAATAGTTCAGCGTCGAATAAAAAGTGATGTGTTTTTCTTTTTTATGAGCTTGTTTTCGTCCTTTTAATGCTTCTTATCCCGCATTGCTCATTACTGTGTGACAGTAGAGTCTCTAACTTCGACGTACAGTCCAGAGTGACTCTACTCTGGATCTAGTGATCACTTACCTGTATTAATTGTGTATATAGCTGCATAAAAACGTTATCCCATCTGTGAAACATGGCGGTGGTAGTATCACGGTTTGTTCCTGCAGTTCTAAAGGAAAATATCCGAACATTTGTTCGTGAACCAAATCTCAAGAGAACGTGGGTCATGCAGCAAGAGAACGACCCCTAAACACACAAAGAATGGTTAAAAGTAGAATAAAGTGAATGTTTTGGAACAGCCGAGTGAAGGTCCTTAATCCAATAGGGATAAATAGAAATGTGAGGAAACCCAGAAACATCCCAGAGTTGAAGCTGTTCTGTACGGAGGAACGGGATTAAATTCCTCCAAGAGGTTCACGAATTGATGTATAATAGAATATTGGATTATTTTCCTCAATAAATAAATGACCAAGTATAATATTTTATCCTATTTGTTTAATTAGGATCTCTTTATCTATTGTTAGGATTTATGTACAGTTATCCAGACAGTTCCTGCAGTCATGTGTCCTTTGGCCGCTCTGTCATGGTCTCTTACATCCTCTCTGGGGTCACCCTCTGGGGTGTTTGAGTTCGGCACGCGCTGCACGTTTTACTCGCGAACACTGCGAGGGTCTTTAGGACAGAGGAGACAGTTTGATTCTCCTCAAACTTCCTGTCGAGGTTATCAGCTCCAGCAGATGCTGCCGATGTTCCTGTACTCAAACAAGTGTGTGTGTGTGTGTGTCGCAGGGAATCAAGAAGCTGGACCTCGCTCTGTTCTCAGGCTTCGAGCAGCGAGTGTTTGGCGAGGAGAGCGTCTGCTCACTGGACCTGTGCTCCATGTTGAAGAAAAAGGGAGCCGATGGTTACTACCACCGCGAGAGGACCGTCACCTTCGGTGAGTCCCAAATTGTATGAGAATTGAGCACCAACTTAACTAGGAGAGCATTCTGCACATTTTAATGAACCGTTTGAACAGACCAATACCGAGAGCTTAAAAGCAGTATGGATCATCAGGCAAGGGGGAGAAACGTTGATAAAAATATGGTTTTAATTTGCGTTAAAATATTATTTGCGATGCGTACGACGATACTGTAGAAGAGACTGATTTTATTTGTCAATGGTACAAGAGTACAGTGAAATATAAAGCGCCTGCTTCAGGGATTGAACAAGAAGAAGCATCCTAACTACGACTACGGAGTAAAAGTAATAATCATAATGATTAGTGAGAGAGATACCACGTGTCTACCTTCTGTTTATGGAAATCTAATGATGTTGTTGCAATCATGCATCATATAACTTATATCTTCCTTCATATGTTCTCCAGTTGATCCCAAACTGAAGGGATCTGGGATATTTAAAGATATTTCTGTAGCACTTTTCACCAAAAAGGTGCTTTAACAAACTGGGCATGGTAACAGGGACTCGTTCAATTTAAGCTAGCACTTGTATATTTTTCTGTAATATATTAAAATCATTTTAACGGCAGGAGACTAAAGTTTTTTGTTTAAAAACTTGTACAAGAAAATGTGCATTGTTTGCGTTGTTTACACGTCAGAAATAAAAAAGAACGTCTTTAACTGAAAGAATCGTGAGAAAATGGAATATAAAAATGCTGTAAAAGCTGTTTGTATAAATGTAGAATAAGGAATGTACAATAAGAAATATTACAAATAGTGCAAACTGAGAGTGAACGTAATTAATCAGGTTTATTCGTAGCGGGATATTTGTGATGTGCAGTGTGTCAGACTGACTGCTAAGTTACCACTGGTTAACTTTGAGTGCGTTTACATGCACTTAATAATCTGATTATAGTCGGATTTCTGCAGTTATCTGATTATTCAAGTATTCATGTATACAACATACTCCGACCTAAAAATTAGATTCAGAAATCCCATTAAGAGAGCTGGATTTTACCACAGTAATCGGAGCATGTATAACAGTTAGCCGATTTACTAGCCTGACACGGTTGCCAGGTCTGCGCATTATTTAAATTGCATCCCTTTTTCCATTGAGTGAGACGGGTTTTTTTCTTGCGGGATCTGGCAACCTCGGAAAACCGCGCCACGAAATGAAAGGCAGCGAAACGGCCATTGAACACTT
>JAJAGP010000594.1:0-127500 GCA_025084515.1 Ancistrus triradiatus | reverse complement strand
TGTGTGTGTGTGTGTGTGTGTGTGTGTGTGTGCGCGCTGCTACCCTGTGCCCTACTTTCACTGAGCGTGATGTGAAAGAGAGAGAAAGCAAACAAGGGAGAGGAAGTGAGGGGAAAGTGGCAGGAAAGCGAAGAAGGGGAAAAAACCAGGGCGAGTGACTTAGGGATAAAGACTGGAGAGAGAGAGAAGGATACAGGGGTGCGAGAGATATGGAGGAAGATAAAGGGAATATAAGTGATTAAACGCCTGGTCGACTGATACACGACTCGGTGTTTTATTTAGTCCATCGCTGTATGTTGTTGTTTGGTTGGAAGAACAATTGGACGAATCACCTGGTCTGCCTCCAAAACACGAACTATGTGGCTGAATGATGGCTGAAGGACCTCGTCGGCTGTCCAGCCACGAATCACTGGGTTGTCTGTCTCCTTTGCTGCCACAGCCTTAATTACCTCGTCCGCTGGCCAGTGACTAATCGCCTGCTCTGTTGGTGAAATAACGCGTCGATAGTGTAACGTCTAACTGTGTGCTTCCCTGTCTTACATCTTCCTGGCTGACAAACAGCTATTCTGCTGTCAGAAAGTGCATCCAACAGCTAATCCCCTGGATGGACAAATCATGGCCAACATATGGCTGGACAACGAATCACCCGGTCAGCTACTGGGACGGCTGGTTTTGAATCCACTAGTTACCAGTTACAGCATGAATGGCCTCGTCAGCAGTGGACAGACCAGTACTAAATATCAAACTAATGGCCAAATGGTAAATCCCTTGTCAGCTGCAGCTTCTATTATCTTCTAATATCGAAGCCCAATCCCAAATTGAGCAACCCTAGGGCGACAGTGGCAAGGAAAATCTCCCTAAAGTAAGAAACCTTGAGAGGACCAAGACTCAAAAAGGGACCCGACCTCCTTGGGTGGTTTAGATGCTATAAGTAACCGTTTAAATAAACAGAAGGTAAATAAGTATTAACAGAGAACATATTTACCAATATAACAATACTGTATGTGGACTAATATATTAGAGAAAATATCATATATGAAGAATATAATAAAAAGTAGAGAATATCAAACTATAGCATATATGACAATAGTGAAAATAAGTAAAAATATTCCAGTGACTGTTTCAAGTTTTATAAGCGATACGAAGATAAGAGTTGCTGTGCAGTTTTTATACCGGACTGCACTGCATGTTTTCATATTGTGCTTTAATATCACTGTTTAAAACAAAGCACAATGTGCAAAGTTACAACTACAGTACTTAATTAACTGAAGGAAGCTCATCTTACTGCACAGTAGAGTAGCCTACAAAGTCTGTGTGACTATGTTTTACCTTTACTTTTATCATTTGACTTTTAAACTACTGTTAAATCACTAAATAATGTTTCTTATTTGGTTGGAAGCCAGAGAGGCTGGAGGTTCACTCAGTTATAAAGTGTATATCAGATCAGATTCTTTCTATCCGGTAATAACCTTAATTAATCCAAGTTTAGATGCTGTTTACATGAGCGCCATAATAATCAGATCACTTCTGAAATCAGATCTGATCAAATCCCTGACTGAGTGAAAGAGGAGGCAGGAAGGAGTGGAAGGAAGGGAGGATGGGAAGTGAATATGGGTGGAAGGACATCGTCCTGTCAGCACTGACTTAGGGCACTCCTGGGGATATCTAATGCCATCACAGCTCTGTGTGTGTGTGTGTGTGTGTGTGTGTGTGTGTGTGTGTGTGTGTGTGTGTTGGACCAGATGCCCACACAAGGATAAAAAGAACTGAAATGTTTAAATGTGGTCCACAAAAGGCAACTAATAGGCATTAATAAGCTACAGTTATCATTATGTCAATGGAAAGTCTGTGTGTGTGTGTGTGTGTGTGTGTGTGTGTGTGTGTGTGTGTGTGTGTGTGTGTTACGCAGCTAGCAGATGCACACAAAGCTGAAAATGAGGTCTGTACAGATTCTAGCTGAGCCTTTAACACACAGACATGTGACTTTGGGAGAAACACAGGAATGTTAATGATCTACGCAAAACTGTCACATGCACACTAAATATTCCCAAGGACACACAACGTGAACAAGAACAGTGACGACACACCAGTCACACACACACACTCACTTAAGCCCTCTTTCACACTAAAACCTGTGTAAGAGCTAGGTTAGTTACCGGTTAAACACACAGCGTCACTAGTCCCACAGACGGAGCTTTTCAAACATTCTGTTGATATTTGTAGAGGTGGGCAATAGGGTGATATGTTCTCGTATCGTGATACTTATTGTTATCGTGACAGACACTGCTTTTCTGATCGCATCGAGGATATCGTCTGTGCTTAAAGAACACCGACCATATAAAGAGTGTAATTAGTCCTGATCGATTGGATGGTAGCGGTACCTCAGGTTCTCGTCCTTAATTCGTTCCAGAAGGCTCAACGAGAACCGAAAACAGTACCGAGGAAATGTTTCCCAAATTAAATTGATTACATCTGCTCCAGATTCCTGAAAATCCACACTGTATAAGGCACACACACAAACAGGTTGTGTTGTTAAAGCCGGATGTAAACAGAAGCCAAGTAATAGATCTAAGACAACAGTGAAAATACATAAACTGTGAGTAAAAAGTACAGATTTTCTTTTGTAACGTAGTAAGTAAAAAGTCTTAAGTTACAGAAATAATCAAGTGCAGTAACCAAGTGCTTGTACTTTGTTACTTACCACCTCTGGTCATGGCCACGCCCTAATTTTTAACTTAAGCAGAAACTATTCCCATCTCAGGCACCTTGAGTTTGTTTATCAGTGGTTGTGCAAAAGACTGGACACCCTTCCAGCTGCACCATTGGTGCTTTTGCCATTTTTAATATACGCCGCTACACTGGAAGGCGACTGGTTACCCAAATCTATCAGTTTCGCTGGGAGGTAACGGCGTCTGAGCAAATTTGGCCGAACCAGGATGTGCTAAATCTGGCCTGATGGAGCGAGAACTGATGCATATTCAATGTCTAGCAGTTTAACTGACACTTTTTCCACGAGTAGACTTGCGCTGAGAGACTGTATACGCTCATCGGCCCCTAGTACCGGGTAGGACTGCCTTAATTCTTCATGGCCTAGATTCTCAAGGTGCTGGAAACCTTCCTCAGAGATGTTGGTCCATACTGATACATCAATCTCCCGTTCCACCACATTCCAAAGCTGCTCTGTTGGATTGAGATTAGGGGACTGTGGAGGCTCGTTGTCATCTTCAAAACACCAGTTTGAGCTGATCTGAGCTTTGGGACGTGAAGAAGACGGTACCGTGTGCTCATAAAGGGGTGCACAGCGTCAGCAACAACACTCAGGTAGGCTGTGGGTGTGTGCCAAAGTGTGCCAGGAAAATTTCCCACACCATTACAGCACCTTTTTTGGCTTATGAATTTCACAGCAGAAATCGAGGCTGGTCAGACGATTTTTCCAATCTTCTGTCGTCCAGTTTTGGTGAGCCCATGTGAATTGTAGTCTGGAGTTGAGGCACCTGGTGTGGTCTTCTGATGCTGTGGCCCATCTGCCTCAAGGTTCGGAGATGCTCTTGTGCATAGCTCGGTTGTAACGAGTGCTTATTTGAGTTCCTCTGACCTCTGGTGTCAGCTGGATATTTTCTTTTTCGCGCCATACTCTGTAAACCCTAGAGATGGCGCTGTGGGTGAAAATCCCATTAGATCGGCAGTTTCTGAAAAACAATCACTGTTCTTCCCCGTTCTGATGCTCGTCTCGATCACGTCTACGTGCCTGAATGCACTGAGCTGCTGCTGTGTGATTGGCCGATTAGATATTTGTGTTAACATGCAGTCGGACAGGTGTACCTAATAAAGTGGCCTCTAAGTGCATATTTTTACCCAAACGCCGGGGAGAGGGACAGGATCTTCCTACATTAGGCTGGAGCGCTTTCTCACAAACCGTGCTATGAGCATTTTGAACACACAGATGCTAATTAATGTCCAACTAACCCGAGACGAGCGTGTGATTCTGTACACATGGAAATATTTCTTTGCGTTTGTTTCTAAGCAGTGCTGTACGACAGGCGTGGATTTCTACAGCCCCAATCGACCAAGGTTAAAGGTCTAAAATATCAACCTCTGGCTTCTGAGCGACCTTAAACGTCGTCATAAACACAGATTTATCGTTTGATAATTACAGCCACCATAAAGCCGCATCGTTTACTGCTAGCTGGAGAAGGACGCGGCCGCGCTGCGAGGCCGTGTGTGGGTGCGTTTTTGTGCGTTCGTGACATGTGGGTGTTTTATGGACCGTGTGTGTGTGTTGCTGTGCAGGTGTTTTACGATGTAGCGGAGGTGTATGGAGAGTTTGTGTGTGTGTGTGTGTGTGTGTGTGTGTGTGTGTGTGTGCTGTTAGATAAGAGTGCAGTTGCAAGATTTGTAAAGCAACTGTGCAGCAGAGTTTCATTCCTTTTTTCTTGTTCTTTACTTTTCTTTCAGTTTTTTTGCGCCTAAAAGGCCTTATCACACCGATGCTCCCGGCTTTTACTTTCTTTAGGTTCCCTCTCATAACGTGTTTTTCACAAAGACACGAGCGAAGACTAGTGCAGGAAGCTCTTGTTTGTTTCCATCCAGTCCCTGTGAGCTTTATCACCATCGTTCTCCAGCCTTTCAGTTCTGTTCCACCAGAGCTTTTCTTTAATATCCATGTTTTTAGAGGCAGCCTGTTGCTCGTCCTATAAGCTCCTGATGAGCTGTTCTGCCCGGCAACCGAGCTCTGATTGGTCAGCCTGATTTTAACAATGCAGAAATTAGAACAGGCTCTGATTAAAAGTTTTATGCAGCGTCGTGGTCCATCAGTTCCGGACTCAGTGTGAGGGACGGTGAGTTTTTTTTCATCTGTAAATATCGGACTCGGTGTGAAAAGGCCTATAAGCGGCCCTGGGTTTCTGAAAGGCTCTAAAGAGGTGTGAGCTATCATTATTATTATTATTATTCATCGAACATAGGGTTGGGTGTTGAAACCCGGTTTCAATTCGGAACCAAAAAAAACATCGATTCCACTTATCGGTTCCTACTAACGCATTTTATGCTTCACGGCTGTGATTGGTGCAGAAATACGTTTGTATACCTAAACATTTGGCACTTTTTTCACCTTTTTGGAATCTAAACTTGGAATCGATAAGCCAAACGATACCTAACCCTGTTCGGATGTCGCCAGCTGTGCATGCTCCAATCAGTACACTGAAACGATCCAAAACACAATCATATGGTCATACTGCACCCCAAATCCTCTCTCGCAATAATGAATAATAAAGTTATACAATTGTATTAATCGCCACGTGATTTGACTCGGCTCTAATCTCTCTGAGATCTGAATCAGGATGACGTCGACCCCGGATCCAGATGTTAAAGCGGTTCTGTTTGTGTTGCAGATCTTGTACAGAGTGCACGCCGTACATCGCGGACAAGTATGTGTCTCTTTATAAAGCCCCTCTTTCCTTCCCGTCCTCCTTACACCTTTAATCCCCTGTGCTGCTGGACTCCGGGAAGAGCAGTTTGTGTGTTCTTTGTTTGCACGCTTTACCGTGGGGCAGCACAGTGGTTAGCACTATCGCCTCACGCCTCTAGGGACCGGGTTTGAGTCCCAGTCTGGATTCTCTCTGAGATGGCTTGGGTCAATTGCAGGCTTTAACGTGTCCCAGAGTGGACAAGGGAGTGTGTGAGTGAGCTTTATGGAGAAAGGACTAGACCAACCAATTCTGTTGGCATGACGTGCCTGGTGAAGCCCAAGAATTACTTCCCGAAGTCTCTGCATTTAAAGCATCCAGGTTTCCATAACGGCCCAAAGTCCAAAACCGGAGGCTGATGTTAGCGTCCTGCAATATGACATAACACCAGTTCTGCTGATTTTACCTTTATTTTGGACTAGTGACAACATTTATGAGTGTCTATACAGCCATGAGCATGGCAGATTTGTGCAGTATGTGACACCCGGGGAGAACGGACCAATCAGAAAAAGCTGTGTTCCTTACATTTACTCTGACTTTCTGCTTCATTGCAGACAGAATGAACCTGAGATATTTCTTCATTTCATTTGTTACTAAACAGCCATTCCTGCATTTCAGGCCTGCAACACATTCCAAAAAAGTTGGGACAGGGACAATTTAAAGCTAGAAGGCTGAGCCTTTGAGACGTAAAGATGATCAGAGGATCTCCAGTTTATCAACAGATGTGTGTGAAAATGATTAAAAAGCAATGTTCTTCAAAGAAAGATTGGAAGGGATTTATATCTTTCTCCCTCTACAGAGCATAACATCATTAAACCATTCAGGATATGGAAAAATTTCCTAAAAAGTCTAAACTGAAGAGGGGTGATCCCCGCTCCCTCAGACGGCACTGTATCAAGAACCGTCCTTCATCAATAGCTGATAGCACCACATGGACAAGGGATTCCTTTATCAAACCTTTATCAAGCTCTACAATACAGAGTTACATACACAGATACCACTTAAAACGTTACTGTGCTAAAAAGAAGCCTTATGTTATAGCCATGTCCATAAGGGGCGTCGGCTTCTCTGGGCTCGGAGGATCTGGGATGGACCAAAGTTTTTTGGAATGTGTTGCAGGCCTGAAATGCAGGAATGGATGTTTATTAACAAATTAAATGTGTTATCAGTTGATCAGAAAGAAACATGAAATATCTCAGGTTCATATCGTCTGCAATGAATTAAAAGGCAAAGTAAATATAAGGAACGCTGCATTTTTCATACTGTGCCAACTTTTTCTGATTTGGGGTTGTACTTATGAAGCTGATTGTGATTTACCCCCGCTCCTGATACTTGGACCCTTTGATAGCTCGCTTTCGGTGCAGACTCAGACTCTGCCTGAGTTATGTGTGTGTGTGTCTGTGTGTGTGTGTGTGTGTGTGTGTGTAGGTGGGAAGCGTGGGGCGGAGCTCGACGATGACGAGCTGCTCAGTCTGAGCAAGCGCTTGGTGGAAGACGCCGTGTCGCGGGCCGTTCAGCAGTACATGGAGGAAACGCAGCAGAACGGCACCGCCCCCAAAGATGAGGCCCCTCCCACCGGTTTAAAAAAATGACCGCTCACTTCCGTCCTCTGAGCTGACCCTCACCGACCCTGGGCGGAGCAACAGGACACATCTCCTCCAGCCTGCGGGGCAGAGAGAGAGAGAGAGAGAGAGAGAGAGGCCTGAGGGAGGGATGTAGGGATGAAGGAACGAGCGTTACCACCCTCTGATGGTTGCCATGCAGAGCTTTGAGGTTTTTGGTTTATTTCCCCCACTGTGATGGATCACGAAGCGAAAGAGAAGCTGCCCTCGAGGCAGGCAGTGTCAGCGCTTGTTTCGGTCACGTTAAGTCACGTCGGTAATGAACTGTGCTTCCGGATCCAAAGGAACTGAAAACGTTTGGAAAGACTGATTGCTCCGTTTATTATGTTTCTGCGTGAATGTTTCCTTATGACTGGTGCTACAGGATTAAAGGAATACTCCAGCATTTCTCAGCTTGATCTCTATCAGACGTAGAACCAGATCCCTCCAAAGGTCCTTATAACCAAAGTCTAGTGGCAGATTTTCACTGAAACACCGTCAAACCATCGGGTTATACGTTTGAAGATTAGTAGTGAGATCTAAGGGCGTGTCGTGTTGTCCTACTCGAGTCCGGCCTTGGCCTCGGGGTAAGGTGTACTCGGAAATTGTTGTCTAAGGAAACGTAAAAATGTACTATAAGGTACTGTTATAGTTTATGGGACAAATAAAGTTTGAGGTTTTTTGCATAGTGTAATTTGTCCTTGCAGTTTGGAGTTCGGACACAGGTTCTCAGGAAGTGCCGTAGACACCGGTGCTGCTTCTAAATGTAAAAGTTAATACAAATTTGAATGATCCATTAACATGTTGGCTATAAAATTCTGACTCCTTACTAATGTAGAGTAAAATGTGCAGAATGTGAGGGTTAAGGCCTTGTCACACCAAGTACAATTTTTACGCATGAAAAAAATGGAAAAATCCCTGCTTTTGCTTTCTTTAACTTCCCTTCTCTTAATGTGTGGAGATTTCGCCGTGTGTTTTTCACACTGTCAACGTAAAAACAAAGACCCGAGATATTCCACCTGATCTTTTCTTTAATATCCATGTTTTTAGAGGCAGCCTGTTGCTCATCCTATAAGCTCTCGATGAGCTGTTCTGCCCGGCAACCGAGCTCTGATTGGTCAGCCTGATTTTACAGCAGAAATGAGAACAGGCTCCGATTAAACATTTTACGCGTGTCCTTTTTCAAAGATTTTTTTCGTCCGTAAAAATCGGACTCGGTGTGAAAAGGCCTTAATAAGTTGCAGCACAAAAGGGGCGGTTTGAGTACGGATGCCGAAAACGGACGTGCACCTTTAATAAAACATCCTGAAGTGGCTTTGCTGCTCCTGAGGGGTGCCCCCGCAGATCTGCTGGAGTGTTCCTTTACGCGTGTGTGTTTGTGCGTCCCGTAGGCCGCGTGTGTGACGCACAGCTCATCAGGAAGCTGCTGGACTCGGACCGAGCGAGTGTGTGCAGGAGACGGAGTGACATTAAAAGACTGTTAGAGCAAGCGGGAGTACGAGCGCGCATCAGGCGCGAGCTGGGTCTGACCAACACACACACACACACACACACACACACAACCTAACTACTGATAATCCGACAAACACACACAGACACACACTTTTTTAATCTACCTACTCATACACACGTTTTGTGTCTCTTGTTAGTTACACACACACAAACTCTCTTGTTAGCAAATTAAAAATAAAACCAGCTATGCCCGAAGGACACGAAACACACACAGGGATAGGTGCTGGATCCCCCACGACCTCAACCAGCAACAATGCCTGAAAATGTTTACAATATATGGCTAAACTCCAGTTAATAACACTCTCTGGAGACTTGTCCAAAAGTTTGAGTCCACCCGATCGCTCAGCTTCTGTTCAATCCAATCCAAACTCCACTAAGGCGGGTTTTCCATCCACCAAAAAGTTTTACGAATTTTGAAGCTGCGGGAAGGAAAAAGCTGAATGTAAAAGGACCCAAATTTGAAAAAACACCCAAATATCGCAAAAAGAGTTTTACGGTAGGACGAGGTGGAAAGGTTCAAGAAGCCGAAATTCTCAAAAAGGTGACGGAAAAGGGTTTTTTCGGACAAACGATGACCTATCAAGCTGTGATTGATGGAACAAGACCAAGTCCATGATTCTGTTAAGCAGTGCGCTTGTGCTTGCACTCGGGGATCAATAAAGTATTCTGATTCTGATTCTCTCGTTAGCTGGGTCCTGTCCGGCATTAAAAGCCATAAAAGGATTGTGAAGGGCTGTAAAGGTTAATCCGATAAAAGACAATTCCATTCCTCCGCTCTTGTTTGTTTCGATGCCACCCCTAATCATGTTAACTTACGTCATGTAAAGTTTCTTCGTGTAACTCTAGTGGACGGAAACTCGCATTTTTTTCTGCCGAAATGACGTTTGCGGAACGTTGTGATCCTGCCACGCCCTTCGCAGACATGACGTCACACTCGACTGGCTCTCTCCTGTAGGTGTGTGTGTGGAGTGTGTGTTAATAAGAGTGTTTTAATAAACTATTTTTTGGTCTTTTATCTTCTCGTCACGCTGTGGTTTGTATCTGTGCTCCAGATCCAATTATAGAATTAATATAGACGTCACATTTATACATTCATGACTCACGGCATATCTGATCTGACTAATCAGATCAGGTCACATTTTATTTCCACAGCATGCTGTACAAGCCTGGGGTGACAATGGTGATTATTAACCCATAATTACTTTCATAGATAAGAACTACAGTGCTCTCTCGGTTCTCTCTTCGTTCCAGAAGGTTTGTCGAGAACAGAGCAAATGTTTCCCATAATGAATGAATCGGTTCCAGACCCCCAGAAAAGTTACCCAAAATCATGAACACAAAGCTTATTTTATAATAAAGTGTTGAAAAATCTCTTGTCATTTTTAGTGAGTCATGGATAGAAAGTAAGTCGAAGCAAAACACTTACTCTATTGGGCACTAGCTCAGAAAGAAAAGAGCAGTCAGGTCCTGTTTTCCTTTCGGTTGGCTCTTATTACTAACCTTTTAAGAATCCATGGAGATTTATTTTCAGTAAGAATACAGTACTGTAGACAAAAATAACAAAAAACACGATAAACTCAGCGGAGCTGAAACCCAAGGTACCACTGTGTATCAGTTGGAAGTTGCTCTGGATAAGGGCATCTGCTAACTGTAACTGTAGAGTGAGCAGAGGGGGTTATAGGTCCAGGATCTGAATCCTCAACCTTTTTATCTGTCGCCCAGAGCACTAAGCACTGAACCACTGCCCTGTACAGGTTTAATCGTGCCACTGAAGCTCTGCGTGACTTTCCCATGCTCCGGATACCCAGTAAATCTATAAAACCTACACACTATCTCGTTCTTATCGCGAGAGAGAGAGAGAGAGATGATATTCATACATTGTACACACACTGCTGGGGGTCGAGGTTCACTCTGTGGATCAGGGTTGGGCAGCAAGAAAGAGCCGGTCGCTGCTTGCTCTGGAACACACCCCAAACCTTCTAAAAACAAGGGAACCCTGGAACTAGGTGGAATTCCCAGCAAGGAGGAACAGCAAACACAGACCCAGCTTTTCATTATTGTTCGTTTTGGTTTAGTTTTACTCGAAAACAACTAAAAACATTTTGGCCTAGTTTTAGTCTAGATTTCAAAAGTAGTCCGCCTAATTTTAATTCTTAAAGGTTTTTCTATTTTAGAGGTATTACTTACTACACACTGCAAAAAAACAAAACGAACCACTACGCTCTCCGGGATAGGAGCCGTACCCCAGCGACCGCGACCTGGACAGGATTTATTTTTATTAAAAGAAATAAGGGATAAACTGTGCTGTGAAACACCTGGAAGTCTCATTTTCTGGATCTCATTCATAATAACACACACACACCGTCTACCTGCTGTTTCTGTAAATGTCATGAGGAAAATCCAATAAACGGATTCACACAGCATGAAAGAGCAGCGAGCGACCGCCGCTTGCCATCATTACCCCTGATCACGTCCAGAGAGAGAGAGAGAGATGGCAAAAGAAATGGATGCTGCCAGTTCAGGGGCACAGCCACGGATATTCCACAGTGTAGAAAAAACGTCGTTACTGTCTCGCGATGCCATGTGTCACAGAGCCCGCACACACACCGAGACACACGAGCCTGCAGTCGGTCTAAGAAGCACGGCGTGATGCTGGGTAATGAGCCAGACTGCCATGGAGATAAACACGACCTAATGCAGCAATTTAGATGACTTCAGCTCAAAAGATGCGCCTCTGAGACTCAGGCCAAAAACCGTGCAATTATTACTACTTCACGGTTAGACAGGCTTCTCTTTGTTGAAAGAGAGCTAAACGTACAGTGCTGTGCAAAAGTCTTAGGCCACCATTATATTTGATATACCATTGTTTTAGCAACGGTATAATGAACATCTATTCTTATCTCTCAGTGTCGCTGTTAGAACACAACCAGAAGACACTGCAAATTGTCTGGGGGAACAGCCAAACAAGTTTCAGAACGTTTTTACTTTAACCAGTTTCCGTCTACAACTGGTACAATAAAAATACAATCAAAGTCATTTTGGATTTAATGTCTTGCTCAAAGACTCAACAGTGCCAGCCTGGCAGAGGTGAGATTTGAACAGTGGACCTTCTGGCAAGTTCATTAGAAAGCATGTAACGCTTTAAACAATGTCCCAAAGCAGCCTTACACAGACCCGACTCTACAGTGGCAGTGGCAAGAAAAAACTCTTGGGACCTAAAGTCTTGGTAGGAACCAGGCTCACATGAGGAATGCATCCTCCTCTGGGTGAGACGGTACCACAAGATTAAGTTCTCTAAGGCTAATCCAAACTATTTGATAAAGAATTTCCCAAAACATAGGGACGACAGATAATTAGAAAAAAGGTGGCAGCACCCATTAACATGGAGAAGCACAGGCTTTAAAGGTAAGCACCATTATCCTGAGTGTGTTATTCCTTAGTCAGATCTCGCTGCACTCTCTCTGTCTGACCTTTGAAGCCCTGTTTATCTGATTTATTGCACTTTTTCTTTTGCTTCTGCCTTGACAAACAGATCCTGTGTGACAGAGTTCAGTCAGGAACCATTAGCTCTGTTTGTGTGACGGAGCAACTGTTTCCATGTGTCTGATCTTTGCATCTGTATGATCTCTCTCTCTCTCTCCACACAAACACACACTCTCTCTACCTGATTGCTCATCTTTTCCATGACACACAAACACTAAGGCATAAATCCACAAGTGTGGCATGCTGGTTAAAATAACTGGCGAGCATTTAATCACGTGGACCATTTTTGGTCTTTTTTTGGACAGATTTCCATTCACAGCAGCTACGCAAAACAGGCTTTCACTCACTAGAGCTACATTACAGATCCCTGTTACTACAGATACACGAGCTATAGGCTTACATTCACTAGAGGTTGATAGTTTACAGACCTCCATTCACTACGCCTACCTAAGCTATAGACTACCATTCATTACAGCCGCATAGGCTACAGGCTTCCCTATCTACAAGTACATAGGTTACTAGACTTCCATTCCAGACAATCCACCCCATAGGGTTACATTCAGTATTTGAACGGAGCCAATAAATGTTCCTTTTGCTTAACTTTTGGGGGGGGGATGGGAATCCAAACACCCTGACTGTCTCTTGCCGGTGTGAAGGCCGGATGGAAGGGACTGGAGTAAGAAATTGCTTTCACACCACGATCCTAAACATCACCTTTAAGATCATTCATAAACTTATAAAGCTGTGTGGGTGTATCAGTCCAGCCGAACTAATCCGGCTCTACCTGGCCCCGTCGCCATGACAACCCTGAAGCAGGCAATTACACAGAGGCCTTTTATAAAAGAAATGTATTCAGCGGCGGGCGGGCGCAGGCTGAAGAGCAGCGCCAGGGGCTAGACCTCTCACCGAGGAGCGTCGTCGGCGGGGTGGGTGAAGAGGGTGATCAGAGAGAAGGGGGCACTCGTTGTGAACATTTGTTGACATTTGCTAACTGGCGACGCGGGGGCACCGGCGTGTCCGTGATTATCTCCGAGCGGAAACAGGCCTGGATGAGAGGAAGCCGGGAGAGGCTTCCTGAGTCGCAGCGTGTAAACAGAAGGACCCTAATGTAATAGTGATGGGAGGAGAAGGTCTTTATCTGAGGCTGATTAGAGACAGAATGTGCCCAGAGCAACAACAAACCACGGCTGCTAAGGGAATAAGACCTTTAAAGGAATACTTCAGCTTTTTAGCTACCATTATCACTGCACATATACCATATTTTTACACAGTGGTGTAAAAAGTGTTTGCCCCCTTCCTGATTTCCTATTTTTTTGCATGTTTGTCACACTTAAGTGTTTCGGAACATCAAACCAATTTAAATATTAGTCAAAGACAACACCAGTAAACAAGATGCAGTTTTTAAATGAAGGTGTTATTATTAAGGGAGAAAAAAATCCAAACCTACATGGGCCTGTGTGAAAAAGTGATTGCCCCCCTTATTAAAACATCACTATGGTTTATCACACCTGAGTTCACTGTCCCTAGCCACACCCAGGCCTGATTATTGCCACACCTGTTCTCAATCAGGACATCACTTATATAGGACCTGCCTGACAAAGTGAAGTACACCAAAAGATCCTTAAAAGCTACACATCATGCCGAGATCCAAAGAAATTCAGGAACAATTAATTGAGATCTATCGGTCTGGAAAGGGTTATAAAGCCATTTCTAAAGCTTTGGGACTCCAGCGAACCACAGTGAGAGCCATTATCCACAAATGGAGAAGACATGGAACAGTGGTGAACCGTCCCAGGAGTGGCTGGTCGACCAAAATTACCCCAAGAGTGCAGCAACGACTCATCCAAGAGGTCACAAATGACCCCACAACAACATCCAAAGAACTGCAGGGGCCTCACTTGCCTCAGTTAAGGTCAGTGCTCATGCCTCCAGCATAAGAAAAGAGACTGGGCAAAAATGGCCTGCATGGCAGAGTTCCAAGACAAAAAAAACTGCTGAGCAAAAAGAACATTAAAGCTCGTCTCAATTTTTCCAGAACACATCTTGATGATCCCCAAGACTTTTGGGAAAAACATTCTGGTGGACTGAATGAGACAAAAGTTGAACTCTTTGGAAGGTGGTGTCCCCCCATTACATCTGGTGTAAAAAGTAACACAGCATTTCAGAAAAAGATCATTATACCAACAGTAAAATATGGTTGGTGGTAGTGTGATGGTCTGGGCTGTTTTGCTGCTTGCTCATGACCTGGAAGACTTGCTGTGATAATAAATGGGAACTAACGATTTCTGCTGTCTACGAAAAAATCCGAAGGAGAATGTCCGGCCATCTGTTCTGACCTTCAAGCTGAAACGAACTTGGGTTCTGCAGCAGGACAATGATCCAAAACTCACCAGCAAGTCCCAGCTCTGAATGGCTGAAGAAAAAACCAAATGAAGACTTTTGGAGTGGCCTAGTCAAGTCCTTTTCTGAATCCTGAGCTGAATCCTACTGAAGATTCTGTGGCATGAAGCTTAAAAAGGCCGTTCCTGCTGAAAAAAAAAAAACCCCTCCAGTGTGGCTGAATTACAACAATTCTGCCAAAGATGAGTGGCCAACATTCCTCATTGCAAGTTATCACAAAACGCTTGGCTGCAGTTGTTGCTGCTAAGGGCGGCCCAACCAGTTATTAGGTTTAGGGGGCAATCACTTTTTCACACAGGGCCATGTAGGTTTGGATTTTTTTCTACTTTAATAATAAACACCTTCATTTAAAAACTGCATTTTGTGTTTACTTGTGTTGTCTTTGACTAATATTTAAATTGGTTTGATGTTCCGAAACACTTAAGTGTAACAAACAAGCAAAAAAATAGGAAATCAGGAAGGGGCAAACACTTTTTCACACCACTGTAAATACGAAGATTCCTGCATAGGGACATTGGAAAAAACGGCTGGCCAGAAGCGACTAAGTAAGATCAGCACCTAATAACGACATGTAAATAAGCATTGACTGAGGGAAGGTACGACAGATCCTTTAGTGCATTGCAAACAGTCAGTGATTCCCTAAAACAATCACAAAGTCTGTGCATGTTTGTGGAGGTTTAAACGTAAAGCGTGTCTAAACAGTAAACGAAGACCTGTGGAGCGTCTCCTTTTTCATCAGTCTCCACTGCAGAGTCCAGTCTTAAGTGTTTCACAAATATTTAGATCCAGATTTAGTGCATCGGTTTGTCTCTCGGCTCCTGCGTTTCCCAATCTGACAAGACGCACCACCCATACCCATGCTATAAATAACAACCCTCTTGCAGTTCCTGGAACACTCCACGCTGAAGCGTCTCAGAGTATCGGCAGCCTAGCCATGTAAGGTACGGTTTAAACAAAAATAAAACGCGCAAACGTTTGGATCTCTCAGTTTGTACAGGAGTTATGAGGCTAACAGATCATTTCCAGGGCAGGTCCGCCTTCAGACGCCGGGGGAGAATTTGGAGCGCTGACTCCACTGTCGCTGATTAATGGTGTTCTGATCAGAAATCCAATCGTCCTCCTCATTTTTAGAATTAAATTCTGTTTCCCGTGTGAATTGGAGCCTCAGTTGCCTGCTCTTAGCTGACAGGAGTGGTGTTCTGCTGCTGTAGCCCATCTGCTTCAAGGTTCATGACGCTCTTCTGCGTAGCTTGGTTGTATCAAGGGGTTATTTGAGTTACTGTTACCTTTTCTTTGCCCTCTGGCATCAACGAGGCATTTTCACCCAGAGAACTGCCCTCACTGGATATTTTCTCTTTTTCGGACCATTCTCTGTAAACCCTAGAGATGGCGCTGTGTGTGAAAATCCCAGTAGATGTTCCACAAACTAAAATAGGCGAACCTTACATTACTTTTACCCTGAATCTGAACGTGCTTGGAGGTAATTTTACGTTAACAAAGCAGTAACACGCTCTGGGTTGCCCTGTTATCGGAAATTAATTAACTGTTTAAATTAGTTCTGCATTTACGCCATCCAGGCGTTAATTGTTTTCCAATAGCAGCACAGCTCGGGGTGTTTTATTCCTTATTTAATACACAAGACATGTCTGTTGTGTTTCGTCTGGCCGGATCCTGGATTTATAGCCCCTGTGCCTTCAGAAATAACAGAGCAACAAATCTCAGTTCCTCAAGTTCACACCCAGTCCTTTCTCTATTTGCCTGTGAGTCCAGTCCTATTGCTCTTCGGAGATTTTCTGCTCCATTACTTCTACTTTTTAACCTGGTCGCTTCTGTTCATTTTGCAGCCGTCAATATAAAAACAAATGGCTGTATAATAGGCGAGACCTTGGCACCTGCTTGCGTCTGAAATGAGGAATTGATTTCACCCCAAAACGAGTCGATCAGCTAGATTTCTTCATCCTGTTTTAAACAAGCAGATATCATGTGATGAAATGGGAGCGTCTCGTACAGAGCTCTTCGTTCCCTGAGGGAGCAGCAGCTGATCGGAGGTTCAGAAGTCAAGACTCGTTCTGGATGATGCCTTTGTTTTGAGCTTCCCTTGAACATAGCACGATGCAAACCATTACCGTAAGGCATTTGGAGTTTTCCAGACATTGGGATTTCTGACACCACATGGCACAGCGTTACATATAAAAATGGACATTAAACTTTAAAGTGCCGTTTGAGCGCTCGGGTCAATCTCACCATCTAAACATTCTGTTTGTAACAGTATTTAAGCTCGCTGTTTGAACTCACTGATGAAACTTCCTGATTTATCTGTCCGTTTCTGTGCTCTGTTTGAACTCGCTGTTTAAATGCAGATTGAACTCGATGTTTGAGCTCAAAACTCAAATGCAGGCTGGGCTTATTGTTTTGACGTTGTTTAAATTCGCAGTTTGAACTTGCTGATTATTCTTCTGTTTGTTCTCACTTTTGCGATCACACCAATACAATGTCTTTTCTTTAAACTCGATGTGCATAATTTTTTAAAACTCTGTTTAAACTCCATATTTCAGCGCTCTGCATGAACTTGATCTTTGAACTAGTGTTGTAGTCAAGACCGCTAGAGACGTGTCTGAATCAATAGAGACGAGACAGAGTCCAAATGAAGTCAAGACCGAGACAAGACTGAGACCGCACTCGAGTTCTACAACACAAGTCTGAACTCTCTGGTTGCTCTTTGTTTACTATTTCGCTACGATCTATTGTTTAGCAAATCTCCTTCCTGGATTGTGTTGGGCTGTAGTGTGAACAATAATGTTTTTAAACACGTTTTAGCAACAATTAGCTTTATATTGTAAAAAACATTATTTTACCAGTTAAATATTTGAGGCACTTTTACAGATTTAGAAATTCTATCTTTAACTGAAGGTGAATTCTGCCCACACACTCTGAAGTGCTTTCAAGAACATTTGATTAGCATTGCTAATCAGCCGAGCTGGACTAGTACGCTCCAACACTAGTGACAAGAGGCTCGCTCACACACAGGCATAATTAAATCATCTGAGCAACAAAACCAGGCTTGTTTCTGTAGCTCTGCAGCTAACACGCAATGAAATGAAATCTCATAGCTATCAGTTTAGTATTGTGCATTTCTGAAGTTACTCTATTAGCATCGAGTTCCATCAGTAGTAGCTACAACCTGACTTCAGACACAGAATAAGCTTTGCTTGATTAATTACACTGATGATGGGGGAAGTTAATTAATTACTTTAGGTTTATTTATCATTTAAGATCCCGGTGCCTTCAAACTTCAGTTCTACCACAGCATCTGTCAGGTTCCCCCAAAGCTCCAGCAGCAAATCCATCTTATCTGTGAGCCCCAGGTTAATCCTGCTTTTCATTTCCGATGGAATTGATGTAAATGTAAATGTGTTTATGTCTGAACCACAATTCTCCACTAGAAGCCCGTCTGATCGAAGGAGCTTAAAGCTGCGAGAACAAAACCAAAGTCCTGCTTCTGCTGAGACGGCTCGTCTTTTAATCCTGAGATTTAAGCGGATTCTCGCCCATCTTTTTATCCGATTCAGCTGTGGGTACACGCTGATTATCGATCAGCACCCGCCAGACCTCTCTCTGGTACGCACACGATCAGATCTGAGCCATTATTCTAATGAGAAGCTGTCAGGTTCCCGAGTTCACTGAACGTTTAACATCAGTCACCTGCTGCTAATAAGAAGACCGCGGGTTAATAGAGAGTGTTCAGCACCACTGACCTGAGTGTGATGATCTCCCAATTCAACACGATCCGCTCAGCCAGTGGTACCTGGCACAAGGACCAAATAAAGTTTAGATGAATTCAAATACTACGCCACCTCCAGCTGGAATGAATTCCTGAAAGCATCAAGTCTGTCCTGAATAAGATGAATAACGTTACTGTTCTCCAAGGCATAAATTTGATCTCAGGTTTCTTCCAATTCTAAATCAGTTCTATCTCATCTTCTACTTTATTTGTTAAATATGGTTTGAATCGGCATCTTTCCGATCTGGAGGTTCACTAGGGTGAGTTAGTTGAACCACACAAGGAAAGCAAAGGGTTATGGTTTTGTTGATCCTTAGGGAGAAGAAAAAGTACTTATGGTTTTGTTATGCTATAGGAAGAAGCCAAAGAACTTAAATTTTGTTGAACACTAGAAAGAAGCAAAGGGGTTTAGGTTTTGTTGAACCTTAGGAAAAAAACCACAGGACTTTGGTTTTGTTGAACCCTAGGAAGAAACCAATGGGTTTAAATTCTGAACTCAGTTTTTGGCTCCCAAAAACTCAGTTTTGTGGAGCCAAAGAGTTTAAAGTTTGGTTCAACCCCAGGAAGAAGAAAAAAGTACTTACAGTTTTGTTGAACTTAGGAAGAAACCAAACGGTTGAAACTTTTTTAACGCTAGGAAGAAGCCAAAGGGCTTACATTTTGTTTAACCACAAGAAGAAACCAAACTGTTTATGTTTAGTCAAAGCCTAGGAAGATACCAAAGGGTTTAAAGTTTTGTTGAGTCATGTAGAGGCTAAAGGGCTTAGGTCTGAACTTTTCAAAGAAACGACAGGGTTTAGGTTTTGTTGAACCATAAGTAGACACTAAAGGGTTTAAAGTTTGTTGAACCACAAGAAGATGCCTAAGGGTTTAGGTTTTGTTGAACCCTAGCAAGAAGCCAAAAGGGTTTCGCTTTTGGTAAACCATAATAACAATAAAAAGAGCTTAAGTTTTGTTGAACCCTAGGCAGAAACCAAATGCTTTATGATTTGTTGAACGCTAGGAAGAAACCAAGGCCGTACATTTTGTTGAACCATAAGAAGAAACCAAAGTGCTTAGGTTTTGTTGAACCCTAGCAAAAAGCCAAAGGATTTAAAGTTTTGTTGAGCTATAAGAAAAAGCCAAAGGGTTTAACGTTTTCTTAACCCTAGGAAGAAGCCACAAAGTTGAGGTTTTGTTGAACCTAAGAAAGAAGCCAAAGTGATTTGATTTTGTCAAACCCTAGGAAGAAGACAAAATGTTTAGGTTTTGTTGAACCTTATGAATAAGCCAAACGGCTGAAATTTTGTTAAACCCTAGGAAGAACCCTAGGTAGTTTTCCTCCCACAAGCAGCGGTTTTATCCCGAGGTGATCAGTCACGGGGATGTTGTTTCCTTATCATTAACATGCTGATTTACAGTTTTATTTATGCTTTATCTTCTTTTTAGGTATTTATTGAATATTTCTGTATATGAAATGTGCTACATCGATAAACTGTACCTCATGCTGTACAACAAAGGTGAATTAAGAAAGGAATAACTTCATCCTAATCCCATATGTAGTCTGTATTTTATTTTATTTGTTCACTGTTGCAGTCACAATACGTTTATGCCTAAAATAATTGAAATAATGGAATTAAAGGGAAAATACTGAAGGCTTACACGGTAAGGTTGAAGATATCGTTACACTTCTGTTATAAAGTGAAGGAACACCAAGAATTTTAGAAGAGTTTTAAAGGGAAAGCTCTTCTACAATGTGCTAATAATCAGTCAGAAAGACAGACGGCTTTAGTCTGGCAATAAACCTGACGTCCAGAGGATGAATCTGGATCTAAGTGCTTTCTTTTCTCCTTCCTGTGTGAAGATGATGGTCCGTGGTAATCAGGTGTAGTACAGGTACGCCGGGAGGAGATTTACATTTAAGTGCTAGTTACGAGAATGAGAAAGGAAATGTGTAACGGATAAGCGAACGAGGAAGATGAAGGAGATGCACAGCAGTGCAGACCAGCCCACACACACACACACACACACTCCTTGATGCTCCCTGTTGCCATGGATACTATGACAGGACGGAAAACTGAGCATTAAAGTAGGGGAGGTGGCACTTTTCCATTCACAGAGAGAAAGAGCGAGTGCAAGAGAGAGAGATTTAAATCTTTCCATGTCCTGAGACGTCCCTTAGAATTTCAAAGAAAAAAAGATTACAAAAGCATTTCACTCGGGATTTATCAGTCCTCAATAACGTACGCAGTATTGCTGCTGCTCTACCTGGGTGTGGTGCCCTGCAAAGATCACACCAAGAGCACAGCACGCAACACCGAAGAAGATTTTAAAAGAAAATTTTAAATCAAGATGCCAGTCCATTGCAGTGCTGTGGGATGATCCCTCAACAGGTCTCCTCTCCCTCAGACACATTCGACACTGCTGCGTCACCCGAGCGTCTTGCTGTGTGTTTTCTACAGGAAATATGGTTTTCTTTTAATTCCCTAAATGTCAGTAGGTGCACTGGCTTTTCTTAGACGGCCTTCAGAGTGCATCGAAATTTTCTACACGTCTTATGTTTGCATTTACTTTGTTCATACGTAGCTGCAGGAAACGACGATTTCTGAGTGCCTGGGATCAAATCCCTTGCAGCGTGAAACGTCTGCGGACGTTGCGTTTACGAAACCGGACTGGTGCTGTGAATACCATGTTAGCCTACAGACTCTCTCTGGCGCCCCTGCAGGATAAGCGTGGGTAATCGGCCACATCAAATCTGATCTGAATTAAGTCTCAGAATTGTAATAGGATTTGAAAGTAGATCCAAAAGTGACAAAGCCATATTAGATTCTGTGTGTCATTCAGACTCGATCAAACCCGGAATGAACGCAGGTGTTTAATGTCTGTTTGTGAACCTCAGACGGGTAACAGCGTGGAACGAAGCTATAGATCAGAGCAGAGGTGCGAGACTGTAACCTCGGTCCTGCTGAGCGTCAAATTAATCCCAGGTGATCCCGTCTACGAGGATCTCTTTATTTAAAAGATAACTCAGATTAGCCCAGGCAGTTCCCCAGTCGGGCCTTGGTCTGGGTACGTTTGGGTGATTTTCTAATTGAAAGGCAACCTTTGCGTGCGACTGACTGTAAATGTGATACTTTTTCTGCCAGTACAAATTCGTGAGAGAGAGAAAGGGCTGATTCTGTTTCAGACAGAAGCCCCGGGGTGAACGAAAGTGATGAAGCTGCACTCATAGAGGTCACAGTGCTGGCGCTGAGGGAGCGCTCTACATCACCTTAACTAGACGAGGGACATGGGCGACAGACACCAGATCAGATAGCAGTGAGAGAGACTAGAACTAGAAAAAGTGATTTCGAGTCCTTCTGGAATGACACATTACATGCTGGACCAGGATGCTGATTACATTGCTGTTCCTGTTCCCCAATGGACTGGTGCCCATCAGGAGTGAACTCCCACCTGTGACCATTGAGTACCGGGACAGGCTTTGGACCGAACGCAACCCTGCCCAAGGCAAGTGAGGATTAAATGGGAGGAAATATAATTACACCACTGAGACGCTCAAATTACTGGTCCACTGTAGTAACCGTGGAGGAGCGGCCGGACGAGATGATCATCCCCCAGCCCTGCAGCAGCAAAGCTTGAGTGACTGAGATATGATTGCTCTTAATAATATGCAAATCAGATCAGTCCAAAGCTTTGACTTTGACTGAACCAATAATAAATAAATAACTAACTAAACTTGGCCTCATGCTGGGACGCAAGTACAGCAGATGCCTGAATGTCTTCCCTCTTGTGCTGTAATGCGGTTTGTAATCTGTTCCTGATCTCCCAGCCTGTTAAGCGTCAGTGTTATGAACGCTGGCACATGTGGAGTGAGTTTATAACGAGTCCAGCTCACCCAGCCCACTGCGTTACAGCGTTAATGCACTCCGATTTTAATTCCACCCATCTACATTTAATTATAGGTACAGGGCTCCAAATCCATTCACGCATATTATTTACATGATTCCTATAGTGGTTGGGTCTATTAAAAGAGGCGTGGCCTCTATGTGAGGGAGGTGTGGCCCCTGTATGTACAAGTCTTAGTAAAGTACAGGGGTCCGGAGTCAGTTCCAGTATTGGAGGCGAGGCCTCTGTATTCATAAGTCTTAAGTAAAATATGAGTGTGGTCTTTGAGTCAGTACCAGTGAAGAAGGTGTGGCTTTTGAGTCAGTGTAGGAGGCGTGGCTTCTGAGTGTAGGAGGTGTGGCCTTCGAGTCAATGCTGCTGTAGGAAGTGTGGCCTGAGTGAAGGTGTGGCCTTTGAGCCAGTCTCAGAGTATAAGGTGTGGCCTTTGTCTATGTAAGTCTTAGTAAGATGTGTATTTCGCATCAGTACCAGTGAAGGGGGTGTGGCCTCAGAGCGAAGGGGGTGTGGCCATTGAGTCAGGGGACTTCTGTATGTGTCCGTCAGTGTACATAAAGGAGCCATGTTCTTCCTGTATACCCGAGCTATAATGAAGCCCTGTAGCCGTGCAGCTTATCTGCTTGTTCTGTATCTAACCTAATCTAAGATAAAGGGCCCAAACGTCACCGCCTCGCACAGGGAACCGAGACACCCTCTTTGAATTTGGGATTATTTCCTGATCTGTCTGAATCGGGGATTAGGTTTCAATCACAGCTCGTCCACCAGATCTGAGAGCGCTTCCAAACCGAGAAGGATTTTAAAACGCACACACATCCACTGTAGATTGTGTACGTCTGTCTGGTGGTCAGCAAAGTAACCATGGTAACTGTAGGGGGGGGGGGGTGAAGGGTGGCCAAATAGTTCAGACGAGCAGAAGGGAAGTTATTCTTGAGATAAGGAACGCTCTCCATATTGCGGGAGGATAAATATAGCTGGAGCGTTCAGAGGCACATCAGTGCAGAAAAACCTCAACAGCAAAATAATTTGGGAGAAAATACATCGTGGGCTTAATCCTGGTAAGGGTGCGAGGCAGGGGTACGCTCTGGACGCCACACCATGTTGAGACCTGGGGCTATTTAGAGCACTAGCATGTTTTTGGGCAGGTGGGAGTAAATAATTTGAGTTAAGGTATGGGCAAGAAAGTTGGCAGTCTGAATGTAAGCACTGCTAAGATGCCGGTGTTGGAGCCCCGTGCCAGCTCCTGGATCCTGGCTGGCACCTCGTACCTTCTGTTCTTAGTACAGTTTAATCTGTGTGGCTACTTGGCAGCGCTGACACACTTTCAGGAGAACGCTAATCTCACTTGTATGCTGTATCTTACATCATAAGCGTATCCAATTTACATATCAAACGGAGAACATGCCAAAGTGCGCACGGTAACCGACGACCGGAACCGAACCTCGGTCGGTGAAGCTCTGCAGCACCGACACTACGTCAGACAAAAAGTCATTATTTAACAAAAGTGGTTCTTGCGTTGACTTCAGTGCTTTTGACCCCCAGCCTCTCCCATAATTACCTCAAACTCAAAAGCGCACTCGGCTTCCCAAGATCACTCCCCAAACCCAGTGGCTTGGCCAAATTCGAGTACCCTCACTTACAGACGAGGCTCTCACGGAGCTAATGGCGGTCATCGGGAGGCCCTGGGGCGCCGGGGAAACGTCGGAAACGAGCGCGACTGTAGGTTTTCCTGTCAGAAAGTGTGAAGTAATAAAAATTCAGGCTCTCAGACTAATCATGGCATGTTGCGCTCTCGCTGTAGGAGAGCCATTCTGCTGCAATCAAAGCCTCCGGAGAGAGCGCGGGCACCGAGCCGGTGAATTTACCAAACACAGGTTTATAAACGCTCTTCTCACACACACACACACACACACACACACACACACACACACACACACACACACACACACACACACACACACACACGCTTAACAATGACATCCGGGATCTTAAGCTCAGGTCGGGACTCCATGTACACGCCACTGCAGCAGAAACTCAAACACCATGTGCTCCAGGTCCCGATTTATCCAGCCAGTTCTCCAAGGACGCCAAAGCTTGGGCATACCTGCTCTCATGACTGTTCTGTTCAGCTGTATTAACCCATGGATGCCCACAATAATGCCAACAACGCCACTGAAAACTAAGAGACCATTCAAAGCGACGTTCAGAGACAAAACCAAGGCAGCTGTAAATACTGTGGGCACTCGACTAGTTCAAACAGCAGCCCAGCCCCGCAGAGACCGGGTTAGAGTCCTGGCAGGGCCATGCCTGGCTGTGTCTGAGGGAGGGCAGCCAGACTCTGCAAGAGCGACTCCTGCTGACCCTGGGACGGCCTCACGGACTCACATTTTATGGCATTACTATAAATATACAATCAGATTTCCTACACCTATTTACATTCTGTTAAAAGTTTCTCTCTGGCTGTGGGATTGAAGGGGGCTCAACTTATTTGTGGGTTTTCCACATTCCTTGAGAGTACTGAGAATATTCTGAATACAGAACGACTCGCCTATGGAAAGAGAGCGAGTTTGATTTGATTACTTTTACTATCTTGCATTATACGCCTGTAAAACACTTGTATTTGTGTGTTTTTGGGACACAACGACAAACGTAACATGGCCAGTACTGCCGCAGACCTCGAAGTGCCCAGGCCTAAAACGTCACCCATGTTCTAAAAGCGTACAGAGAACACAAACTGTACATCGTCCGCTACACACACCACGGAAAGGAGGCAATTTCACAGTCGTTACATCCGACACTGATCCAGTTCACCTCGATCAGGGCTTTCCTTTTCACCCCGCCGACTGGATCCTGACGTCAGAGACCGAAGGATCGGCTTTGTAATTCAAAAGCGTTTAACTCCGTCGTTCCAGGAAACACTGATTTTTCTTTTATTCTCATGAAGCACAGAAATTAAGATCAAGGCACTGACCTAGAAAGGACCGGACAGTCAATCCGCTCCAACTTTTACACTATATCTATAAAACAGGCAAAAATAACATTTTAAAAAACCCCAAATTGTCCGTACAAATGTTTCCGTCAAGTGCTTCGAACACATGATTTGATTTCAGTCTTTTTCAGCACTGCTTCTCATGACGTCCATCCAGAACACGCCGAAATGCCCGAGAGGCTCCGACTGGCTGTTTAGCAACGGCAGCATTTCAGGAAGAAATGATCCTCACAGCACGACCGTCCAACAATCCAGACAATCACAGCCAGACGTCCTCCATTGATTTGGACCGTTTCCTCTATCACCCGAGAGAATCCAGGCTTCTTTAAATAAAAAAATAAGATATAAGAAAAAACAAAACAAAAAGAAAAACCACGCATTCGGTTCCAAAGCCGTCTGTTCACAAAGTGGAAGCTGACACTACGCCAGCAGCCTGGACTCAATCTGTCGTTAATGGCACCGGTTCCATCTCTTGGCCTATGCTGAGATACTTCCAATAATCACAGCTACTCATCCAGATCGCTCAGGAGTAGTGACTACGCCCGGTTCCCACTCTAAATCCCCCCACTCCTCGCTTGCCACAGGTTTCCACTCTTTAGTTTCCTAATACAATGTAGAAAGTAGCCAACTCCAAGTTTCGATTCCAAAATGGTGATGAAATCTGCCAAATCATTTTACATTAAGTTTGTTTTCTTCTCTTTGAAAACTAATATAATTAAAAAGCGTAACGTGGTTTAATGAACTAAACGTGGACCTAATTAAACCAAACTTCTGTCAGTTATTACTGCTCATAATTAATCTCTACTGCTGAAATGAGGAACCTGTGAAGTATAAATCTTAAAGCAAAACTTGATTCCTTTCCATTTGGATCACAGGTTCATCATGTCAGCAGTAGAGATTACTTATGAGCAGTAATAAGAGACGTTTGGTTTTATTAGGTCCACGTTAAGCGTTTCAGACTCTCCCTTTGAGCTCGGAGAGTGCAGTCGGTCGAACCCGGTACACTGCTGAAGCTCTGTATCTTACTTATCTTAATGATTTATCATGTTGGAAGTGTAAGAATTTAACACCTTAACACGACTTTCCATACATATTCCATTCAGGCTTTTCGTTTTCTCTTTTCTCTCTCAAACTACTGAGCGCCTCTGAGTGTCCATCTTCCACCAACGCTCTGGGGGAGCATATCAAAACAAAACTATGATAATGGACATGGTGCACCGGTCCTGGCCGATAGGTGTCCCCTTAATACAGATGGATTTTTGTACTAATCATCAAAAACAAAAGCCTTTTCACACCGAGTCAGATTTTCACGTACAAAATAAAACCCACGTCAAATTTTGATAAATAACAACACACGTCTATTAAAGCCCTCCTTCAAACTGACGGACCGCGACGCTGCGTAAAATGTTTAATCGGAGCCTGTTCTAATTTCAGCATTAAAATCAGGCTGACCAATCAGAGCTCAGTCGCCGGGCAGAACAGCTCATGGAGAGCTTATAGGACGAGCAACAGGCTGCCTCTAAAAACATGGATATAGCAAAAGCAGGGAGTTTTCAGTACTCGGTGTGAACAGGCCTTAAGTGGTAGCGCAGTTGGCAGACCATCACTGAGACGCTGGGGTCGTTGGGAACATGGGCAGAACATGATTAGGGAATGAAAGAGAGGGTCCAAGAGAGGGTCGATGGGCTATGCATAGACGTAGTAGAGCCACTGGATTATTTGGGAACGGATGGCAGAAGGACACAGGGGTCACTGGGGAACGGACAGGGCCATGGCCGGAGCTCCGGCTGCAGTCTGAGGGGCAGGAGACGACACCGTGGCGGACTGGGAGGTGGGCGTTGCCGTGGAAACGGAAGGGACGGGCTCCATCTTGCTGATGTGCGTGATGAAACGGAGGCGGAGCTTCACGGCCGGCCTCAGCGTGCAGATGATCTTTTCGACCTGAGGGAGGGAGAGGGATAAAATAAAGTTATGGCTATTATCGGGCAATACCGGCACTCCTAGAACGTCTCTCAGCCAATCAGACTGCGGGGGCGGAGCTAGCTGTGGCGTAATGGTAGATGAGCGAGTGCAGAGGGTGGAGCTGGGACAGGGTCAGGAACAGATCGGGGATATTTCGTACCTGGTCTTTGACGCTGTCCCCGGTGAACATGTACTTGATGTGGTACAGGAAGTCGCAGATGGGGTCGGTGTACATCAGGTGCTGACTGTGGTGATCCACGGCCTGCAGCATCTCATAGAAAGCCACTCCGATCTGAGGGAGCCACAGCACGTGCATGAGTGTGCATCGGGAGTAGGTGTGTGAGCGCCTAAGAAGTGTGTGTGTGTGTGTGTGTGTGTGTGTGTGTGTGTACCTCCAGCATGCAGCGTGTTCTCTCTTGTTGGAAGCGCTGCAGGAACGGACCCACCAGGTGGTACACATAGAGCAGCTGGAACTCGGTTTTCACCAGGGGCTTCAGGACCTCGGACAGAAATCTGCATTCCACACAGAGCGGGCATTGTTACTCAGAGAGAGAACAGAGGAACACTTAAACTTTTAGTTTCTGGTCTCACTTTAACTACAACTTAATCTGTAACCTTTTTTTTTTTTTTTTTTTAAATAATTTTAACTTCTCTATTCTCCTTCTGGAATTTGTTTTGAAATATTTTTGTCTCCCACCATATATTTTATTTGACTTGATTTTATACGATCATGTATGACTTTAATATTTTTATATTATTTATTTCACGTTAATACATTTTTCACTGATTGTTCTTGCTACTTATATTATTTATTTATTTTGCTGCAGGTGACAATTTTTTATTTTATTCTATTTAATTGAATTATATTTTTTTATTTTTAATTGTTTGTATTATTTATTTCATTTTAATACATTTTTCAGATTGTTCTTAATACTTTTTTAATTTATTTTGATTTATTCTGCTACGGGTGACAGAAGTTTCATTTTTATTTTATTCCATTTCATCTAATTGTATTTTAATTCATCTTATTTTATTTTCATGTTTAATATATTTTGACTAATCGTTCTTCCTACTTTTAATATTTGTTTATTTTTATTTTTTCTGCTCCATGTGATAGACATTTTATTTTGATTTTATTCTGTTTAATTTAACTTTATTGCACTTTGTTTAACTTTATTTTACATCATCTTATTTTATTTGAATATTTGTTCATTATGCACTGAATTTTTATGTATTTTTCACTGATGGTCTTTACTACTTTTATTTATTTATTTAGGGTCTGCTGCAGGTGATGGAAGTTTTTTTATTTTATTCTATTTAAATTAATTGTATTTTATATAATATTATTTATATCATTTTTATTAATTACTACATTTATTATTTATTTTTATTTATTCTGCTCAAGGTGATACAACTTCTATTTTTTATTTTATTCTAATTTTATTCTGTTCTATTTTAAAATCCCCAGTTTACCTTTTCATCCCATTTTTCTTCTTTTTACTGAAGTATTTATTATGTTTCTTATGTTTTCATATATACTCCTCTTGCCAGCCCCTTATTTCTGCATCAGCCCGGCTAATTTGTAATTGAGGGTCTGCCTTAATGTATTCCGGGAACAAATAGAGGTTCATTGACTGTAGAGAGAGAATGCTTTGAGAGGACGCTTTGCTTCGCTGCCAGTTTCGCTCTGCATCAATTTGGGAGAGGTTAATTACAAACTGTACCTCTGGAAGCTCTTGAAGGGCTGTACTTGCTGTTGAGCTGTGCACCCTGCTCACCGAGAGCACTGAGAAAACTAAGTACAAAATGTTCCCTTCCTCCCAAATCCGACTGAGCAGATTAGGCGCGTTTGGCAGCTAACAGCAGTGACTTTACTTCTGCACTAAAGTTATCAGACTGTCAGACCCTTGCCTACTATCGTGCACTCTTAATGTGATCTCGCCACTGTCCAAATACTATATTATCCACCGTACTCATACAGTACTTATGACATTATGTACTGACTAAATAGCCAATATGTGTATATTTATCTCCCTCTAGATCCAAACTTAAAACAGAAATGTCAGACCAGTGCGTTCACTGCGCTTAGCCCAGCCCGCCGAGCTCCGAACAGATTAATAGGACACACCACAGCGCGTCTTATTAAGCTGGCTGCTGTTCATAACCCAGCCGAGTCACATCACGCCTTAATGGAACCGTTCATCAGGCCCAACGGAGGCAGCACCGAACAGAGCAGCAGCGGCTCCGTTGATGGAAACTAACTCACTTTAAACCTGACATTAAGCCGGGGCTGTTTACGTTCTGCCTCTGTAACTAGGCGATAAATAAATATTAACATTTCCAACAAGAATTGGAGAATCAAGGAGGTGTACCTAATGAAGTGGCCAGAAAGTGTAAATGTACTCTGTGTTCCATAGGAACATGCAAAAAAAAAAAAAAAAGCTCTACAGTGCCCCCAGTGGTCAGAAACTATACTGGATACTGTGACCAATCAAGTCGAGTCAAGTTAAATTCTAAAGTTCTTTTTACAACGCTGCATTGTCTCAAAGCAGCTTCATAATTTCTGACTATCTTCTAATTTATAAGGCCGATCCCAAACTGAGCAAGGGCGACAGTGGCAAGGAAAATCCCAAAACGTTATAAGGAAGAAACCTTGTTAGGACCAAAACTCAAAAAGAACCTTTTTCATAAAAGGTTCTCCAGTATTCCACTACGGGTCTGGTACTCACTTGGGAATGAGCGAGAGCTGCCCGATGCTGGAGTGGTGCCAGACGGCGTGTGCCAGCGCCAGGACGTAGCTGCAGTACATCTCCGAGTAGGACTGGTGGCACGCCGTGAAGTCCAGCAGCTGGAAGGGGTAGCCCATCCACTCCATATCCGAGGTCAGCGCGGGGCTGCTAATGACGCTGACGATGCGGTCGTGCAGCACGATCCAGTACGGCTCCTACAGCACAGAGAGACCAACTTCAAAGCGGGAATTCTGATGCCATAACAAATATAATACAGTACCAGCACACACACACACACACACACACCAGCCAAAACATGAACAGACTGAATCAATAATGACGTTTTGTGTCCAAATACTTTTGGCCATATTTGGATGTGTCCCAAACCTTTTGGTCACGAGGGTTTGTGTCCCAATACTTTTGGCCACATATGTTTGTGTCCCAATACATTTGGCCACATATGTTTGTGTCCCAATACTTTTGGCCACATATGTTTGTGTCCCAATACATTTGGCCACACGTGTGTTTGTGTCCCAAAACTTTTGATCACGTGTGTTTGTGTCCCAAAACTTTTGATCACATGTGGGTTTGTGTCCAAATACTTTTGATCACGTGTGTTTGTGTCCCAATACTTTTGGTGAAATGTGGGTCTCTGTCCCAATATTTTTGTCCACATGTGGGTCTCTGTCCCAATACTTTTGGGCACAAACCCCTTATATATGGACTCAGGGCTTCAGGAGTGTTAGTAATGAGTGTAAGACAGATTTGGGTGTGAGAGTGAGCCGGCCTTACAGGCAGAGCGGTGATGACCAAGCCTATGGCGTTCATCCAGGCCGTCACGTTCTCCCGGGGGACCAGTGGCTGACTGCAGAGGACAGAGAGACAGAGACAGACACACACACACACGATGGTGATTCATCTTACTACCAATCACACAGTCTCAGCACTAGGAGTGAGGTGACTTAAGCCATACGATTGGATCGTCTCTACGTGACTCTTAGCTGCCCAGGTCTGCTGTTTAACTTAGATTTTTCTTGCTATTTGTTTATATTATGTAATGCAGGGATGCACTGAATATTTGGCAACCGAAATTATTCAGTTGAAAATTGCAAAAAAAAAAAAAAAAAAAGCAGCACTCTGAGTTCATGTAATTCAATCATTTTATTTGAAGTCTTCCACACAGTCCCTTCTTTTAATTTGTTTTGAATGATTTTTCTCTTCCAACCATATATTTGATTTTACTTTTATGTTTGTATATTACTTATTATATTTTATTCATGTTAACATTTTTCACAAGTTGTTCTTACTATTTTTCTTGTCTATGCTCGAGGTGACAGAAGTTTTAGTTTTATTTTATTCTACTTATTCTATAATAAAACTGAATTGTGTTATTTTATATTATCCCATTTTATTTTAATATTTTTCTACTATTTATTTCATTTTAATATACTGATTGTTCGTACTACTTTTATTACATATTTATTTTTACTTATTCTGCTTGAGGTGACAGCTTTATTTTTTATTTATTCAATTTAAAAGTATTTATTTTAGATCATCCTCTTATTTTATTGTCAGATATTTTATTTTTATTTTATTCTATTTAATTTAATGAAATCATATTTTATTTGTATTTCAGTCATTCTGATTTCATGTAATTCAATCATTTTAATTCTTATTAAATTGTATACCTATGTAGGTCAGATTAAATCTAATTATTTTATAATGTATAATGTTTTATGTTTAAACAATTGTTGTTTTATTTTTTTCAGTAAGAGAAAAAAATTATTTGCTTGAAAAGCAAGACAAAAATACATTTGTGAAAAAGTGGCAAAATGAATGAAAAATATTTAAATAATTTCGTATTTGGCCAAACGTTTCATTTTGCTCGCTTTCAGCCACAAATTTTCACTTGGGTGCTTCCCTAATGTAACGTCACGTTTCTGTTATATGAAATCACACAACTCTTAGCGTTCCTCTAAAGTCCCAGCCCAAAGCCCTGCATCCCCAAAGCCCAAACCCCACTCAAACCCTGAACGCCTTTCACGCTCCGACCTCTTGAGGACGACGTTGAGCAGCGCGTTTCCAACGTCCTTCCCGGGCACGGCGAGGGCCATGAGCTCCACGCAGGTGACGTGGAGGGCGTGCGCCGCCGGATTGGGGAACTCGTTGAAGCGCCAGTCGCAGTTCGGGAACGGGCCCGGAGATTTCCCGGCCATCGGTGAGGCCTGTTAAGGAGAAACCTTCACGCGTCGCTGCACATGCACACACAGAGGAAGCGGGGGCGGGAGCAAAGGATATTGTCGACGAGGCGGCCGATCAGTTTGCAGTAGTAGGTGTCGTCGGGGATCCAGACGTTGTCGTCGCGCGGGTTCATGCCGAACTTGAGGTAGGTCTCGCTGAGGCACCAGCCGGGGGTGCGGTTGTCCTTCACCGAGCTCATGATGGCATGAACGAGCTTACGCTTCAGACTGGTCCGGTCGCGCAGGTGCCTCTCGTAGTAGTGCAGGGTGTTGTACAGGTAGGTGACCGGCCGATCTGCGGATGTTTAATAGCTCCCTTTTTACCAAGGACATGCTATGTTTTCTCTGAAGACAGTGCAAAATTCTCCATGCACATTTTCTTGGATACGTTTAACAAACAAAAACACTCGAATCCCCTGAAATGTAAAGAAATGACTAGACACAGAGATTTAAAACTGTAAACAAAATGCTCCATTGCAGCTGAGTGAAAATATTCCTTTTTCATTTCTGAAGAAAAACAGTTCAAAATGTACTTAATACAAATTAAACCAAAGCAATCTTCAGTCTCCTGCAATTAAAAGAAATCAGAAAGACTCAAATAACGCTACAGCAACAAAAATGTGCCATCTTAAACTATCTTTACGCGTATGATGGCGCCCCCTGGTGTTCAAAATATGCAACCCCATCAGATGGCTTAATAAACAGAACGTGTCCGATGCGCATCGCCACCATTCGTTACACCCCTTTATCGGTGTTTCCCAACCATTGTGCTGCGAAGATTATCCAGTTTCACCTGATCGGTACTCTAAGAGAGCGGCGTGTAGTGACAGGCAGAACAATTACATTCTCTTCCACTAGGGGGCAGTAAGATATCAGCTTTGTGTTCAAATAAACAGGCCCAGGTTTCACACTGAGTAATAAATGGACAGTAAATGGAGACTAGATTTTCATTATATTTCAATGAATATACTTTTTGTGACATTTTTCTTTGGTGGTGTGCCTTGTGATTTTTCTAATGTGAAATACGTGCTGTGGCTCAAAAGGGTTGGGAAACACTGTCTTTATTTAATGAACTGAGATGAAAGCAGTGTTTGGGATCACTACTATATTCCTTAAGGCCTTTTCACACAGAGTAAGATGTTATCGCACTGAAAATCAGGTGTGATTTTTAACGTAGCGTTACCTTCGCACCAAGTGTGCTACGTTTTGTGTCCAAACCCTCTGAAAACTCCCTGCTTTTGCCTCCTTTAATTTCACTTCTCTGAACGTGACACAGATTTCGCCGTGTCTTTTTCGCGTAACTTGACGTGTTTTTTCTTGCCTGTAGTTGTAGCTAATTGACAGCAAAACAAGCCTTTGGTGTCAAAAAAGGTAGGACAGCGTTAAACATTATTTAAGCAGTCAGAATAAGTCACAGCTCTCTAACGGCCGCTGCTCACCATGGAACTTGTAGAGTCCGCCCAGGTGGTCCAGCAGGGTTTCCAGAGACTTGGAGACGGGCAGAAGTTCCAGGAAGCGATGGATGACGATGTCGAAGACGGGCAGGAAGCGCAGGCACACGTTGCCGAAGTAGATGGGCAGATACTGCGGCTGATGCTGCATGGGAGGATTCACCTGCTCCGCCAAGCCCTCAAAGTACAGCTTCTCTGGGTATTTCTGCAGGTGAGGTCATGTAAGTACTTTCAGCCACTTTTATTTGTTTTCCTATCAGCTCGAACCAGTCTGGCCATTCTCTTCTGATGCCTGGGCATTCTCACCCAGGGAAATGCCCCCTCTGGATACTTTCTCTCTCTTTTTGGATATATATATATATATTTTTTTTTTTATTCTCTTAAATACGTTCCCCACTATGTTACCAAATGCTACACTATGAAAAATATTCAAAAAGTTGGAAAGAAATAACCGACGCCACATCCTACTAAATCACGAAGGATTTCAATTTTTTTGAAACATTCAACAAATAACCATAAATAATTCATCTGTGTTTCGTTCAGTTATTTTAAAACAAGATGCATCTTTTGTTAGAAAAAATATCCCAGTTTTAATAGCTGAGCATATTTACATTACAAACCTTGTCGGTGAACTATGAGAGGAAAAAAAACCCCCAAAACAACAAAAAAGATTAATAATTAACATATTTAGTTTCCTGAAAGGTGCTAAGAAATAAAATTATATTATTATTATTAAATTAATTATTCATTAATCGTAATGGAGGTAAAATGTTCAATGAACCGTGATACTGATTTGAGGTCATATCGCCCAGCACTACTTTGAAGCATTTAAAAAAAAAATTATTCACCCTAGCAACATCTGCTGGCCAGATTTGTGCAACTGCCTCTGGAAAACCCGAAAAATTTTCTAGATACAGATTAATACAGATTTTTCCAGGATGTAAAACCTGTATAAGTAAAAACATCATAAAAAAGTTAACTAGTGTGTTATAGAGTATTACTTTTTCTTCCCCTACACAGACAGAAAGACGGCTGAGCAAATTCCTGCCAACCTTTAATCCCAGAGGGCAAAGACGAAAAAGCTTGTGCCTGATGCTGATAACCTTTTCAAGATGCCCCAAGTCCTAAAATCAAAGACTTGTTTACGCAGATAATCGACAACATCCAGAACATTCACTGCTCCATGGGTCATCTGAGGGCACCGGATAAAGAGGCAAAGGTTGTCTGTCTCTCTCTCTCTCTCCCTCTCTAACATTTACAAGCGATACACCAAAACAAAAGAGGGCAGACACTGCTATTTATGAAATGTCACAGCAATACCAGATGAAACAAAGAAAATGAGCGACTGCTGGTGCTAAACAGCCCCTCAGAATGGCACACAGCCTGGATAATGAGGTGCACCGAAGAGCTGTTTGTTCAGAACGTTACCCGTTCAAACTGAGAAGCTGAAAGCAGCTGGCCTACGATGATTTATTAACACAACAGCCCCAATGAACTTTTCCCTTTGCGAAGATAAAGGCAAACTAGTCTGGCTTAGAACCCTTACAGAACAATAGCCAGTAACAGCGACGTCCTAGATTTGTTTTGTTGTCGGGTTCGCCTTGCAGGACCATCCCAGAGTAAGAGCAAGTTACCTTGTGGTAGGACATGTGTTTGGTGTGCCAGTCGCTCTGCAGCCAGTGTTCCGGAGCGTTCTCTT
The DNA here is from genome assembly GCA_025084515.1 of Ancistrus triradiatus. NCBI lineage: Eukaryota > Metazoa > Chordata > Actinopteri > Siluriformes > Loricariidae > Ancistrus > Ancistrus triradiatus. The sequence continues at coordinate 92,309 of JAJAGP010000594.1, read as the reverse complement.
TGACGAAGTCGTTCACGCGGTTGCGGAAGTCGTTGGGTTTGAGCAGGAGGAGCTGGATGATGAAGTAGCACACCTGTGCCTCGTTGCCCTCGTGACTTCTCAGAGCCTAGGTCACAACAAACACCAACAAGGAACAAGTAAGACCACTGCAGACCAAGACAGAACTTGTGAGACCATACACAACACTGGGAGACCACCCAGGGTCGTTACTGCCCGGTGCAGGGGTAACTCGGCATAACACAGACACGGCAAGACACGCACCACGCAACTTGAAACGCATCTCAAAACACATCACCAGAGGCAGGATACAAACCCGTTTGTCTCAGCCATCAAGTATGGGCATCTGGAATGGGACAGAGGGCGAGGGTCTGGCATGGGAGAGAGCGCAAGGATCTGTTTCTAGAGAGACGGCGAGGGTCTGGCACCAAAGACGTGGCACGGGTCTCGCTTGGGAAAGATGATGATGGTCTGATGCAGGAAAGAAGCTGAAGGTTTGGAAGGGGGAGGGAAGGCGAGGATCTGAGAGCTCTAGAGAGATGGTGAGGCCATGGCACAGGAGAGAAGGCACAGGGCTGGCATGGCAGAGACAGCGAGGTGTGGTTATCTTATCAGGAATGGGCGTTTGTGCCACACAACTAGGGGCGAGAACGTCCCTTCCATCTCACACGAAGTGGTCGCGTGCCAGAGCAGGGGTGCCCCCATTACACACACTTTGCCATTTCACATTTCTCATATACTATTCAGAGGACAATCAGCACAGCTGTGATGCATCAGCTAATAGTTAAAAAGCTACACCAGCAATAAAACCCTAGTCTGTGGTCCCTGACAGGAGGAGACACGGCGTCTCTGATTACACCTGCCATTATTGATGGACGCAACGCTAATAAATACAAAGGTCTTGTACTGCAGAAGAACCAAAGCTCTTATAAAGGGGTTACACAGAGCAAAGGTCCAGCAGGAGGTCCAAAGCAGATACCGAAATGCATGAAGGTCTGAACTCTTTACCAGGCAGAGGATGAGCCGGTCCAAAGTCACGATGTTGTACTTCCACACCATGTCGTTCAGGATCTCGATGCACTTGTTCAGCTGCTGGCCCCCTGCCGACGTGGAAAACTCGTACACCAGGAAATCCGCGAACGTCCGAACGTGCGCCACCAGAGCCCGGGCGCCGATCCGCTCCAGAACCCTGCGCAACGGACAGGGACGAGGAAGAGTCTGCGTTCATAATATTTAGATCATAATCCAGAGCGACTCGCAGCCGAACTGAGCAGTCCAGAACCCAGTTCCAGATCATCCCGGTTTAAAATACAAAGGAATGTAGAGTCAACAGGTAAGCGCCACTTAACCTTTCAATTAACATCCGCTCACTTTAACCCCCGAGGGCTGTGGTAGCCCAGAAGGTCCAGGGATCAAATCCCACCTCTGTCAAGCTGCCACTGTTGGGTCCTTGAGCAAAGCCCTTAAGCCACAATTCCTTGGACTGCAAGATGCAAATCGCTCTGGATAATGGTGTCTCCAAAATTATTTAAATATATAATATAAATATAGGTCTTAAGAATGATAAAATATTAGAATAGGAAATAAATATCTATGTTTTAACTTCAATACCCGGCGAACCAAAACGTGGATCCACGAGCAGGAGTGGAAGCCATTCATGTCAGGGTTGCCAGGTCCGCTTACTCGACCTTGAGTGCAATTTTCTATAAAGTTGCTTACAAATAATGAAAGTTGGGGCTCGTTTCTAAAGTGTAGTTGCTTATTTGGGCTCCCTGATCCTGTCACTCTCTCCAAAGTTCCTTCAGGTTTTGTTCAAGCTCCAAGGTTAAAAGGCGAACATATATTTTGTATTAACTGATCAAGCGGTCACTCTCTCACTTTTTTCAAAGCCTAATTTGTTTCTTTTGGGATCATTTCCATAGCCCTGGTGCTTTCTCTTGTGGGATCTGGCAACCCTGATTTGTCTCTGAAATATCACTATATAAACTGGTTCACATTCACTCGTTGAGTCGCTGGTTCATCTGGCAGATCTTCTGTTTGTCTACATGCGTTTCAGCTTCTGTTAAACAAAAGTATCAGTTGTTCAATCGTTCGGCAAGCTCTGCCGCATTTACGCATCGTTTGCACGCGGTTTTATTGTGAAAATACCCTTTATGTTTACTTTAGGGTGGCAGAACATCTATTTCGGTCAACGTCCTATTTCAGCATTGTGCGTTACCCATGGCCAGGCAGACAAAAGCTGCTTTCCACAGCCTCAGATATTCTCTCTGGCTCTGAAAGGCCTTGAATAATGAATAACCGAGCAGGTCTCGTTTAAACCCGTCCTAGCCGCAGCTCTGACCCTGAGAAAGGACGGACAGTCAAAGCGACCGCTCAGGCTAGAACAGAGGCATGAACACAGACGGCCATTATGAGTTATGCCAGCCTAACAGCCAACGAGCTGCAACCCCCAACACACACACACTTACTGCTCGACTTTATTCTAACTGGAAGCTTTTTCTGGTAGCTCCATCAGGCTCATGACTAAAACCACCGCTGTTGATTCACACTTCCTATATCTGTCCTTTATCGCTCTGGTTTCTTCATTCGGCTCTCAGGCGGGACGATTTGAACACTAGCCACGTTGTCGGTGAGCACTCGTGATCCCGGTCCTTCAGCGCATTACACAACACGACTTTATGCGACAACGCCACGGGCCGCGCACAAGAGCCGGCTATCATCACGAGCACACGCTCGGTTTGTTTGTTTGCAGATATACGCCCACGGGTGTGGGCCAGATTCCCAAAGGCGTCTTAAGAAAGAAAATCTTCTTAAAATGTACATTATTACCTTTTTTTATTCCATACTTTATTTACTGACACTATTGTCTTATATATGACATTATTTTAAATTCTCTATTTTATTACACTCTTTAAAATATTACATTATGTATTAGTCTGCTCTTCGATATGTTCTCTCTGTTAATATTTATATTCTTACATACAACATCTAGGACACCAAAGCAGGTCAGGTCCCTTTTTGAGTCCTCCTTTGAACGTTTAGGGAGTTTTTCCTTGCCACTGCCGCCTCAGGCTTGCTCAATTTGGGCTTCTGGCTTAGATAATAAAAAACTGTAAAGCTGCTTTGAGACAGTGCTTTTTTTCTTAACTTTATATTTAAGAAAAAAGGTACAAAAGAATAGTTTCTTCACATAACTTTCTTTTTTTTTTTCTTAACCCTTTTCTTAAGAACAATTCCAAGAACAAGAACTTTTTTCGAAACTGCATTTAAGAACATTCTTAGTGTTTGTCTTAAGAACCTTTGCAAGTTTTTCCTTAAGAAAGCTTTTGTAGATCCGGCCTCTTGTACCTGAAGACGACCTGGTTGATGTGGTTGATAACTTCTTAAGAATTAGATTATTTTCTTCCTAATCCCTCTTCTTAAGAATTCTAAGAACAAGTGGTATTCTTGAAAGCGTTACGTTCTTAAATGTTTTCTTAACCTTACGATAGAGTCACACTTGGCTTCGGCTATAAGAGCTGATAACAGTACCTAGAAACAAGGCTGACGTACTTTAGCTTTATTGTATTTTTTCCTGTTAGCTCCCTCTTCCACCATCACCTCAATTTCTTGTTTGATAATTTTTTGAAGGCTTTTTATCGGATGAAACAAATTCTAATTGTGTCGAGTTTTTTCGGTCCCTGGTACCTGAAGCCGATCTGGTTGATGTGGTCGGTTTCTAGAAGCATCTTCCAGAGCAGGCAGAGGAAGAGCGGGGGCGAGCCCTGCATGGAGAAATGCGTGATGATGTCGTTCTCGTTGGTCATGGACTTCCACTTCCTGTACTCTTCCTCCACGTTCTTCTTCAGGTTGAAGCGGCTCTCCTGAGGAACGTTGTTCTGCTTGAAGAAGGCCTGAGCAGGGGACAGGAGAAGAAAAGTACGTCCATCCGATCCGAGTCTCAAAATTATAATAAACTATAATAGAAAGAGTCTGTCTTTTAATGTTTTTTAATGCTAAATTTCCTGTAATTTCTAGTTGCATTCTAATAAAGAGACTGAGAAATAATTATATATGGTCAATATACCACTGCTAAAACCAAGGCACATCTAATCTAAAGGCGGCCTTTTTTTTCTGCACAGTACTGTAAATGGTGCACTCATTCACCCCAATGGCTTTCCACACACAGTGTAATAAAGGTGATGTATAAAAGTACATAGATAGCCCAGATCCAAAAGGTTCCATACTCTGTTAATGACACTGAAGTCTAATAACTCCCAACACCACAGGGTTCAAGTCGCACCTGTGCTCCCACAACCCCGAACATCTAAAAGCATTTTAACCTGTTCCAAATAATGTGTTCCAAAACCACTCAGGGCAAAGCAATGAACCCGATAACTGCACATTAAACATTAAACTGCACACTTCTCAGAGTAATCAGTCCACAAATAAATCAACCAGTTACAGAAAGTCACGTCTTGACATTTGCAGGAAAATGCCACAAAGCCGCTTCTCGATGTGTGTAACAAGCCGTTCCATTAGACCCTGGCTTTAAATCAATGGACACACAAAGTGTTGCGTTCCCCCCCGAGAGCGCTGCTTTGTCTAGCGCTCAGAACAGACGGAGCATTAACGCACAACAACAAAAAGAGTTTTTAAATCAGGTGGCAAACAAGAGTGCACTAGGACTCAGAATAATATAAAAATCATGCGGGTGCCAAGCAGTGGCAGCTGGATTTAAAATAGGAAAGTACAAATGTTTGTTTGTTTTATCTTGTTTGTGTTATACACACACACACACACACACACACACACACACACACACACACAGTATGTAGAATCCCTACGCTGATCGAGTAGCGACACAGGACATTTCGCTTCTTTGTGGCTCGTTTCCATAGATCTGGTTGCTTATGTCCCCTGCGGGATCTGGCAACCCTGGAATTAAATGCAACACTTTTGAGGAAACTCTGGAAATGAAAAATTTTATTATTCAATTACTAATGGTTGAAGTTTCAAGTAAACCCGAAGCTGACAGCACACTCCCATATAGAAATCAGGTTAAGAAATGTGATAGAGAGCTGGATTTTAGTTATCAGAATCACAGTTGCCAGGTCCTCTTATTCTAGGAGTTTCACTTCTTTGAGCTTTGTTTCCATAGACCTTGTTGCTTATGTCTGCTGCGAGATCTGGCAACCTTGGAATCAATTACGGCTGCCAGTTGCTGTTATTTGAGATACGGCTTACTATTGGGTTGTTTCCATAGACCTGGTTACCTATTTCTCTTGCGGGATCTGGCAACCCTGGGATTAAGCCCATTTGCCAGGTCCACTTATTCTAGGAGATTCACTTCTTTGCCGCTTATTTCCATAGACCTGTATGCTTATGTCTCTTGCTAGATCTGGCAACCCTGGAATCAATCACGGTTGCCAGGTGCTCTTATTCTAAGAGATTCACTTCTTCGTGCATTGATTCCATAGACCTGGTTGCTCATGTCTCTCCCGAGATCTGGCAGCACTGGAAACAGCCACGGTTGCCAGGTGCTCTTATTCGAAGACACCGCTTATTATAGTCTTGTTTCCATAGACCTGGTTGCTTATTTCTCTTGCGGGATCTGGCAACCCTGGAATCCACCTGGAAACCTTGATTTAGAAACCTAGACTTATCTGGCCTCTTAAAGTTATTCTACAGTTCCTAACCCCACATTTTAGGTTCTGTATAAATATTTTTCTGCAGTTCTGTTTTACAGATCAGGGTTTTATAGGCTTATTCATCCACCCAGTTTTTGCTGGATGTACCTCAGGGCTAATCAGAGACTATCAGAGGCTGAAGAGTTATGGACAGGGTGGTACCTGCAGAGGAGCAGGGAAGCAGCTCAGGGTGTGCGAGGCCCAGTTGTGAGGAGTGAATGTCATGATGGTCTGTAGGATGTCCTTGCACCACGTGCCCTGGATCGAGTCTGAACCCGTGAAGAAATCTGAAAGCAAGGCAAAACAGGAGATGGGTTTAGTCGGGGCCCGTGAAACGACCCGGAATGATTCTGTAGCAGGTGTGTGTGAGTACCGGTGATGTGTGTGGCACGGGCCAGAGTGAGGATGAGCGCTCGGTTCAGCTCCTCCGACTCCGCCGACAGGACTGTTTTCGGGTCACTGAGGAACCGTGTAAACTGCGGCTGCACCTCAGAACTGCCCAGCGCAGTGATCAGCCTCAGGGCCGTACTCTCCACACTGAGAAACACACACACACACACGCACACACACACACAACAAAGGGATGCAGCTATATACTTTTAACCACTGAATTCTAAATGACTCCCTTAGCAAGTACAACGTTTATGAGGGATTAAAGCAGCATGTGGCAACCTTTCCCAATGATCTGTCCATAACGTTCATCCACCCACCTACCATCGGTTTATTCATCATCCATCAGTCCTCCATATGTGTATTATTTTCGGGAGACACACAATTAACATAATGACAAAAGCCCCTGACTAAACAGCTTCAGTGTTACACAACCGATTAATAATTTGCTCAAATGCTACCACCCCCAATCAGAAACATCTAGTAATGAGGTAAAAAACAGATTATTATAATCATGATTTGGTACAATTTGTCAACAAATGTTTGAGAAATGATTTAAATCTTTGAAAACAATGTTCCTCAAAGAAAGACTGGAAGGGATTTATATATTTCTGAAGAGGGGTGATCTCCGCTCCCTCAGACGGCACCGCATCAAGAACCGTCATTTATCAATAGCTGATAGAACCACATGGACAAGGGATTCCCTTATCAAACCTTCATCAAGCTCTACAATACAGAGTTACATTCACAGATGCCACTTAAAACGTTACTATGCTAAAAAGAAGCCTTATGTTATAACCATGTCCAGAAGGGGCGTCGGCTTCTCTGGGCCCCAGATCTTTTCTTGGAGTAACCAAAAGGCTTTCATAGATACTGCTTTTGCACCACATCATGACTATAATCACCTTGACATCACATCATTTAGTTTTTTTCCTCATTACTAGCCCTAAACTGCTCCCGTCCCAACTTTTTTTTGGAATGTGTTGCAGGCCTGAAATGCAGGAATGGATGTTTAGTAACAAGTGAAATTAAGAAATAATTCATACTGTCTGTAACGAAATAAAACTAAGGAAAGTGTAAGGAACGCAGTGGGTTCGTGAGGGTGCGAGGACGAGGCCTTACCAGAGGTGCAGCTGGTTCTGGTTGGTCTGGGGCACGGCGGCGAGGGAGTGGAGGTGCGACAGGAGCTGGACGCGGTAGTGGGGCTGGATGTGGTGCATCCGATAACTGAACATCTCCAGCAGCGTGTGCAGAATCCCCCACGCGTGGGACTTGAAGACGTTCGGCAGCAGCTGACCTGGGGTTTGGGTGCAGAGACGGTGTGTGAATGCAAACGCTTTTGCCATTCTAGGGAACTGAAGCCGCAAAATGTGTGTGTTTGGGGGATTTGGCGACATCTCTGGTGGAAATATGTTACTGCAAGCAAAGCTGTGCAAAATTATTATATGTTCATTAAAACGAAGCCTTGTTAAGAAATAATAAAGTTTTGATGGGTTACTACACCATTAAACACTGAATGAAGGCCCTCATTGGTTGTAGGGATTTAGGAACTACACTAAACCCTTATGTACGTTTCATGGAGTGAACTTACTGATGAATCCTTTGATGCCGAGCGACTCGATCTCCATGTAGACCAGCAGGCGGCTGTAGGTCTCCACCAGTGCCGGTGCCAGGGCGATGCTGGATTTGGCATGTGCCAGCTTTATGACCCGGGTGGCGATACTGTGGATCAGACTGGCGCACGAAGACGAGCAGGTAAGTATAAATACAAAATACAAATCAGATCGTTTCAGAGCATCGGAAAGAGGTGCGATCAGGAGCACTTCAATTTTAAAAGCAATACAAAAACAACAACAGAACTGAGAAAAATAAAGTAAAACTAAGTACAACGAAAAAAATATATCTTATTTAGAAATATATGTTTTTGCTATTAAAATAATAAAAAAAAAGACAAGAGAAAAAAAGTTAAACTCAACTAAAACACTTGGGCGTTTAGAGACAAATTCTAAAATGACTGAGTGACAGCAGTGAGCGAGTTTGAGAGACTCCTGTAGTAAACTTTGCTGAATCTTGAACTTTTCTGAATATTTACTCTTCTATCTCTAAAGATTAAAGCTGCAAAAACAATCCTGAAATAGTTTACACATGGTGATTAATCCACACGTATCTGCACTTTCGGCCTGTGGACGGTCCGACCTCAGAGTCGAACTCGTGACTTCAAACCCAAAGTAAATAAATAAACAGATTTCTATTCATTGCTTAGCCATTTCTCTCTGCTTAGTCACCGTTCTGCAGCCCCGACAACACACACAGAATGACTCATAGATAATTTTCCACGACACAAAACAAACACAAAGCAGACAGGACCAAATTTTCAGATCAGATCCATCCCAAAAACAGAGACAGAGCCCAAAAATAATATGAAATGGGTAAGGTGATGCAATCCCGTCGCGAGAGCTGACCTGTACGGAGCTGAAATGCATCACATGGAGCTGCAAATGAGCAATAAGTGACCTTGCTATCACTGCAGAGCCTGAGAACCGGAGAAAAGCTCGGGCTTTAAGTCATATAAAACCTAACGGCATTCATATAAAATGGAGAATAATCGGGCGCTGACGTGATCGCCTGAAGGGTTTTTCATCACACCGACATGACTGCGGTACAATTAACGTGGAATAACGAGAGCATGCTAATTGAGTAATTAAGTCCCCGTGCAGTACTGAGCCTGATTAGTCTGGACGCACTACCATCAGAAATCAGAGTCAAATTCAATTAGATCAACATCATGTAAGCCCGGCGGGAAAGGATTGAAATCCTGGGCGGAGCTAACCGCAGGAAGGTCGGGTGGTGTGTTGGTGGAACCGGTAAGAACTTTGCTCTCACTGTCGGGCCCTTAAGCATCACACTTCACACACTCACCTCATCTTGGCATGGACGGTGAGCGAGTCGAGCAGGTTCATGGGCAGCGGCGTGGTGGAGCACGACGCCATGCAGTTGGTACCGGGCAGGGTGATGCGCATGTTGCCGCTTCCATAGATGGTCTCCACCAGAACCCCCATGGGCAGGGTGAAGCACTCCGAGTTGGTGGAGTAGGCGTTGCACAGCAGGGCGATCTTGTAGTCGGTCATGGGCAGGCTCTTGTTGCGTAAGCTCTGTTGCAGAAACCTGAGGCGACCAGACGGACGTTTTAAGCCTGAGAGCAAAGCGCTAGAACGCCAAAACCGGCTGACCTCACCGACCTGCGACAAGCAGGGCTTCCACTAAGGCACACATCTCACGGATAAGGAGCTTTAGCGCCCCATGATGGCCAAGAACTGACTTTTAGGAGTTACAAAATCTCTTCTGAAAGCAGGCGGAAAGTTACAGAAAATAAAGCTGCAGTACTTTATATTTTATTAAACATATGCAGCTTGTTACTGGATATGACATATATGTGTATAAAAAAAATACAATAAAATAAAATAAAATAAATAAATAAACAAATAAATAAATAAATTTCTTTTTTTAAATAATTTTTTTAAAATAATAATTATAAATAGTTTTATAAAATATGTATAAAATAAAATATTTTAATTGAAAATATATTAGTTTTTTGTAAGTAATAATTATAAAGTTTTATAAAATTAAATAAAACATTTATAAAATATATTCTATTACAAATTATAATTTTTAAAATTATTTAATATAGTTTATTTAATATTTACAATATCTTATAATATATATATATATATATATATATATATATATATATATATATATATAATTATTTTTTAATATTTTTTATAATAATTATAAATAGTTTAATAAAATGTATAAAACATTTCTAAAATATTTTTATTGAAAATATATTTAATAATTTTTTTGTAAATAATAATTATAAATAGTTTTATAAGATCTGTATTAAACATTTATGAAATATATTTTATTTAAAGTATATTTAATAAATTTTTATAAATAATAATTATAGTTTTATAAAATATTTAGAAAACATTAATAATGATAATTTTATAAAATATTTATAAAAACATTTATTAAATATATTTTACAGAAAATATATTAAATTATTTTCGTGAACAATAATTACAACGTTTTATATAATATTTATAAACCATTTACAAAAAATATTTTATTGAAAATATATTTAATTATTTTTTGTAAATAATAATTATACTTTGTTAAGTAGTATAGTTTAAGTTAAAACACTTATGAAACATTTATAATATATATTTTATTGAAAATATATTAATTGTTTTTCATGAATAACAATATAATAAATATTATAACAATATAACAATATAACAATATTATAAATACTAACGGAGTCATTTATAAACCATTTATAAAATATATTTTAAAGAAAATATATTTAAATATTTTTTTATAAATAATACAATCATTTATTAATGATTAATAAACGCAGAACTTGTTCAATTCTCATACAAAATATTAAATCTGGTGTTTATACAGACAGTGTTAGTGTACTGCTAATTTCACAGCTCTTGTTTTTCTGGTGTTCAGTCGTTGGTTTTTACTACGTTAATTAGCCCAGGGAGGATTACAAATCACAGCTGATGGATCCTGTTCATCCAACATCTGCTTGCAATAACATATTTCAACCAGAGGTGTCGCCAAATCCTCAATAAACATGCATAGGAGGTTGAATAGAGGCCTATAATGATAAAAACAGACTTAAGCTCATGAGCCCGAGCCGGGCGCTGCAGGACTTACTCGTGGTGCAGTTTGAGCGAGTGTGGAATGGGGATCTGGAGCTTGGAGTTGTCGTTCTGCGCTTTGCGGTTCAAATGGATCCAGATGCAGGTCATGGCGAAGGCGTGCGTGGACTGGGGTTTGTTGATATCCGGGACGGGAATACACTGCATAAAACACAGAGAAACTCTTACATGACGCAGAATGATCAGAAAAATCCTCCGAGAAATAATGCAGGTTTTTAAGGTTGTACCCTCAAATGACCTTCGAAAAAAGTAAACAGAATTCAGAGTAAACAACGGGAACACGGTGCTTTATGTACGCGTGAGAGCAGGCTATGGCACGCCAATGGTGTCAGGGTGACAAAATCCAGTGCATCACGCCACTGTTTACAGAATCCCACGGCGCTAATGTAAACTGAAAGTGGCAACCGGCAGAATTTATGGAGAGGAAGGAAGCAGGATCGCTTAGAGCAGGACTACCTTCTTTGGAGTGCAACCCCCTCCTTGCCATCTCGTAGAGTTTGTGTATCCTAATGTCTCCTAAAGCAGAGCGACTCAGGGCTTCAGTACCTCTTTCTCGGGGTACAGCAGGTCAAACAGCTTCATGACGGGCAGGAAGTCGGCCAGCGCGTTCTTCTGGATGCTTCCGGAGATGAACTGGAGCAGCACCCACATGAGGTGATCTCTGCCTTTAATCAGACCGCGGCCAGCCAGCTATGAACACACAGACACAGCCTTTGGGCAAGAGGTTCCGACCACTCACAGGTCTTAAGGCTGTTACACTGTATGCAAAAAAGTGACATGAAAATACTACATATTTGGATGCCATTGTTTTCCCTGAAAACTACACACACTGAACATGACGTGATCTTCAGGGAATTTCACTGCCTGGTTCCATTTTTTTCATAGGGAAGACGAACAAAGTGTCGTCAAATGATGAAGACGTCCTTTTGCTGCTCACTGATATAAAACGCCAGTATCGGGTACATCCAATTTTGGCGAAAAGAAAGGAGCATGGAGAGCTTCACCATCCTTATTTTAATAAGAATAATAGGCGTGTACCTTCTGATGCAGGGACAGCACCATGTGCGGGAAGCTGGCGAACTGGAACAGAACGAAGAAGATGAGCTGGCTGGAGAGATGCTGCCACAGAAGCTGGCTGGTGCCACCATCATCAAACTGCTCCTCCGTCTCCGAGCGCTCCATGGCGTACACCACCAGGTCCACCAGCTGCTCCTCCAGCACGGGACACCGCTGCTTTTGCTTCACACACACACGGACAAAGAGAAGCAAAGAGAGATCCACTTACACACAGCCAAACAAGCTCCGAACAGAGCAGAATTAAGAAACGTGACTCGTCACAAACCTACAGCGTGTCAGAAAAAACTTCAGAGTAAGAGATCCCCACGATCTGGCCTCCCCTCCCTCAGACCCTGCATGGGACGAACTGACTGCGCTACTCAGAGGTTTAAACATGGAATTTGGCTCGTCTTTAATCCTACACAAGCTCTGCAGGGACGATTCTAGGATCTAGTGAGATTGAAAATCACACTCTTCCCGGTCAAGTCCCTCAACTGCACACTGAGGGAGGGGAGGCCGGACGGGCAAGGCAGCCACTTTTCTTTTACAGCATTTAATCCCAATCTGAGCTACCAGAGCTGAAGAGTTCAAGTCCCGGCACTACCAAACCGCCATCATCTCCGACTCGCTCGGACTGTACCTTGTCCCAGCCGTAAGTCGTTCTGGATAAGGGGAAGCCATGACACCCACCACACACTTAAGCACGGGCAGAAATGGTCCACTGCAATCACACAGCACGGGCGCACACACACAAGCTCCGAGCGCGGGGAAAGCTGCAACCACCACTGCACACGCAGGACTTTCTAAAAGCTACAAGTGGACGGGCTTAACAGACCGAAACAGGCTTTCTGGCACCGCCCTATTTCCCCAATGACCCGTTATTTAATCTGTGCCACAGAAGCGCTGCTAAACCCGAGACGTGCCAGGATGCACTGCAGCTTCCCCTCTGAGGTGGCATGCAGGGACTGGTACCCACTTTAGGTTAGATTAGGAAGACTGGTCCATGCTTAGGGGCGAAGCAGCTCAGAAACACAAACAGCTCTGCACGAATCAGCCAGAAGTGATTTGTTGTACCCATTTTATGCCTATTTATACCAAATCTGCGTAAATAAAGACTTTGATCTAAGAGTTGTAAACACACTGTAGGACACTAGAGGGCGCCGAATCTGCAGCGGATCATTTCCAGTGATATAAACCAGTGCACGGTTAGGTTTATAGTGTGCCGACGTTGACGTTATTAATTAGGCTTAATTAACCTACTAATTAGATAACTCGGTTTATCTACGCCACCCAAGCAGGTCGGGTCCCTTTTTGAGTCTTGGTTCTCCCAGGGTTTCTTCCTAATAATGTGTAGGGAGTGTTGCCTTGCCACTGTCGCCCCAGTACTTATTTAGCCCTAATTCTAATTAATATGCATACAGTACTGTCCAAAAGTCTTAGGCCACCATTAGATCTGTTGTTTTAGCAACAATATAACATAACGTAAGCTCACCGAAAGTCGATGCAAATCCTTTGTTGACTTACTGAAGCAATTCCTAACTGAAAGCAATGCAATTTTTATTCACAAGCTTTAAAACCTGCTGGCAGTCCCTGAAAGGACCAAAACACCTTTCAAAAAAACATTCCTGATCAAGAAGAGTCAACTTGGCATCCCGATGAAGCTCCCAGATTCTGCTATTATAAGTTTTTTCTTTTTTTTAATACTACAGAAAAAATTCCTGTATTTTCTAGTTGTATTCTAATAACAAGACTGAGAAATAATTACATATGGTCATTATACCATCTAATCGAATGGTGGCCTACGACTTTTGCACAGTACTGTATATATGATCTAAAAACACAACCAAACATTGAAATTCTATCAGCTTTTCAAGACCAGGTCAGCAGTTACATTTCTGGTCTAACAGCTGATTGGTTTATGTCAGTCAGTCAGACTTCTATTTAAAACAGTCCACGGTTCGAACCTGCTAGACTTTTGCACAGAGCTTTCTCGCAGTGAATTTCGCGTCGGGGTGAAGCGCGTGAAGCGGTGCGTGTAAGCGTGTAAGCGTGTTTGGACGTGATCAGACGGAAGCAGATCTTCAAACTTCCCGAGCCGGGTTAGTGACAGCACAACAGGAAGATCACGGACATACCTGAGCAACGTTCAGGGTCTAGAGCATTGGTGCAAGGTGGGCGGGGTAAGGACAGGACAGGACAGGACAAAAACAAAGAAAGGGGAAAAAATAAAAAATAAAAGAAATACAGTGACTACGAGGCCAGCTTCGAGTACACCCCTCAGTCAAGCACACCACGCCCCCACCGACTTCCAGCGAACGGACTCGTGTTAGGGAGACGAGGGGCATGCGGAGGATGGGGGGGGGCGGCGGTGAAGGCGCGGCATGGCGCGGAGTTTACGAGGGGATGGCTTTTCGCAAAAACAACAAAACAAAAGAGTCATGCCAAACTCACCGTCCATCGCTTACAGCAATCCCAAGCACCATACCTGCTGGTTTATCAAACTACTGACGGAACTCGGGGTCTCAGGACAGGACAGGTCAGAAGGAAAGAGCTGAGAAACAAGCGATTGGATACTGAGGGGGGGGGGTACCTGCTTATTCAGACCCAGCATGTTGCACACCATGTCTCTGGAGTACGGCTGCTCCAAAACGTACCTCAGCAGACCCGTCTGGGGCTCAAACAGGTCCTGCACAGAGGAACAACCATCAAACTATCCAACGTCTGCCTGATCCAATTACGATATCTCTAGGAACAATACCTGGTAGGGTTGGGTAATTAAAAAAATGAATTTTGATTCCACTTATCAGACTTAGACTTGTATTTGTCACATACATAGTTAAACACAGTACAACTTGCAGAAATGTTCCTGTGCTCCGGAAATGAGCAATATTACTGGAAATTAAAAAAAAACATTTTACAAGATATATATATATTGCTCTTATATATATGCGATATCATGTTACCTTATCGTAGGGCAGCATGCCTCTCAGAGGGAAGCGCAGAGTGGCCGGGTCCAGCTTCCACGAGTTACAGATCGCTCCCGAGTTATTCACCACGGGCAGGAGACTGCAGCGGCCTGACCCAGTCACACACAGGCAGGGGGGAAACGCTGTTGTTAGGCAGCTACAACTCTGTAGCTACATGAAATTGAGTTTTTGGCTGTTGAAGCTCATACAGTAAGACGTTTAGTGGCAAAAGTTCCTGAACGGGGCTTTAATTCTGTTGCACAGCAGCTTAGAGAGACAGCCATGGCTGATTTCAGACGGATCTGTAATGTTTTTTTTTAATTATAATTTTTGGGGAATTTCAGCGCCTGGTTCAGGTTTTTTTCAAACATCTCAAATATGCAAACATTCTCTCAGGTCTCTTCAAGACAGTCTTTTTGGTTTCATCTCTTATTGCTACAGAAACTATCCCAGATAATTACATTACACAGATAACGGCGCCCTCTAGCGGACCAGCGCCGCAACGTTTACAAATACACCTATACACCTTCATGGGTAGGTTGGAAAGTTCCAAAAAACACAAATTAATTTACTGTGGTCCGAATAAATCGCACGTGGTAATCGCGTTCAGTGTGTAACGTCCTTAACACTGGTACATTTTACGGACAGCGAGTTACTATTTTTGAGGCTGCAGTTCGGTTTAGAGTTTCGCTGTGCCACCAACAAACTGTGGCTGAAACCGGTTTCTTACCACAGATGGAGTTCATCCGCGCTGTGGGACGGAAACTGTCCACAAAGTCCGATATCAGGCTGCCTAAAAGCTGCCACGGAAAGAAACGACAGTTTTAGTCGGGCAAAGGATCCACTAATCACTGCGGACATCTCCGCCGTTCAGGCTTTCGTACCCAGTGCGAGAGCAGTCCTTCTGGATAAAGCTTCCTGATCTCGTTCACAGCGAAGTACGCAGGCAGGAGGCACGCGTTCCTGTCCAGGATGTACTCCACCACCTTCAGCACGACACACACATGCATCATTTCTTTTTCTTTTACATGTCCAGACACTAGTGACGTGTAGCCGAGCGGTTTATTAGGACTGTACGGCGTACCTCTCGTGCAGGGAGGAGCTGCTGCACCACAGCCGAGCTGACCTGGTTCGGGATGGTGTGCATTTTATCCAGTACGGGCTTCAGCATGTCCCTGACGCCCTGCGAATAAACGCGGTTTCAGTCGAGCTCCTTTTTTTCAACTCTTTTTATTGGAGATCCCGGGACCGTACCTTATAATCCACGCCGCCGATGACTTTCCGGATGAGTTTGAAGGTCAGAGACCAGAGCTGGGTGCGCTCCCACTCCAGAGCCTCAGAGCTGACCAGCGCCTGGCACACCATCCTACACACACACACCGATCAGCCATAGCATTACAACCACTGACAGGCGACTCTGACTTGCCTTTGTACCTAGGTGGCAGCAGGCTGGTCTCCACAGCCATGGCTAGGCAGTCGTACAGGAAGGAGATGCGTTTGGGGCTGTGCTGGCTGTGAATGAAGCGTACGATCCACTGGACACACTGCTCATGGGATTCCTGCAGAGAAACGCAGCAACCTCATCGGCTCAAGATCTCACAGAAAGGCTCAAACGTGGGTCTCATCGTTAACCGGGAACGAACCTGTGGAAGGGTGGCCCAGTACTGCCGGAACGCGCCTAAACAGCTGATCAGCTTGGTCCGTTCATCTTCCGGGGTGTCCATGAACATCCTGTAGGAGGAACGATTGTTGTTGCAGTACAGATTCAGAGAAAAGTGGAATGTCCCACAGTTCACGCCACCTTCATCACTAGCGTTTGTTATGGTACATACTGCTTATTTATATAGTTCCAATACACTTTAATAATGATTTGATAATGACGGTTTGCTGTTCATACACACTCAACTGCATAATTAGGTTTATAAACAGAACTGGCCAGAATGCTCGCTTTACAAAGCTCACCCTGCGAACGCCTCCTCGATGACTTCTGTTTTCTGTTCAAGGAGGAAAAGATAAAGAGCAAATCAATCCACAATCATGCAAGACGTTTGACTCCGACGTACAATTCCTAATGGGAGATGTTACCAAGCGTGACACGGACATTAGCCATACGTTATCTGACGAGTATCATGACATGCAGTGGAAGTCTGAGAGCACTAATGAACATGCTTAAAATGTTTTTCTATTATTATAAATCATATAACCAGTGATGACAATGACTGAAAACAGCTTTAATAACAACTAATACATTTCCGAATGTATTAGTATTTGGTGTCTTGGTCCATGCTCAGTAACCAGCTGAGAAAATCCCAGAAGTTGAATCAGTTCATCTAGACATAAGGTTTTTGTTAGAAACGTTTTGTCACTCATCTAAGTGACTTCTTAGTAGTTGGTATGTTCCTGCTTTTGTTGTAAGGACAGTGAGATCTCAAGCTGTTTCCACGCCTGTGCGACATCTGAAGGTCCATGTTGTCCAGCTGGATTTCCCAATAACCCAAAGAATCAAGGCTTACTGTAGAACTTCAAGACTGTTGGTCTGTACAATGAAACAATAAGTAGGGACCACCACAGGACCAGCACTTGGGTGATGGACCATTCTCATCCAAAACCCTGACCAAACGCCTCCAAATAAAAAGTCTGGTTTTGTGGCTAGAATGATGACCATCTGATGGAGGTCCAGTGATGGTTCCTTGTCACTGATGGTCGTGTTCAGATCATGAGATGCCCTACAGTCACTGACCGAATTCCTATAAAGTGCAGCCGTACAGTAAAACACGTGATGAACGTGATCATTTCTTTAAATGCACTACAAACGCTCTGTGTTTACAGCACGTTTATTAATCCACACTACTAGCTGCCGATGCTAATGTTGTTAGCATGCTGCGCTGTTGTTAAAGCAACCATAACCAAGCACGTACCACGACATCCTCGAATATGCTCTGAAGCTGAGTTTCCATCGGCATCGCCATGTTTTAACGCTTCATACCACAAAGAACTGCGCAAAATTTACATTAAACATTTACATTTGCATCTTTCATTTCATTGGAGTCTACTAGCAACAATCGGGGTTTGTCTATTCACACCCGTATTCGTTAAAGTCCCTCCTCCTCAGCTGCGATTGGATCATTTCACTGTGAGTTCGACAACTAGCCAATCATAGTGAAGTATGTCTGAAATCTCTGGCCAACCATAGAAAAGAAGGTGGAATTTCTAGGAATACGGGTAGGGAAACATTAGCACACGCTAAAAGGTAGTCATGTCTCTTTTTCCAAATTTTTAAAAGAAAACATTTTAGGAAATGAGAATAAAAGCGAGATAATGGATGAATCAAATGTTAATACACATCTGAGAATTTACTTACAATATTTTGAGGGTTCAGTTTCGACCATAGATTAATGCACATATATGTATTTAAGGTTTTTTGTGAGTGTTCGAGGTGTTTGCTAATAAAAATGTCACATAAATTTGTTAAAATAAACAAAGCATGTAATTTAAAGAAAGATAAGGAGACCTACAAATACAGCCGACATCCCTTCTTAATAAAATTAAGGCATGGACACTACTTATTAAGGTGTGGAAAGTAGATCATTTATAATAATAACAATAATAAGATCATCTAGTTCCCACGCGTTAATTATCTCATTCACATACTTTAAGTCATGGCCATGCCTTGCTTTTATTAAGGAATGTTATTAGCGGGACTTGGCAAAAAGACATTCAAATGTCTGTGCCAAGATTTTCTATCCAAATGTATAATACTTACTTTACATTTTAAAACATAATCTCAGGCATATATATATATACTGCTCAAAAAATAAAGGGAACACTTAAACAACACAATATAACTCTAAGTGTTCCCTTTATTTTTTTGAGCAGTGTATATATATATATATATATATATATATATATATATATATATATATATATTTGTGGTAAATGAAGATATGCAGGGAGTTGGGGTGAGAGTAGAGGACGTGGAGGACAGGGTGAGGTGGAAACGTTTAACTCGCTGTGGTGACCCCTGATAAAGGGAGAAGCCGAAAGAAGAAGAAGAAGATATGTATAAACCCCATCTGCAGAGAACAAGCTTAAATATGATCCCCGAACCAGCTTCTCCTCCCAGCCTATTGTGTCTGCAAGGGTTGGCCAGTCCGACCGGAAATGTCACTGGGATTCAAACCCGGATCCTTCAGTTCTGGCTAACATATGCAGTGGAGAGCTGTGCTCCCTTAAAATAAAGCATATTTCTGGAAATTTAGTTGAAGTTATGAGACTTTACAATTAAAAAACACACACAACTGGACTACCTGGATAGAGCCCAAACTATTGGACATGGCATTTCAGATTTTTTAATGCTGTACATACATAAATTTACCATATTTGAGTTTGTCCTCTTTTTAATTAGAAGTTTTTAATTATATTTTTTAGATTTTACTGGGGTATCCAACATTTTTGTTTGTCTATAATTCATTGCTTACTTTTTTTCCTTTGACTAAACATATTGCCAGTGATTCAAGCAATCTTATTTAACCTTATTGTACTTCTGCACGTGTGCACGTGTAAAAAAACCAAAACAACAAAAAAAAACAACAATTGTCGCACATCAGAAGTTCCTGTTGTGGGGGAAAACAACATTGCTCTTTTGTCTTTTTCACAGAAAAGGTTGGGTTAGTTAGAGGAACTGGTGTAGTGGTTGATTATTTGGAAAAGTGTATTAGGACAAAGATATTTGTAGTAGCACATAACGTGAGAACACATTAAAGAATAATCCTGGTTCTGTCAGTCAGCTCTTAATAAGCAAATAACTTAAACGGTCTCGTCATACTTTTCAATCTGCTCGGTAAGCTATTATTCCTGGTGAAGGTCACGGTCGGTTCTGAGCCCATTATCCAGGGCGGAAGCTATGAATACACCCTGGACAGCACACCAGTCCATCCCAAGGCCTCACACACTGACTCACTGACTTATTCACAAAGCCAGCCAATATCCTGTTGTTAAAAACAATTTGACATACCATCACTTTTACTAAGCCACACTACAGATTCTTCCCTCTAGAAAAATGTCTGAAATGGTCTCTCGTACAGATACTCAAACCACAATAACAAATACTGGAAGATTTTGTGAAAAATGGGCCATTAGACTGATCTAGTGCCTGTCCACTGTGCATTCTGGGTTAGGCTTTGCTTTTGTTTGCTTTTATTCATACATCTGCAAAATGCTCCAAAGTTTGGGCTTCTTGGACTTTTTGGGCAACTTGACACTGCAGAGAATAGATTGAAAAATTTCAGGTACTCTTAATAAAAATACTAAAGTGTTGCAGAAAAATATACAATTATGATGTGTCCATACTAGAAGTGAATAAGTGAATTTCCCTAGCATTACATATTAGTTGTTAAGGCTCAGGGCTACTGGTTGGAATGTTGTGGGCCCTTGAGAAAGACCCTTAACCTTCAACTCTTCAGCTCAGGTGTAAGTCGCTCTGAATAAGGGCGTCTGTCCTTAATCGTGAATGCCACAGATGTAGATTTGATGTGGTTCCGAGTTAGGTTAACAACTAACTTCATCTTCGGTGGTGCAGATGTAGAAGTGGCAAATTGCAACAACAAAGAATCCAGCAGTCAAGGAATAGGTCACACACTGGTGCTGGTAAAGGTCAGGATAATCCAACTGATGGTCTTTTCAGTGCTCCGTTATGGACGATAAACTGCACAATTAAAAACGTGACAGAACAAATATTAAAGTATTTGAACTTTGGTGATGGAGAAGACAGCAAAGAAAAAAACGCTCTTTTCACTTGAAGGCAGGATGACCAAACTTAAGCGATTGTATTTTGGATGCATCGTGAGAAGAACTGTTGCTTTAGCTGAAGGGAAAAGAAGAAGAATGTCAGCAATCAGCCATCAGGAATCCTGAAGACCCAAACAGAAAACAGCACTAGCCATATGATCATCTTGACACGACTAATTACTCACAATTAATTGTGTGATCATCTGAATGCTACTCATGTGAGGAGGAAACTATAAGGGTATGAACGACAGGATGCCTGGCATACCTGTTCTATGATTCACCTTTAAACCAGTCAAAGAATGAGGACCCACCTGTCAGTCTGCCTCCCTGAAATGTACCTCCTCATACCAGCGATACAGGCAGTGAATGAGCCTTTTGGTTTGTTTGTCTGTTGCTCTTGGCAAGATTTGAACAATCTATTCACTCTAGTGTGAACACACTCATCACAGTTTCTGTACTGTGGACACACCAGAAAGTGACGGTAACAGGGCTTCAGTTTGACTCTAGGTGTTGGTTGAAGGTCCAAATAACTGTAGGATCTTTATATAAAATGTGTCTTCCAATATGCAGCAGCATAATACATTGAAATCATTGTAAACACGGCCATTCACACAGACTGAAGAATACGTCGATGATAAACAGGTTCGCATATCTGATGGTGTACGCGGAAATATGCAGCGTTACTGCATGCATAGTACATAGTGTTACATAGTATACAGCTCCAGGGTCCTGGTGTTACCGCCCAAAAATACATGGCAGCAGGTGGTTTGGCTGCGACTGAAAACAGTTCTACAGTAGTGCAGGAGACACATACATTTTTTGCAAACATGTTCAGCATTTAGCAGACACCCTTATAAAGTAGTAGTGAGTAAAAGTCTTAGGCCACCAGTAGATTAAATATACCACTGTTTTAGTAATGGTATTATAACCATATAGAGTTATTTCTCAGTGTCTTTGTTAGAATACAACCAGAAATAGAGGAAATGGTTATTTTTTAAACATTTGAAAAAACAACAACAATAACAACAAAAAATTCCTTGACGGCCTTTCAAAGACAGGGCAAATCCTCTCATATAGCCTACATACGAAAACAAGGGAAATAATCTTATAATCTTATGATTAGCATTTCCTTGATAATATCTGGAAAGTTTTTTTTAGATTTGCATTTAAGAACACTCGTATGAACTTTGTGTTTTTCCTAAGAGCATGAATCCGGACCCTCAACAAACATTAAGCTCACCTACAGCGGTGCTTGAAAGTTTGTGAACCCTTTAGAATTTTTTACATTTCTGCATAAATATGACCTAAAACATCATCAGATTTTCACACAAGTCCTATAAAGAGACACAAGTAGAGAGAAACCCAGAGAACCCAGTTAAACAAATCAGACAACATATTATACTTGGTCATTTGTTTATTGAGGAAAATGATCCAATATTATATATTAGTGAGTGGCAAAAGTACGTGAGCCTTTGCTTTCAGTATCTGGTGTGACCTCCCTGTGCAGCAATAACTGCAGCTAAACGTTTCCTGTAGCTGTTGATCAGTCCTGCACACCGGCTTGGAGGAATTTTAGCCCATTCCTCCGTACAGAACAGCTTCAGCTCTGGGATGTTGGTGGGTTTCCTCACATTAGCTGCTCGCTTCAGGTCCTTCCACAACATTTCCATTGGATTAAGGTCAGGACTTTGACTTGACCATTCCAAACCATGAACTTTATTCTTCTGTAACCATTCTTTGGTAGAACGACTTGTGTGCTTAGGGTCGGTGTCTTGCTGCATGACCCACCTTTCTCTTGAGATTCAGTTCATGGACAGATGTCCTGACCTTTTCCTTTAGAATTCTCTGATATCATTCAGAATTCATTGTTCCATCAATGATGGCAAGCCGTCCTGCCCAGATGCAGCAAAACAGGCCCAAACCATGATACTACCACCACCATGTTTAACAGATGGGATAAGGTTCTTATGCTGGAATGCAGGGTTTTCCTTTCTCCAAACATAACGCTTTTCTTTTAAACTAAAAAGTTCTATTTTGGTCTCATCCGTCCACAAAAACATTCTTCCAATAGCCTTCTGGCTCGTCCACGTGATCTGTAGCAAACTGCAGACCAGCAGCAATGTTCTTTTTGAAAGAAGCAGTGGCTTTCTTCCTTGCAGCCCTGCCATGCACACCATTGATGTTCAGTGTTCTTCTGATGGTGGACTCATGAAACATTATGAACATTAACATTAGCCCATGTGAGAGAGGCCTTCAGTTGCTTAGAAGTTACCCTGGGGTCCTTTGTGACCTCACCAACTATTACACGCCTTGCTCTTGGAGTGATCTTTGTTGGTCGACCACTCATGGAGCGGGTAACAATGGCCTGGATTTTTCTCCATTTGTACATAATCTGTCTGACTGTGGATTGGTGGAGTCCAAACTTTTTAGAGATGGTTTTGTAACCTTCTCCAGCCTGATGAGCATCAACAGCTCTTTCTCTGAGGCCGGCAGAAATGTCCTTTGTTCTTACCATGATACACTTCCACAAACATGTGCTGTGAAGAGCAGACTTTGATAGATCCCTTTAAATAAAACAGGGTGCCCACTCACACCTGATTGGCATCCCATTGATGAAACACCTGACTCTAATTTCACCTTCAAATTAACTGCTAATCCTAGAGGTTCACATACTTTTTGCCACTCACT
Organism: Ancistrus triradiatus; assembly: GCA_025084515.1. Lineage (NCBI taxonomy): Eukaryota > Metazoa > Chordata > Actinopteri > Siluriformes > Loricariidae > Ancistrus > Ancistrus triradiatus. Next base: position 69,023 of record JAJAGP010000594.1, on the reverse strand, counting down.
AATATGTAATATTGGATAATTTTCCTCAATAAATAAATGAGCAAGTATAATATTTTTGTCTCATTTGTTTAACTGGGTTCTCTTAATCTACTTTTAGGACTTGTGTGAAAATCTGATGATGTTTTAGCTCATATTTATGCAGAAATATAGAAAATTCTAAAGGGTTCACAAACTTTCCAGCACCGCTGTACAACCTGCATCAGCACAGCAGGTAAAACGTTTGGAACCGTGGCAGGGTTCGGTGCTGCTCAGTAATGGCCGCTTTCCATTTCGTTACAGCATTAATAAGTTATACAAATGACACCTAGAAACTCAGTATGTAGCCTACATGATGACTAGTTAAAGTATCGATTTGGAAATCTGCAGTATAGCCCACCCTTAGTTGCTATAGACACCTGTAGCTCCGCCCACTGGACGCTTCTTAGAAAGGTATGCACCTGTGTTTGAGAAATAGAACCAGAAAGCCGACGTTGCCAGGTTTCGCTATCTGCTCTTGGTTGGACTAAAACCGACACGAATGCTGGAATTATGATTACAATTCATGTTTTGGTTGGAGTTAGGGTGTAGGAGGATCGCGTGGATCTAACATATCAGCATGCTTGCACTGCAGAAACGTTTCCTCCATCGACTATAATGTTTAAATTAGTAGTGACGACGGTCTGCGTGCTTCTGCAGGCGGCTTCAGGTAAGATACAGACATTACATGTTGTATTCTATGATGTTTTTATTCAAATGTGTTGATGTTGAAATGGGAAAGCATATTAATGAACGTGGAGTCGATTCTGAATCCTAGAGTCGATTTCACAGTAGAAACAGGATGTACATCCATCCAGTTGACTTGATTGAAATGTCTGTATGATATATATTAACTTTATTAGGTACAAATGCTTGTTTCAGCACTTATTGTCTGTTTTATCAGTTCCACTTACCATAGAAGAACTTCTGTTTTTGTGCATCTGTGCAAGTGTTCATCTGTTTCTCTGCATACTTTGTCCGACCCTTTTATTCTGTCCTCTTATGGTCAGGACCCACACAGATCATGTCCTGTTTGGGAGATGGATCATTTTCAGCACAGCAGTGTTAGTGTGTGGTGTGGTGGTACTAGTGGATCAGGCAGCAGTGCTGCTGGAGTTTCTAAACACCTCAGTGTCACTGCTGGACTGAAAATAGTCCACTAGCCAAAAATGTGGTCCTTTAGATAACAGATTTAGGGGACTAACTGTAAGTACGTAGAGAAACAGATGGACTACAGTTTGTAACTACAAAGTGCTTCTATATGGTAAGTGGAGCTGATAATATGGACCTAACAAAGAGTTTGTGTTGAAATGATGCACACATTTTAATTGAAATCTATTGAACATAATCATTTTTCAGTACCAAATTAGGACACAGGTGTAAAAAAACACAACAACAGTATTTAAGTGCTTAAATCACCACTATAACTGATAGTGGACTGGTTGTGTGACTAAATAGTGACCCATATTAACTTCATATTGTTTCTCAGGGACACAAGGTGTAAAATGGTCTTGTTTCATTGATTTTACTGATGTTCCTGTTTAAACGCTTTCTTTTTTGACGTTGCATTGTGAGGTTCTTTGTACAAGGCCAAAACCCTTTGACATTTAGTTTGGTTTTGACATTTAGAGACATCCACAGCAGCCAAGAGTTTTTTTTTTTTTTTTTCCTGTGTAGGTTAAAACGTCTTTCATCTCGTTGCGTGACACACATATGCACACACACATGCATCTACAGACAAATATTCCACATCACATTCTGACACACACCACACCACAATTATTTTTTATATTGCATGCTCGAAAATCTAGACAAACTCATTAGAAAATGTTCTCTAATATGTTAGAAAGGCACTGGTCAGGGTTACAGATGAGGGTCCGGAGCCTGACCCGGAATTTACCAGGCACAGGTGAACCCTGGATAGGCTGCCAGTCGATTCTGTAAAATCACTAAGATCCGAGCCCAGGCTCTCTGGCCCTATGGATAATTGCAGCATTAACCACGGAACCTGCTTCCGTCGTTTAGAGGAACCTAATTGTAGCAGAATGTTAAAAATGCATCACTGGACATCGGTGTGTATTTTGGAGAACAAAAGCACGCGTGCACACTATCTTTGCTCACATAACGTGCAACCACAGTTGCACAGGAAACGAAGGTGAGATCGAGGGCGGTGCCTCTTGTGGTTTAGTGAAATATCGTTTTTGTGAAATTGTGTAATGCTGCTGATTTCAGTGAAACTTTGTTTACATTTGCTGTCATTACAGGGCTGGCTATATTGTAAGGGATTTATCGTAATGGTTAGTGGGACTGTGGTGGTGTAGTGGTTAAGGTACTGGACTACTGAGCACATGGTTGAGGGTTCAAGGGTATGTTTATCCTATAACAAATCTAATGGTGGCCTAAGACTATTGTACAGTGCTGTATATAGTAATTTTAGAAGGTGGTTGGTGCTTCATACAGGTTTTTATGCAAATATACCTTATACTAAAAATCATTTTGTCCTCAGCACTGGCGGCTGAAGATTATGGGCTCGCTGCACCACAGCAGGTTCGTTTCCACTCCGAGAACCTCAGGAACATGGTGCTCTGGGCCTCGGGAGGAGGAACCACCCAAGGCGTTACGTATACTGTGGAGTACGCCATGTGAGTCAAAGCTTAACACAATGCAGCCACGGTGACCCATTTAGAAACGATGACAAATCAGGAATGTAGCCCCGGGCAGCAAGGTTGGATTACTGGCGAGAAAGGATTTTCACTGGATAAAATCATTTGGACCTCGCACTTTAAGCCAAGGAAGATTTCTTTTCTGATTTTTCCAACATCCCTTTCTAAGTTACGAAGCAAACGGTTCTGGACGGTGGGTGGACAGTCAGAGTAAGGGTTGAGGTGGACGTGATGGTTCAGGTTATCTGTCACTCCCATCATTAGGTCACACTCTGAACAGTGAAACCCTGTTTTTGTTTCGACACGCCTCCGAATTAACAAATTGTGATAAAAGAAATGGTTGCTACAGCAAGAATACACTAACACTAGCACACCTGGTCAAACCCATCATTATAAATCCTTTTACCATATTTAGTCAGGTGTATATAGGGTGTGTATTGGCATGGAATCAACAAACCCAGACTATAGGTGTAAAATACCTTTGATCTGGGATTGGCAGTCCATTTACCATTGACGTAGCTGATTATCCGTGACACATTTTTCTATTAGAGCATAGTTCTCTAGTTGCACTGACACTGCAAGACTGACGTAGCTAAGAAGTACTGGACATCAAAGGTCACATTTATCAATGCACGATGTCTTTGTAACATACGTGACTCTCGTTGTTGTTTTATTGCACGTTTATGATGTGGTTGTTCTTCCCGCTGTAGCTATGGGGATTCGGTGCAGGTGGAGGGCACCGAGCAGGTGGTCTGGAGGGCAGTGCCGCAGTGCTTCGAGATCAGCAGCACAGAGTGTGACGTGACAGAGCAGACAGCCGATCTGGAGGAGGAATACTTCGCCCGAGTGAGAGCCAACGGACCCCAAAGACAATCACCCTGGACTGAGACCGCCAGCAGATTCAATCCAATGATGGACAGTGAGTTCAAGAGACAGGTTGGGTCTCGGGTCAGTGGGAATGGATGGGTTGTTGGATGGTGGGTAGACGGATGGAAAAAGAAGAATCAATCAATCAAAATCTGGATGGGTGGACAGATGGAGGAAAGAACTGATAGATTGAATGAGGGTTGGATGGAGGGAGCCAGAAATAAGTGGATGGCCAAACGGCTATAAGGATGGATGGATGAAAGTTGATGAATAAATAGATGAGCGAATGCTTGACCATTCTAACATTATTCTTTTCTCCACCAGCAATTCTGGGACCTCCGGAAATGGAAATAGAAAGAAAAGATAAGGACCTGCGTATTAAGCTGAAAGGCCCGTTCAGATGGAGAAACGGAAAGAAAGGGCGGAGTCTGTTCAGAATCATTCCCTCTACTGTCTACAACGTGACAGTGTACCATGAAAAGACTAAAAAATCGGTGAGGATGCACTCAGTGACATCTCCGGTTGAGAGAAAAAAATCAAGCCATTCTTTGATGTGATTTAATCAAAGATTAGCCTCTATCTTAGTCCGAGAAACATGTTTTCAAATCAAACATGTAGTTCCTGTTAGTGGATAAGCTGAGCGTCCGCTTATGGATGTTTTCATCAAAGACACATCACATGCTGGTCCAGAGACAGGGCATCTGATCTTAGATCCGCCCGTCTGCTCCTGAGGTCACGTGGAATAAACACACAACAACAATGACAGGGGTGTTTGGTGTCACTGTAGCATTCAGGTGGATTGACAATAAAAACAACGACTTCCCTCATTTTGGAAATGAGATTCATTTTCAGTTTGTTTACATCGCGCTTTTAACAATAGACACTGTCACAGAGCAGCTTCGCTTCAAGCCGAGTAAAAACAAGCAACCAGAGGTAACAGTGGCAAGGAAATGCTCTACACTGATAAGGAAGGGTTCTTTAGAGAAACCAGGCTTAAATGGGGAAGCTGTGGGTGAGACCGAGATTAAGATCTTAGGAGTTAAAAATTAAATAGCTCCACTTTACCTTCTGCTCATGAGTGCCTCTAGTGGTCAACAACTGTAGGACACCTTTAAGAGTTCTCTTTGGCATTTTGCAGTTACATTTCATTGCATGCATTACACTTAAATTGTTGTGAAGAACGTTAAGTTAATTTTTACCATTTCAAATGTTCTGATTGTAACAGGTTCATTTCTGCTCTCTAACCTGAGCCAAACACAAAGTTAATGCGTAATGTAAAACACAACCGCACAAAATGCTGACTGCTTGAAAACAACATGCAATAATGGCGTCGTTCATCTTCTCACTCTTTCCTTGCAATAAAATTAATTTATTAGCTTATCTTTAGGAAGTGCTTCATTCTGTAATGCGACTTGATTTAGATTTTTTTTTTTTTTTTTTTTTTGGCAAAAGTCCCAAGCGATGCCAACACTCAGCTATCCTGTGCAACCACATTGTCAAAAAACAAAAGTTTGCTCACAATGTTTTATGTTTTTTTGTATCTGAATGATTTAGAAAGAATACATCCTTGTCGAAAATAATTCCCTGCTCCTGGGTCCTCTGGAGTACGAATCGGAGCACTGTGTGATGGCAGAGGCCTTCTCGCTCTCGCTCCCTCTCAGAAGAATGCCGTCCGACTGGAGCTGCGTCACCATGCCTGAAGGTACCAGCACGGCAGCTCACAATAACTACGTAAAGATTGTAATTCATGTCACCACCACTTAACATGAAAGTATGTGTATGAACTTATCATGATTTCATAATATTATTATACACATGTCCATGGTTTAAATGTATGTTTAAGATGATTTACATTATTATTATTTATTTAAGGGACAGACGGAGGTATTCTAGTTCTTACCCAGTGTTGCTTTTAATAGATTAATATATTGTCAGACTTTTAAAGCTCATTTCGATTGAAACTACTTGTGCAAAAAATAAACCTTCACCCTTTACCTCTTTATTTACATTTAGTCTTTTATCGGATGCTCTTATCCAGAGCAACGTCCAACTGATACAGTCTTACAACCCAAAAAATTGTGGGTTAAAGGCCTTGCTCAAGGACCCAACCTTCTGGACCCTGGACTTTCTGGTCCAAAGGCCAGTTGTTACCTTAGCAACTAAGACACTGCACTTTATTCATAATAAAAGACATTTAAAATTAGAATAACCTTTTTCTGGTGTGACACCATCTGATTTAACATGGACAAGCTCCAAAATAATCCTGTGTTGGCCTTGTCACTGCGCCTGCTTCCTCTTGCTGTTCCAAAATACCAAATCACAATGTGTGACGTTTGAGAAAATCAGAATATTATTGAAATAAGTTCATGCCGAGTCGCCGATTTACAACTGTGTATATCTGAATGATCTTTTTCTAATAGTTTAAAGTTTTGTACAAAAGTTTGAGCACCCTGTTTAACCCTTTCATACATGAATTATGATGGCCTACTTCAGGATTTTTTCCCAAGTTTTTTTATTACTCTTTGGGCATAGAAAAAAAAAAAAAAGCTCAACTACTGAAATATGTCTTTAAGAAAACAGTCAATAAAATAAACTTTTGTGAGTATATAGCATATAGCAAGGCACAATAGCGTCCACTCTAGTGGCTGATGTGCAATTGTGACATGAAAACTCATGCATATGGAAGAAAACAGCTATTGAATTTCTGTCCGCTGTAGTAACCACATTTTAATGAATCATTAATGAATCAGTTAAGGCTGTTCAAAACCACTAGTGGATGATTTGAATCTTTTACACACGCCAAATGGGTTAAAGGCTAAGCATTCAAATGAGCAGAAATGCGTCCTGTCTTGGTTTCTTTCCTGCAGAGGTTGTGTAACTTCTTTTTTAAAAAAAACAAGGAAACACAATGTACCCAAAGTTTGCATTTAACGAAGATCGTTTACCCATATGCAATTATAAATACACTAGCTAAGTAAATTCTTTTTTATTTGAATGCAGTAACTGTGTAAAGGACGATGTGATGTGTATCATGTATGAATTCAGCTTTTTTAAAGAAACAATTCATGCTGACCCTTAAATGAATAGCACCTTCTGAGCGGCGAAAACACCGAACGTGTCCAAAGTTCTGTAAAACAACAAAGCAAAAGCACGGGACTTAGCAGGATGAAGCAGATTTGAATCTAGGATCAGAAGCATTTGTTTCGCTGTAACGTGACACGACCGGTTTGAGTCACACAGCACTCGTTGTAGATCTTACCTAATTGTTTTGTGAATAACGATTATCCTGGGCTTTCCCCAAAGGATCTGCTTCCTCCTGTGTCAGTGTGTGTGTGTTCTTTGTTTGACCCAGGTTTGCAACAGTTTAAGGAACTAAAAATGAAGTGGAGAGAAGCTGGCTGGTGTAATGTTTCACTCTGCTGCGTTGTTTCCTTTTCCAGACCCATTTCCAATTCTCGTCCAAAGGATGATGCTGGGAGCCGTCATCCCCAGCGCTCTCAGCCTGTTTGTGTTGGTTGTGATCGGAGGTTTAGCCTACTACTACATCTACGGTCACAAACAGAAGCTTCCCAAGAGCACGGTGAGCGGAGCGGGAACAAACCGCACACTTTTATCGAAGGCTGTTTTTTATCAGTATTAACCCAGATAGAGCAGGTTTTCTGGAATGCTGCTTGTCTGCATGCAGCTCTAATAAGACACACCTTTCTCTAAAACTCAGATGCACCCTGAAACGATGAGTGGCTGGCCGATTGGTATTTAGATTACGCATGATTATGCAGATTAGGGATTAAAAGCGTTCGCATTACAGAGTGACTTGTCAGATCAAGTCCCAGCTTAAATGGAAGTCGTTTTACAGAAGGACTAAATGCTGTAATTGTGCTCACACCAAATGTTAGACAATTTGGAAATTGTGTTCTTTGGTGACAAATTGAAACTCGCACGCCATTTCATGGTGTGTTTGAGCACACATTAACACACACACACACACTGTAGAACCAAAATATGAATGCACACGATGGCATATAAACATAAATAAACACCTCGCTGGCTGCACACAGCCAAGAGGGAATGAGTCTACTTGAAGAAACACTCAGGTCCAGTACAGGTAATGCGGCATCACCTTTTAAACACTTAAAACCTTAAGTAAGAAGTCACAGTGGTCACATGACCGGCGCTCGACACTTCTAGGTGTATGTAGGCTTTTAGTGTTAAGCAGAGTACAAACTTTTTTTCATGTCTCTGCAACACAGATCGTAACCTAGCTCCTACTTATGCACGTGCTTAATGCAAAGTAAACCAATATTCATGAAATGCATGGCAGTTTTTTTATTTGACTGTTTTTCTATTAAAACGGACGTTGATCAGATGGATGTTACCTGTATTACCCATAAAAACAACATCAGGAGACTATGCATAAAGGAAAGCTGTTGTCCTAATAAATTGTCTAATATTTCCCCGACAGCAGGACATGGTTCATGTCGACGAGAACCACCAGACTTTTAAACCGGAGAATCCTCTGACCATCATCAATGTGAACCTCATCAATGCCACCAGCCTGAACACTGGGGAGTCGAAGCTCAGCCACCTGAACAACTTTCGCCAGATCATGCCACCCCCGGCACCCGTTCTACTGCCTGATCTACCTTCGGTTAGGCCGTCCTATGCAACTCAGAAGGTCCAACAGTTGGTGTCGTCCAGTCCAGAGAGGCAAGAAGAGGAAAACGCGCTGAGTGACGACTATGGATTTTTACAGCGAGAGGTGATCTCAGACCTGGCGATTACTAGGACCGAAATTAACCAGTATATGGTCCAGAACAAAGATCAAGAAGCAGAAGTCAAGCCGTACGCAGATCAGATGAGCGAGGCCGAAGAGGACGAAGAGGAGGTCATGACGCAGACGTTTCTCAACTGGGATCCGGAAACACGAGTGCTGAAGATCCCACTGCTCTGCCAGTTCTCAGAGGACACCACGGAGACGAAGATAGAGACGGAGATCGAGCCGAAAGTGGACACGAGTCTGCTCCAGCGCCGGCCTGTTCTCACTAGCGTTTTGATCAGGCAGTCTTCAGAGGAGCCCAACATGGAGGATGTCTTCAGTAAGATGGAGAAAGACTGGGGGCTGCAGATCCAAATCAGTGCTGATTAAATCATCACTGCACGGCCTTGCAAGAAGGAAATGTTTTCTTGATTTTTACACAACCGTTTGAAGGAAACAAACTTAAATATGACACATTTTTCTGCATGACTCGAAGCTAAGAGCCATCTGCTGGGAATGGCAGTTCATGGAGACCTGAGTCCAAACCCTGAGGTTTGCTTGCAACATGAAGGAGAGGTAGTGCTGTTATCAGGCCCTGCAATGTACTGTTGCCTGAAGAAGCTCTGGTTACAAGAGGAATCTTCACTTTCTTGCACGTTTACTTCCTGGTCAGTGTAAAAAAATATCAGACATCTTCAGAAAACAAACCTTATTAAAAGAGGACTAACAAACCCTATGAAGATGGTGAGTGTAGGTGTAGTAAAGCGTTTTATTACTTCCTTAAACAGAACTCGTGAAAATTTCTTTTTCACATGCATACCTAAAAGGCTCTGGTCATGTGAGAAATGACCACACCCACTTAAAAAATGTTGATAAGGAATCAGAACAATGCATTATTGGTGTCAGTCATTAAAAAGGAGTGAACGGTTCTTTTAGAGCTTAAATGTTTGGGATTAAGCCGATTTTAATGAACCATTGACAAGGGCTGAGAATTACAAACACTAGAGGATCACCTGGAAACACCAAAATGTTGTTTCTACTGTTTTAAGACGTTTATTTACGATTGTTCCTTGCAAAGTCTCAGAGCGGTACATGCAATAATTAGGCTAGAGGTGCTCAAAACTTCTTTAAATAAAATGTGTAATTGTAACTTTTATTGACCCTTTTGTGATGGAGTGAAGATGCAGTACAGTGTATAGAGTAATTTAGGGTAATCAGCGGCCCCTACAGGCAAGATCTGTAAATCTATAATGGTGCTTGATCGGCAACAGGAAAAGGAAAAAGTGAGAGAATGAAATTTCAGGTCATCAGTTATAGTTACTAAAAGCATTGCTTTAGTCTATATGTGTTGAATATTGTGTATTGTATTAATGGAGATTATGTATTATGATTAAAGACAAATATATACCTGAACAAATACAGCAGCAGTATAAGCTAGACCAATATAAACTAAACCCCAAAAGCACAGTGGAGGATTTTAACCTTATAATATATAACATAATTACGACAATTTCGGGAATCTTGTGTAGAAAAAAATATATATATTTTTCTAGTTTTTACTTTCTAAGCTTTTAGGTTTTCATTAAAGGGAGTTTACTTTGAAAACTGAAAACTGTGAAATCCTTATGGTGTTTCTCAAAACTAATAACAAACTTTATGTATGTATTATTATTGTTATATTTTTGCTCTCAGTTAAACTTGATTTTCCATATTCAGCGGAAGTCCAGTAAAGCATTTGGAAACTTTATTTTTGCTGTTATGGTATAAAAAGCATATATTTTCCACATATTGTATTATTATTATTATTATTATTATTATTATTATTATTATTACTTGTTTTTGACTTAGACGTGCTTAAAATGTTTAAGTTTGCAAGTTTGTAATTACAGTATAAGTGAGAAGCACACTTTTCCCTATATGAAGGAGTTGTAATGTATTTTTAAATGTTATACTGTATATTTTATATGAACTGATAGATGAACTCAGTTATTAATATTATCATTATCTTTTCACGTTTTAACACTGATTTTCATGGTCAGCGTTGTAAGAGAAGTACAGTCATAGGCTTGCCATAAGTGTGCCTTGTATGGGACAACAGTCCATCTCAGGGACGTCAGGAATCACCAGGAAATGATCCCGTGACCGACTTCCCTCCCTCAGACAAGGCCAACTGTGTGCCGGGGACACCTGACCTGGCCGGAAGGCACCACCAGGACTCAAACCTAGGTCACAGTGTGGGTGGGCTAGCGTATTAGACAAACCCGCTGGCATCTGTTTATAAAGGATGTGTATGTTGACAGCAGAGATAAATAAAGACAACTAATATTCAAACTTTAAGAATCGTGTCTTGTTCAGCGTTATTTATTTATTTTTTACTATTTAGCGTTTAATAAATATTTTTTATTAAATTATTAAATCGGAAACACAACAAAATGTTTACGTTTCTGTACCGCAGCCACAGTACGCAGAGGTAACAAAACAAAGCGTTTGTCTCCACCTTCTGGTAAACTTCTGGATTGCAACAGCTTTGTGTTTACGTCCCCATAGCAACTCGCCTCACAACTGACTACAACATGGTTACTGAACTGAAAGAGTTTGGGTGTAATTTGGTCGCAATAAAATCGTAACTGGCTTACAAGCATGTCTCGGGCTCAAGCCGAAAGCGTTATTAAGAATATAATACGCGAAATAACACAGCAATGCGCGAGTACAGGACACAGCGTGTCTGAAACGCTCGCTGCCTTCATGGTGAGTTTCGGTCCCACTCGGAACCAATTCCGATTTTAATTGTTCTGGTACAAGAAAATGAAACGTTTTTCTTTTCGGAGATATGTGTTATTACTCGTTGTGTTATTACTACGTTAATCCGTAGATTTTTTTGTAGACTGTAAGTTGTATTTATAATTTTTAGTGTTGATTTGTTCAGAATAATAATAATCATAAACAGAGGATATTTCATTAAAATACTGTTTTACTTACTGTATCCAATAACACTGCATGCATTATTATCATATTATATTACTATCGTATTATGAGATAGAGTTCATGCGCCATTTGCTTTGTTTACGTTTCCAACATCAGCTGATCGAGACTGCTACCCGTATATAATTTCTAATACTATAACACTAATGTTCTATTTACTGTCTTTAATTACACTGCATATATTATCATATTCTAATGTTAATATAAAATACAAACATAACGACCATTAGCTATTAGTAGGCTATTTACGTTTATAAGGACTACCGCTGACGCTGCTGTATCCAGATGAATTTTTAAATGAACTTGAAGTGTTTTGGGGACATGTTTAGGGTTTAACATATGAAGATGGTGTCTATAGACCTTTGTTAGTTGTCCCTCCAAAATTCGCTGGGGTGAGGTGTCTAGGAACGTAGCCCACGCGATTTCGGAGTATTACTGCAGTAAACTCCAGGAAAAAATGTACTGTGAATTTTCATAGTAAAACTGTGAATTGCTTGACAGTTTTAATGTGAACTTTCACAGTTTGACCATGAAGTTCACAGTTCTACTATGAATTTTTGATGGTAATTTGGCCACTTCATGGTTCTACTGTGAAATTTCATAGCACAACTGTAAACTTGGTGGACTATGAACTGACCATGAATTATTTCACAGTTCTACTATGAATTTTGGTTGTAATTTGGCCACTTCATGGTTCTACTGTCAAATTTCACAGTACATTTTTTCCAGGGACACCACCACAAATGCAATGCAGAGACAATTTGATAACCAATTTGCTGTTAATGTCATACATTTGCCAATAGATTCCCAAGCTATGACCACTTAATGGCATTTTCGTGGCTCATTGCAAGTATAGTGGGAAAACCGGAAACGCTAGAGCAGCACTAAGGAGCGTGCAAAAGTAATTGTGAAAAGAGCCCATTTATAGTCTTACAGTAGAGGCAATTGTGGGTTAAGGGTCTTGCTCAAAGACCCAACAGTGGCAGTTTGGCAGAGGTAGGATTTGAATCCTGGATTTTATGGTCTGTAGTCCAGTACCTTAACCGCTAGGCTACCTCGATAAAGGTTTTAGCAGGACTTTTGTTATATTATATTCAGTATCACCTCCCAGCCTCCTCACCCTCTAGTCACCAAAAATATTTCGTGGGTTCTCTCTCTCTCTCTCTCTCTCTCTCTCTCTCTCTCTCTCTCTCTCTCTCTCTCTCTCTCTCTCTCTCTCTCTCTCTCTCTCTCTCTCTCAGGTGAAAGCTGTTGTTTTAGACCCACAGAACGTGTTTAACGTTGACCGAACACTTACCAAGCAGGACGTCGAAAAACTGATCCAGGTAATTCTAGACTCTCGTTTAGAGACAAAATCTAAACACTGAATAAATCATAATGTTGAAACATTTTCTCAGTATTATAACATTCCATCTTATTTATGAGTTACATACTTTATACATTATTCTCACACCTTGGATAATCTGTGATTGCACAGTACACACACAGGTCTTGTACCAGCTTAAACCAATAAAGTACTGTTATGTCTGCTTATTGTAAAAATGCCTATGATTCATGTGGCCATGCGTTTATGGCATGGAATCTCATTCCGGGAACACTTTCACCTGGGACCAATTTTGGAAAAGTCACAATACGTGAACTTTTACTATATGCATATTTTTGGCGACAGGGTGGTGCGTAGGTTAGAACTTTAAAGCAGTATTTTCAGCAAAAGCTTAGAATGACATTGATGAATATTGACGGGACTTCATCAGAACGCCGTGATCGTCAGCCTCAGAAGGTAGAAAGTGGCATTTTTTGGTTTGTACACTAAGTAGAACTGACTGTTGACACTTGTGGTGGTAAATTTACTCTAGGCTTGATCAGGCCCACGGCCTTGAATTGAATAGTTCAGCTGTAGTAGTACTCTGAATTGCTAAAAACGTTAATGGAATTGAATATCAAAACGCATATAGTTATATCATATTTAATGACATTTTGTTTTATAGTTGTAATTTATCTTTAACTGCTTTTTTGTACAAAGAAAAATGACCAAGCTGTGTCGATTCCCGAACAAATAATAGAAGTTCACCGCGCTCACCACCAGATGTCGCCAGATCACATACGAATGATGTGAAAGTACACAGTGACCTCTGTTGGTGAATCCTTGCACTACAGTAAAATCATTATACTGTGAATTTCCACAGTCGTGGAACTAAATATTATTTTTCACATTACACAATAAATTATATTTAAATATTTGCTTTCCTCAAATATTATATATAGAATTATTCAGGATGTGTTTTGCTAAATCATTATATCATGGTACATTTTCCTATGTGCAAGCTGTTTCGTATATAAGAATGGTTTGTGTTTGTCTGTGCTCTCAGCTGTGTGTGAACAGATTGTTGGATTTGAAGAGTCCTGCTGTGGACACCATTAAAATGCAGGTCCACTTTGATATGAACTACACCTCTCGACGTAAGCAGACTTTCATAGCATGCCGTTGATACTAAAGCATTTCATTTGAGAGTCGATGAACATGTGTTCACCTTTTGGCAGATGAGTTTTTGCAGGAGCATCAGAAGGTGGTCCAGGCTCGGATGCTCCCCGTGTGCCGGGAGATCACGGACAGCCGGGCCAGGAGCAGGGAGGATCTGGAAGCCCTTTATCGCAAGATCGTCAGCTACGTGCTGTTACGTTCTGACCTCGGGTCAGCTACCGACTTCACAACCGTGCGAGAGACCACAGGTGAGCGCGAATGAAAATGTGTTCACAGTGATGTTTACGCGTACAGTAAGACTTAAAGGAATATTTTGTGTGTGTGTGTGTGTGTGTGTGTTGTAGCTGCCCTGCAGAGTGTGTTTCCTCAGACGGAGCTGGCCAGCTTCATGTCGCTGCTCAAACGGGACAAAGAGCAGCAGCTGAATGAGCTCACCAGGATCGTCACTGGGATCCGGCTCTTCAACAAGGACAGCGGCAAAGGAGGCGAGAGCATCGAGGACCGTAAGCGACTCTTAGCGCACTACAAACTGGATGTTAGACGAAACATTTGGCACTTATAGTCATATTATGTAATGTCAAAGCTTCTGTTCAGAGCCCAGATTCACTTATGATGTATAATCCTGTGTGAAAAGTGTTCAGCAGGTGTTCCTTCTAACCCTGTTGACTTGTACCTGCAGTACCTGCCGTCCTGAACGAGGTCCTGCCTGCCACCAGCAGCGGTATAGAGACTGAACTGGACGAAACCCGGCGTTTAGCCTGGCGCTGCACGGCTCTGCTGGAGAGACGGTCCGGACCTGACAGTAATGACTCGCTAGATCATGACCTGCTCACTCAGGCTCTGTACAACTTACGGCAACATGAAGCTTTTCTCCAGCTCATCCTGGTCATTAAATTCACATTTCTATAAGAATTATGTTCCTACGACGGTGATTTAGGGCCACTGAATAAAATTATCTCGGAATTCGACTTTAGAACGTTATTCTCGAAATATTAAAACAGTTTTTTCGAAATACTACGACTTTTGTCTCAATATTATGACTTTATTCTCGAAATATTATGACTTTTTTCTCAAAATATTACAACTTTAATCACGAAATATTACGACTTTATTTTCAAAATATTACAACTTTATTCTTGAAATATTCTGACTTTATTCTCTATAAAATATTAATACTAAATTCTTGAAATACTGCGACTTTATTCTCAAAATATTATGACTTATTTCTCGAAATACCACAACTTTATTCTCAAAATATTTCGACTTTATTCTCAAAATATTTCGACTTTATTCTCTAAACATTATGACTTAATTCTTGAAATACTATGACTTAGTTCTCGAAATACTACGGCTTTATTTTCAAAATACTAGGACTTTATTGTGTATATCTTCTTAAGGCTGAAGTGATCGGGTGTGCAAAGCAAGTGGAGCGTCTACAAACTGACCTCACAGCGACGATGAAAACACTTAAGACCACAGTTCATGCCAAGACCGCTGTACCGACCTCTCAAGTGTTTGTAAGTTTTCCTTACTCAAGTCTTAACTTCTAAAGCTATGTGTACTCGCAGGGTTAAGACGTCTAAGCTGTCAGTTAAGTTCCATCTTTCCTCTCATGTTATATCAGTGACTTTAGTGCCTGTCCTTCTTTCCTCCAGCCTCAGTTTACAGAGCTAGCCAGGATGTGGGTGGGGCTGGAGGACGAAATGCTCCTGCTGAACATGCTCAGTAATGTTGCGGCGAGCCTGAGGCCTTTCCTGTCGGCTCAGCGTCAGCTGATGGAAAGTGTCCCGCTGGAGCAGCTACTGGAGGGTCTGACCGTCAAAACAGACATGGAGAGAGCTGCAGAGAGCTCAGGTAGAGCTTCCTACTGCATCTACAGCATCGCTGCTCTTACAGTCTGAGACACACAAGCATGTACAGGGCCTTATTTTACAACCCCACATCGGAAAATGTTTTTTTTTTTTTTTTTAGTTAACTTCATCCTATTCTGCATTTCAGGCCTGCAACATATCCCAAAAAAAGTTGGGACGGAGCAATTTAAGACTAGTAATGAGATATAAAAAACTAAATAACAGGTGATTATAATAAAAGCAGTATCCACAAAAGGCTGAGTCTTTGAGGAGTAAAGATGGGCAGAGGATCTCCAGTTTATCAACGAAATGTTTAAAAACAGTGTTCCTCAAACAAGTATTGGAAGGGATTTATATATTTCCTTCTCTACAGTGCATAATATAATTAAACGATCCAAGAAATCTGGAGGAATTTTATGGCGTAAAGGCCAAGGACACAGGCCTAAACTGAAGAGGGGTGATCTCCGCTCCCTCAGACGGCACTGCATCAAGAACCATTATTCATCAATAGCTGATAGAACCACTTGGACAAGGGATTCCTTTATCAAACCTTTATCAAGCTCTACAATACAGAGTTACATTCACAGATACCACTTAAAACGTTACTGTGCTAAAAAGAAGCCTTATGTTATAACCATGTCCAGAAGCGGCGTCGACTTCTCTGGAATCCAACTTTTTCTTAATGTATTGCAGGCTTGAAATGAAGTTAACCAGAAACCAAAAGCAAGAAATATCTCAGGTTCATACTGTCTGCAATACAATAAAGGCCAAAGAAACACTGCAGAGTTTTTTATGTTTGGATTTTCCACACTGTCCCACTTTTTCTCATTTTGGGGTTGTATTTATATCTTTATTGGCGGTGTATATTATTCCTAATGCATGGTGTTCTGTATATTATTGTGTGCCTGATGTCCGTTTGTCTGCCCGTCAGAGGAACGTGTGGATCCTAAAGAGATGGAATCTTGCGAGTGGTTTCTGCCAGAGACCATAGCTAATTTCGATAATCTCCCAGTGCAGTACCGAGGGATGTGTGGACACACCCTTATCATGAAGAATGGCCTCCTACTACCAGGTTTAAGCTCAAGCACTGCTGACGCTTTAGTTTTATAGTTTTATAACTGCTCTTAATGCTTACACTTTAAAACATATTGGAAGAGAAATTAACCAAAAACATTCCCAGTTTTTCTTTTCGAACCAGTCCATTCGCAGAGTATGAAATGCACCTCATTGGTGTTGCAGTCCCCTTCTGTTTGAACCCAGGCCTTCAGACCCTGTTGTTTCCAGCAGTTGGCTTATATTCCAAAGACGTGTAAGGTTAATTGGTCTGTCTAAAGTGTCCCAGTGTGTGTTTCTGTGCCCTGTGATAGATTGGCACCTTGTCTAGGGTCGGTTCCTACCTTCTGCCCCGTCCTACTATGTTCTGTGTTTCGGTTTTCTTAACTTTGGGATAATACTATATAACTGAATAGCTGAATAGATACCCGAAATACCTTAATACCCCTGGCACTGGAATCAGTGCAACACAGCCAATGCAACGTCTTCTCTTTTCCTAAGGCAACCCGAACATTGGCGTCCTGAAACACAGGGAGAAATACTACTGCTTCAGCTCCAAGCGTGCCGCCTATGAGTTCGCCTCCAAGGCAGATGAGTGTATCGAGCTTGTGGCAGAGAGAGCCAAGAGATCCCCAGAACTGATCCAGCTGCTCGAGCTCCACCAGCAGTTTGTCAGCGTCACCCCTTACTCCCAGGTACCGGTAGCCTCACTGAAGACTGTAGCTAGTGCTTGCTGTAGTGCTCCACTGGCTTCTGTTTAACTTAAGAATCAATTCCAGAGTTTTATTAAGGACTGGTGAGTAAATGTGGCATTCTGGACATTTTGGTATTTTTGTTTTGATTTTGCCTTTACATAAAAATGCATATCATTAGTTTAAGAACAACCATTATGACCTGATGATTTGTTTTCAGTTAAACACACGATAACAGCAAACTGCATCCAAAACCACAAAATAATTCTTTCCTCAAAATTACAAACCCACGACGAATCTGAAATTAAGTGAAAATAAAACCAAACTCTGTAGAGTAATTTACGAGTTGATGCACCCTAACATTCCCGTGTCTCTGCGTCCTATATCCTGCATGTGTTAATACATGTGCCAACCTTTTATTTATTCGTTTTTTTTTTTTCAGTATCCAAATTGAGCCAATACATCTAAATCTGTACTATCTATTGTTTCTTTGTTGTATCATCTTAATAATATGTGGCTGTGTTATACACCGTGAATTCCAGGATAGGCTCCAGATCCCTGTAGATCCTGTCCTAGATAAGTGTGGCTAAAACAGGGAAAAATACCAAATTTGCAAAGATATTCCAGTAAATGCTGGAACTGTCCTACACCAGCCTTATTTCATATCTTACATATTTATCTTACTGCATTGAAATCAGACTCTATTTGTTAATGCTACAAGGAGATTTGGGATGCTCCAAACAAATAAGTAATTGATCAAATCGATGCCGTGTTTCTTTTCAGATGCAGGCTGGGGGGAGACTCCTGGTGAAAGCCATCAGTAAAAGTGACAGCAGCACACAGACAGAGACTCACCCACTGGAGAGCAACATCCTGAGGTCCTATGAGTGGAACGAGTGGGAGCTCCGAAGAAAAGCCCTAAAACTGGTGAGGTTTTACTGTTCTGGCAACCCATTCCTAATAAATTCAGCCGAAAACTTACCATACTAACCTTAACTTGTAGAACTTTAATTATGTTTAGTCGTGATTAAATGTTTTTAATATATGTTTTTAAATGTTAAATCCTCCTCTTTTGTATTTCTTTACTATCTTGCTTTTCTTTCTTTCTTTTATCCCTCCAACTTTCCTTTCTTGCTTGTTTGCTCATTTTCTTTCTCTCTCTCTCTGTCTGTCTTTTGTCCCTGGAACTTTTCTTATAATTTCCTTTCTTTCTTACTTTGATTTTTTTCATTCTTGTTCTGTTCTGCTTCCCTTTTTTATTTCGTTCTTTCTTTCATTCTTTCTGTCCTCTTCCTCCTTTCATCCATCCATTTTTTTTGTTCTTCTTACTTGTTTTTTCATTTTTTTCATCCTACTTTTTCTTTCTTTTAGTCTTGCTTTGTATTTGTTTTTTATTTTATATCGTCTATACTTTTTAATTTTTTTCTTTTTAAAATTATATTTCCCTGCTATTATCTCTTTCTTGTTTCTTTCTCTTTGTCTTGTGTATGCTTTACTGTTTTTTTCCTGTTTGTACCTACTCCTTTCATCTTTTTAATCCCTTATATCAAACCTTTATGTATCTGTCTGTTTTTTCTTTGGTTGTTTCTATCCTTCTTGTAGTCTTTCCTCCTTTCTTTTGTACGTTTAAAATGGTCACTTTCAATATCTTTGTGTATTTTTTTTCATTAAAGTCAACATTTTACTTTTTTGTTTCATTATCAAATATGATTAAAACAATTCTTAGTTTTTGATAATTGAACTCTTTCCCAGGCGAACCTCCGCAGTAAGGTAACTCGCTCGATGCAGACCAACCTGAGCCACATGAGGAGACACAACAGCAGCCAGACGTTCCTGCCTAAAGACTCGGCCTGTCAGACCAAGAAAGACGCTCAGAGTAACGTCCCAAAACCACAAATCTACCTGGCGGGACTGAGAGGAGGCGGAACTAAAACGACCTACATGACCAAATTTGATTTGACTAGAGCCATTGATGAATAACCTTTCTTAGAAATCCGTATCCTGTAAACTATCCTCAGGCTACGTAATGTGTACTGTACATTAAAAACAAGACGTGATAAGTGTGTATTTCTTCATTTATCTATATATGGGCATTAACGTACTTAACTAAGCTAGTTAGCTACGTGTTACTTACATGACCAGTGTTTTAAACCTTCTGTTTTCTACTGTTAAGTGAAATTTGCATAGGATATACAGTATGTTATCCAGGGGTATGTCCACGCAAAGCTATGTACACAACACAGCAAATCCTACACTTATTCTGAGATTTTTTGTGACGTTATGCGATCATAAATCACAACAATTCTGAGATCAGTTTTTCTGGTTATTGATGTTATTAAATCGTATGTATTTATGTTGTTCTACACAAAATTAGAGATAAACCCAGCTTTACAGAGAAATGATCTGTTTTACTGTATAATGTTACTGAAAGAAGATAAAATTGTTCAAATTCGGTAAGCTGTTAGTTGAGAATCTCTTCTAAACTCTTGGAGACATGATGTGGTGATCACCTTCTTGCTTTCAGTGCCGTTCCTCCATCATATGTAAATAAAACTCCAGTGACTATATCACATTAATCCCATGGTTTCAGTTCTAGGCATCCCACAAAGAAATGACTGGGTTGTCTGAGTTTACAAATTTTGGAATGGTAGGCACTCCAGATCCCCAAATTTATATGTGCAATCACTGAAAGTGTGAGTTTTACATAACACACCCTCTGTGGGAGTAAGAATCCTATAACACATGGGAGTCAGAGATGTAAATGCTGTTTGTTCATGCTTTCCAATAATCTGATCCAGATACAGTGGACAGCTAGAGGAAGGTGTAAGAGAAGCAAATTTATCTCCTCTCTGCTTTTGTGCTCCTCCTCTTTCTTTAACTCCTCTCTGTTACAGCATAGACACACAGAACCAGGAAGTAGGTACTTAGTCAGGGAAAACGAAAACGAAACTTAGCGTCTCTCAGTGTGTAAATGCAAGAAAATGGCAGAAGCCATTATTTCAGTAGATCAGTTTTCAGTGGATCAGTTCAGCTGTCCAGTCTGTCTGCATCTGTTGAAGGATCCAGTAACTACTCCATGTGGTCACAGTTTCTGCATGGAGTGTATTAATGGCTGCTGGGATCAGGAAGATCAGGGTGGAGTTTATAGCTGTCCTCAGTGTAGAGAAAAGTTCATGATAAGGCCTGTTCTACGCAGAAGCAACATGCTGACTGAAGTGGTGGAGAAACTCAAGAAGACTGAACTCCAAGCTGCTTCTGCTGATCACTCTTCCACTGGACCTGGAGATGTGGAGTGTGATTTCTGCACCGGGACAAAATGCAGTGCTGTTAAGTCATGTTTGATGTGCCTGGCCTCCTTTTGTGAGACTCATCTGAAACCTCACTATGAAGTTCCTTCCTGGAAGAAGCATAAGTTGATCGAGGCTTCAACAAAACTTCAAGAGAAGATCTGCTCTCATCATGATGAAGTGTTGAAGATCTACTGTCGTACTGATCAAAGCTGCATCTGCTGTATGTGCATGCTGGATAAACACAAAGGCCACGATGTCATATCAGTTGCAGCAGAAAGATCTGAGAAAGAGGTGAGAACCAGAAATGTTTTTAGAGCCAGTCTATCTCCAATTCTGTGTTTAATCTAGAAACAGATTCAGGTATTAAATTCAGCAGGATTTAGAAATGACTTATTGAACTGATTGTTAAGTTATCCAGCGTTAGTTATAATCAGAACAAACCTGTCAGTGAACATTTCAGCAGCCAAATTCCATCTTACACTTTCAACTCCAGTTTAGTCTAACATACTATTATGCCATTATTATTCACTTACTTAAAGGTGCACTAAACAATAGATTTAAGAATGATATGGAAATATCTGAAATACATAATCCTGATTGGACTCTGTTATGTTTATATATTTAGATGAACGTCACTCACAGTAAATTCAGGCCTTTGAGTACATGTACATGAAACGAAGGTGGAATCAAGACATAGCGAAAACATTTTAATGTTTTTGTTTTTCACCTATGAGAGGGTTGAGTCTTGAATGGTACAAGGTACAGAGCAGGGTTTGATAGGTGCAATCTGGTTCATGTTGTAGGTAAGCTTTAGTATTTATACATGAGTAGAAAATTACAGCTCAGTACCCACTTCTCTCAGAATGTATGACCTGCTGAATAGAATCAATTTACCCACAGAGTGAGCTGCAGACGGAGAAGAGGAAATTCCAGCAGAATATCCAGGAGAAGCAGGAGAAGGTGCAGGAGCTGAAACAGGCTGTGATCAATATTAAGGTGAGCAGAGAGAAAAGTGGACTGTGGATCATCTTGGATCAGAGTCAGAGAGGAATTGATAACAGATTTTTAAATGTTTCTCAGTCTTGTTTATGTATATCCTAACAGCACAGTGCAGAGGCAGCAGTGAAGGACAGTGAGAGGATCTTTACTGAGATGATCAGGTTCTTGGAGAAACAACGCTCTGAGGTGACAGAGCTGATCAGAGATCAGGAGAAGGCTGAACTGAGTCGAACTGAAGAACTCCTGCAGGAACTGGAGCAGCAGATTGCTGATCTTAAGAGAAGAACCACTGAGCTTGGGAAACTTTCACACACACAGGATGACATCCATTTCCTCCAGGTAGTAATCACTGTCTGACCTACAGAGGACAAACTCTGAAAAAAAAATACTCATGGTAACAATAAATGTAGTTGTTTGAGTTTGCAAGTGTGTTATGGTCTAATTTTGTCTGGGATCATTGATTCCTTTTGTGCATCTTTCTTCTTCTCCGTTCTGTTCTTCAGAGCTTCCAGTCTCTCTGTGTATCTTCTGGGTGTGAGGACTCAACCAGTATCATAGTTAATCAGCATTGCTCATGCTCATTTGATGGAGTGAGAAAATCTCTCTCAGATATGAAAGAGCGACTGGAGGAATTCTGCAAGGAGGATTTCAACAAAATGTCCAAACATGGTAAGAGGAGCTCTGCTGCAGAGAAACCTTTTCCTTATAACCAAATCTTTATATTTTACATATGTTTGATGTTCCTACACACCTAGTCTAAGTATTAATATATTATTGGATCATTTAAATTAACTCATTTAAATTGACTTATGTATTGAATAATGATATATCTACACCTAACAGTTGCTGTGTCAGAAAATGTTATTTACATTAAAATGCTGATTATTGACGAATTGTATCAATTACATCTGTTTTGTGTCATTTTTTTCTCTGTGACTCCACAGTTGCATCAGTTGAAGTGATTTTACCCTCAGAGCCAAAGAGCAGGGAAGATTTTTTGAAATGTAAGACTACCTCTTTCCATCTCTCATTCTCTCAGTACAGGTTATTGCTGCCCTTCAGGTTTACCAATGTTATAGTTAAAATAGTTCTTAAGTTCTAACAGTTTTTCTAAGGACTAAGTTTGGATTTTCAATGGATTGGAGAAAATTATTTTCATATTTCAGTTTTGGTTTCTCTTTCATTTTAGATTTCTGTTATCTGACTCTGGATCCCAACACAGCATATTCTAAACTCATTCTGTCTGAGAAGAACAGAGTGGTGACATGTGGTCACATAAAGCAGCCATACCCTGATCATCCAGAGAGGTTTACCAGCAGTGGTCAGGTGTTAAGTAAGGAGAGTGTGTGTGGACGCTGTTACTGGGAGGTGGAGACTAGTGAAATTAAAACTGTGGAAATAGCAGTCTCATATAAAGGAATCAAGAGGCAAGGGAAATGTAAGCAGTGTATGTTTGGATCAGACAGTCAGTCCTGGTGCCTGTATTTTTGTTCTTCCTCTCTCCGTTTCTACCACAACAACATCGATACTAGGCTCAGAGTTCCAGCATCCTCCAGAATAGGAGTGTATGTGGATCACAGTGCAGGAACTCTGTCCTTCTACAGCGTCTCTGATACAATGAGCCTCCTCCACAGAGTCCAAACCACATTTACTGATCCCCTTTATGCTGGATTTTATGTTGGTGAGAAATCAACTGTAAGGTTATGTGATCCAAAATAACACAATGTTTACAGACAAATTTTGTGAAATAGTTTTTGTAAAATCGGATTTTGGCAGATTTTGTACAGATTAGGTACACACAATAATATTTTGAATAACTACTCATTCAGGTCTGCCCTTTTGTTATCTTAATGTGAACAGTGTCCACATTTGAGAGGACTGTTAAAGCAAACCTGTAGAGATACAGTACATATAGCATAAACTAAGCAAAATTAAAAAGGCTAACAATAACATATGTCATGTATAAAACTTCCACTGTAGTAATTATATTTGGTGCATCCTTTTTTTTCTTGTTAATACAGCAACAGTCACAGGGAAAATCGAACTATGGGATGAAAATTAGTTAATACTAATGATTAATTATCACCGATTTAGTTTAAAGCCATCATCAAGAATCATCCATATTTGTTGATTTATTTTGGGTATTAATTTTCCCTCCCACATTCCAAAGACTTGTGTTATTCATCAATCGATGTTTCTAAAGTGTGAATAATTAGTCTGAATAATTGAGTGTGTGCATGTGCCCTGCAATAAATTGGTCTAGGGTTCAATCCCACCTTGTGCCCTGTGCCACCAACTCTTTGTCGCAATAAAATAAATTCATGTTATGATTTAAATGTAATTCTTATATGATGAAAATATGTCTGTATTTTTTAAATCAACAATGTTCTAACGGTCTGTGAGTAAAGACAAAACACATTAAAACACTGTGTACAGTGGGGCAAAAAAGTATTTAGTCAGCCACTGATTGTGCAAGTTCTCTTACTTAGAAAGATGAGAGAGGTCTGTAATTTTCAACATAGCTACACTTCAACTATGAGAGACAAAATGAGAAACAAAAATCGAGAAAATCACATTGTAGGATTTTTGAAGAATTTAATTGTAAATCATGGTGGAAAATAAGTATTTGGTCAATAGCAAAAATTCAACTCAATACTTTGTAACATAACCTTTGTTGGCAATGACAGAGGTCTTCACCAGGTTGGCACACACTGTAGTTGGTATTTTGGCCCATTCCTCCATGCAGATCTCTTCTAGACCAGTGATGTTTTGGGGCAACACGGACCTTCAACTCCCTCCACAAATTTTCAATGGGGTTGAGGTCTGGAGACTGGCTTGGCCACTCCAGGACCTTGAAAGGCTTTTTACGGAGCCACTTTTGTTTTATGGAGTGTTTTTTTGCCGTATCCCCTTTTTTCTTGTTAGTACAGCAACAATCACATGAAAAAAATAATTTATAGGATAAAAATGTAATTAATCCTAATGATTATCTATCACTGGTTTAATTTCAAGCCCGAAATCATCCATATTTTGTTGATTTCTTTTGGGTATTAATTTTCACTCCCACAATCCAAAGACTTTATTCATCAATCGTTCAGGGATGTTGATTCAGTCTTTTCCAAGAATCCTGATCCAGTAGAGAGTTAGAAGAGGATGAAAGAGTTAATAGAGGCATTTTTTTCCCCTCTTTTTTCTCTTTTGCCTTTCTGCTCCTCCTCTCTCTCCACCTCCATCTCTCTGTTACAGCATAGAAACACAGAACTAGGATGTATGTGATTAGTGGTGTCTGTATTTTTTTTCTTCCTCTCACCGTTACTGACAAAACAACATTAGGACCAGCATCCTCCAGAATAGGGGTGTATGTGGATCACAGTGCAAGAACTCTCTCCTTCTATAACATCTCTGATACAATGAGGCTCCTCCACAGGGTCCAAACCACTTTTACTTAGCCCCTATACACGATTATGAGATTATGTGATCCAATAAAGCACAAAGTTTACAGACAGATTTTGTAAAATAACTAGCACATTTGCACAGATTAAGCAGACACACTAAGATTTTGACTGATTACTCACTCAAGTCTGCCCTTCTGTTATCTTAATGTGAACAATGTCCATATTGTAAAAGTAGGCTTGTGGATACACATAAAGCATTATGTAAGAAAGATGGAAAAGGTTAACAATAACATGTGTCATGTATAAAAACTCCCACTGTAGTATTTTTTTGGTGCATCCCCTTTTTTCTTGTTAATACAGCAACGATTACAGGAAAAATAAATTTAAACAATAATCACAATCATTAATTATATATTCATAGAACTCTGTACTAATGTATTCCAAACCGTACTGTATTGAAAACAGCAAAATCGTGTCTAAGGGTTATATCCTGTCTGACCACTAGGTGTCACCATGCTGTCTGCATCTGTTGAAGGATCCAGTAGCTACTCCTTGCGGTCACAGTTTCTGTATGGAGTGTATTAATGGCTGTTGGGATCAGGAAGATCAGGGTGGAGTTTATAGCTGTCCTCAGTGTAGAGAAACTTTCACTCCAAGGCCTGTTCTACGCAGAAACAACATGCTGACTGAAGTGGTGGAGAAAGTAAAGAAGACTGAACTCCATGCTGCTCCTGATGATCACTCTGTACCTGTATCTGGAGATGTGGAGTGTGATTTCTGTGCTGGGACAAAATGCAGAGCTGTCAAGTCATGTTTGGTGTGTCTGGTCTCCTTCTGTAAAACTCATCTGAAACCGCATCTTGAAATTCCTGCTTTGAAAAAACACACCTTAATTGAAGCATCAAGAAAACTAAAAGAGAAGATCTGCTCTCATCATGATGAAGTGTTGAAGATCTACTGTCGTACTGATCAAAGCTGCATCTGCTCTATGTGCATGTTGGATAAACACAAAGGCCACGATGTTGTATCAGTTGCAGCAGAAAGATCTGAGAAAGAGGTGAGAACCAAAAATACTTTTAGAGTCAATTCATCTCTAATTCTGTGTGTAATCTAGAAGCAGATTCAGCTCTAGAATTCAGCAGGTTTGTTTAGAAATTACTTATTGTCCTGATTGTCAAATAATTCAGCGTTAGTTATAATCTGAACAAACCTGTCAGTCAACATTTCAACTGCCAAATTCCATCTTACACTTTCAACACCACATTAGTCTAAAGTCCACATTAAATGCCATTATTATTCACTCACTTAAAAGGGAACTGAATAATAGATTTATGAATTATGTGGAAATATCTGAAAAACATAATGAAAGGTCATTGATGAAAGAATGAGAATAAAGAAAAACATCAATCCTGACATGACTTTATATTTTTAGATGAACTTCAGTCGCAGTAGATTCAGGACTTTGAGTACATGTACACGAAAGGATGGGTGTGGCCTGGTTCATTTTGTAGGTAAGCTTTAGTATTTTAAATCCGGCTAATTATACATGAGTAGTTTCAGAATGTATGACCTGCTGAATAGAATCAATTTACCCACAGAGTGAGCTGAAGGAAGAGCAAAGAAAATTCCAGCAGAAAATCCAGGAGAAGCTAGAGAAGGTGCAGGAGCTGAAACAGGCTGTGATCAATATTAAGGTGAGCAGAGAGAAAATTGGACTGTGGATCATCTAGGATCACAGTAAAGGGGGAATCTTTAATTGTTTCTGTGTCTCATTTCTGTATATCATAACAGCACAGTGCACAGGTAGCAGTGAATGACAGTGAGGGGATCTTTAAAGAGATGATCACATCTTTGGAGAAAAAACGCTCTGAGGTGACAGAGCTGATCAGAGATCAGGAGAAGGCTGAACTGAGTCGAAGTGAAGAACTCCTGCTAGAACTGGAGCAGGAGATTGCTGATTTTAAGAGAAGAACTGCTGAACTGGAGAAACTTTCACACACACAGGATGACATGCATTTCCTCCAGGTAACAATCACTGTCTGATCTACAGAGGGAGCTGTTCCCGAACAAACTCTGAAAAAATAACTACTTATGGTAACAGTGAATGTAGCTGTGTGTTTGGGTCTAATTTTGTCTGGGAACATTCATTCCTTTTGTAAATCTTTCTTCTGCTCCATTCTGTCCTGCAGAGCTTCCAGTCTCTCTGTGTATTTTCTGGAGGTGAGGATTCAACCAGCATCATCCTTAATAAAAAGCTCTCATTTGATGGAGTGAGGAAAACTCTCTCAAATATGAAAGAGAAACTGGAGGAATTATGCAAGGAGGATTTCAACAAAATTTCTGAACATGGTAGGAGGAGCTGTGCTGCTGATAAACAAAATGATGAAATCTTTGTATTTTACAAATGTATGATGTCAGTAAACACCTAGTCTAGGTATTATTATATTAATGGAGCATTTTCATCTACACCTAAGTTTTTCTGTTTCACATAATATTTTATTCACATTTATTTAACACTGATTAATGACAGTTAAAAATGTTTTGTGTGATGTTGTCTTATGTGTTTCCATAGTTGCGTCAGTAAAAGTGATTTTACCTTCAGAGCCGAAGAGCAGGGAAGATTTTTTTAAATGTATGACTATATCTCTTTCCATTTCTCATGCTCTCAGCACAGCTTATTGGGTTCAGGTTTTATTGCCAATGTTACAGTTAAAATACTTATTAAGTTCAAACAGTTGACTAAGTTTGGACATTCAACAGAATTATTTTCACATTTAGTTTTTGGTTTTCTCTTTAATTGTAGATTTTTGTTTTCTGACTCTGGATCCCAACACAGCAAATCCTAAAGTCATTCTTTCCAACAAGAACCGATTGGTAACAAAGAGTAAGACCCAGCAGTCATACTCTGATCATCCAGATAGATTTTACACCTGGAGCCAGGTGTTGTGTAAGGAGAGTGTGTGTGGACGCTGTTACTGGGAGGTGGAGAGGAGTGGTGTTAATGCTGTGGGCATAGCAGTCTCATATAAAAGTATCAAGAGGCATGGAGAATATCATGAGTGTACGTTTGGATGCAACAATCAGTCCTGGAATTTGTATTTTTCTTCTTCCTCTCTCACCTCCAGAATAGGAGTGTATGTGGATCACAGTGCAGGAACTTTGTCCTTCTACAGCATCTCTGATACAATGAGGCTCCTCCACAGGGTCCAAACCACATTTACTGATCCCTTATACCCTGTATTTTGTGTTGCTGATGAAACAACTGTGAGATTATGTGATCCAGAATAGCACAACGTGTAAAATCATTGGAATTTTCTGGATTTGGCAGTAGTAATGAATCAAATGTGCACAGACTAAGCACACACACTAAGGTTTTGAATAATTACTCATTATAGTCTGCCCTTCTGTTTTCTTAATGTGAACAGTGCCCACATTTGAGATGACTGTAACAACAGACGTGTAGAGACACATAAAGCATAAAGTAAGCAAGATGGAAAAGGCCAACAATAACACGTCATGTATAAAAAAATCCCACGGTTGTGTTTTTGTTTAGCGCTTTTTGTTTCTTTTTATGTGGGGATTTCTTTTGGGTATTCATTTTCTTTCCCACACCACAAAGACTTAGTAGTAGTCATCAGTCGATGGCTCTGAAGTGTGAGTGAGTATGTGCATGTGCCCTGCAATAGATTTGTTTAGGGTTCATTCCCACATTGTGCCCTGTGCTGCCATTAGGCCCTGGCTCCCAGTGGCCCTGATTAGGACTATTGATTTTTATTGGACGTTCTGTTATTTAACTCTGTCACAATAAAAGTTCAGTGCAGCTGTACTCACAGTCAACACAGACCTGCTTTGTACAGCCCCCACAAACCACTTTATGACATTTGTCACAAATAGCTTGAGTTTTTTTTTGCATGCAGTGTCTAATCATTGGAACTGCTTTCTTTTCTTCGCAATCTGGGCAACGATAACAGAGTGCTGGTGTTGAGCATCCTGTGCCAGTTGTGCTTTTTAAGGGCTTTTTTATGGGATGTTTTCTAAGGTAAACAGTAGCCGAGTTGCTGGAATGGCAGTTAAAACAGCTGACTTGGTGAGACGAGACGCTGCTAATAAAAGTGTATGGTCAAAACAGCCGCTATTGGCTTTCGAGGTATAAATGCTCAGAATATTTTTGTGCTTTGTAATATTAATTTTTGTAACAATGTCAGACTAAAATATGATATAAACCATAATATATTCCACATTCTCTGAATAAAAGGCTGTATTTGGAAAGTGTTTGTTGAGTATAATTTTGTTTACTTTTATTTCTTTATTTATTATATAATTCTTTAGTCAGTACTTTTTTTGGTGTCTTTCAGACATTATGCACACTTTAAGCATGGGCTGGACCAGATGTAGATTTTGTTCGTACTTACGAACATTTTGGGACAGAAAGAATGAGAATAAAGAAAAGCATATCAATCCTTGCTTGACTATATTTTTAAGTGAACTTCAGTTGCAGTAGATTCAGGGCTGTGAGTACATGTACACGGAAGGAAGGTGGAATCAGGATGTAAAGAAACTGTTTCAAGGTTTTTGTAGTTCACCTGTGTGAGGGCTGAATCTTGAAGGTTACAAGGTACAGAGCAGTGTTGTGTGGCCTGGTTCATTTTGTAGGTAAGCTTTAATATTTTAAATCTGACTAACTATACATTAGTAAAAAAATACAGCTCTTTACCCACTTCTCTCAGAATGTATGACCTGCTGAATAGAATCAATTTACCCACAGAGTGAGCTGAAGGAAAAGCATTTAAAAAAAAATCCAGGACATCACATTGTAGGATTTTTAAAGAATTTAATTGTAAATTATGGTGGAAAATAAGTATTTGGTCAATAAATTTGGTTCAATTCAATACTTTGTGACATAACCTTTGTTGACAATGACAGAGGTCAAACGTTTTCTGTCACTCCAGGACTTTGAAATGCTTTTTACGGAGCCACTCCTTTGTTGCCCGAGCGGTGTGTTTGGGGTCATTGTCATGCTGGAAGTTCCATCTTCAATGTTCTCACTGATGGTTTTGGCTTAAAATGTCACGATACATGGCCCCGTTCATTCTTCCCTTAACACGAATCAGTCGTCCTGCCCCAAAACATGAGGTTTCCACCCCCATGCTTCACAGTAGGTATGGTGTTCTTGGGATGCAACTCAGCATTCTTCTTCCTCCAAACACGACGAGTTGAGTTTTTACCAAAAAGTTCTATTTTGGTTTCATCTGACCACATGATATTCTCCCAATCCTCTTCTGGATCATCCATATGCTCTCTGGCGAACTTCAGATGGGCCTGGACATGTACTGGCTTAAGCAGGGGGCACGCCTGGCACTCCAAAATCTGAGTCCCTCTCGGCGTAGTGTGTTACTGATGGTAGCCTTGTTACTTTGGTCCCAGCTCTCTGCAGGTCATTTATCAGGTCCCTCCGAGTAGTTCTGGGATTTTTTCTCACCGTTCTCATGATCATTTTGACCCCACAGGATGAGATCTTGCATGGAGCCCCAAATCAAGGGAGATTATCAATGGTCTTGTGTGGCAACCATTTTCTTACAGTTGCTCCCACAGTTGATTTATTCACACCAACCTGCTTGCCTACTGTAGATTCACTCTTCCCAGCCTGGTGCATGTCAACAATTTTCGTCCTGGTGTCCTTCGACAGCTCTTTGGTCTTGGCCATGGTTGAGTTTGGAGTCTGACTGTTTGAGGCTGTGGACAGGTGTCTTTTATACAGATAACGAGCTCAAACAGATGCCATTAATACAGGTAATGAGTGGAGGACAGAAGAGCTTCTTAAAGAAGAAGTTACAGGTCTGTGAGAGCAAGAAATCTTGCTTGTTTGTGGGTGATCAAATGCTTATTTTCCGCCATGATTTACAATTAAATTCTTTAAAAATCCTGCAATGTGATTCCCTGGATTTTTTTCCTCATTTTATCTCTCATAGTTGAAGTGTACCTGTGATGAAAAGTACAGACCTCTCTCATTTTTCTAAGTAGGAGAACTTGCACAATCAGTGGATGACTAAATACTTTTTTGCCCCACTGTATGTTTTGTTTTGGATGCTGGTAACCTCTTCAATCATCAGGACCATTTAAGTTCCATGTTCCATATTGGTTGATTTATGCTTGTTAATGCTGGTCAGGTGATGGCTTAGCTGGTGAGTTGGCACAGTATTGCTGGTAAAATGTCTAAAACATTCATTTGTGTTGATAAGCATCAACAGTTATTTTGGTTAACTATTAGATTTGACATGATGCTTAATGCATAACAACAAACTTGCGACAAAACAAATGGTGCTCCCAAATGTACTTCTCAAGAGTAATTGGAGATGCTGAAATGAGGGGTGGGATTCAAATGAGCATCCTTGTCCGATTTGAATAGATTGTTTTTAATCCCTTGTTTTCAGAACTAGGCATCTCGCAAAAAAATATCTGACCTGTCTGAGCTCACAACCTGTGGGTTGGTAGGCACTTTAGATATCCAAATTTATGTGCACAATCACTAAAAAAGTGTCTGCAAATTTATTCAGGCTTTTCCAATAATCCTGATCCAGATCCAGTGGAGAGTTAGAGGAGAATGAAAGAGTTAACAGAGGCAAACTTATCTTCTCCCTGCCTTTCTGCCCCTCCTCTCTCCCCACCTCCTTCTCTCTGTTAGAGCATACAAACACAGAACCAGGAAGTAAGTTCTTATTCAGAGAAACAGAAACGAAACTCTCTCAGTGTGTGAGTGTGGGAAAATGGCAGAAGCCAGGATTTCAGTAGATCAGTTTTCAGTGGATCAGTTCAGCTGTCCAGTTTGTCTGGATCTGTTGAAGGATCCAGTAGCTATTCCATGCGGTCACAGTTTCTGTATGGAGTGTATCAATGGCTGCTGGGATCAGGAAGATCAGGGTGGAGTTTATAGCTGTCCTCAGTGTAGAGAAACCTTCACTCCAAGGCCTGTTCTACGTAGAAACAACATGCTGAATGAAGTGGTGGAGAAACTCAAGAAGACTGAACTCCAAGCTGCTTCTGCTGATCACTCTTCCACTGGACCTGGAGATGTGGAGTGTGATTTCTGCACCGGGACAAAATGCAGAGCTGTCAAGTCATGTTTGATGTGCCTGGCCTCCTTTTGTGAGACTCATCTGAAACCTCACTATGAAATTCATTCCTGGAAGCAGCATAAGTTGATCGAAGCTTCAACAAAACTCAAAGAGAAGATCTGCTCTCATCATGATGAAGTGTTGAAGATCTACTGTCATACTGATCAAAGCTTCATCTGCTCTTTGTGCATGCTGGATAAACACAAAGGCCACGATGTCATAACAATTGCAGCAGAAAGATCTGAGAAAGAGGTGAGAACCAGAAATATTTTCAGAATGAATTAATCTCTAATTCTGTGTCTAATCTAGAAGCAGATTCAGCTCATGAATTCAGCAGGATTGTGTAGAATTTACTTGAACTGTTAAATAATCCAGCATTAGTTATAATCAGAACAGACCTGTCAGGGAACATTTCAACATTTAAAGAGCAGGGTTTGATAGGTGCAATCTGGTTCAGGTTATAGGCAAGCTTTAGTATTATAAATCTGACTAGTAGACAATTACTCAGTACCCACATCTCTCAGAATGTATGACCTGCTGAATAGAATCAATTTACCCACAGAGTGAGCTGAAGGAAGAGAAAAGGAAATTCCTGCAGAAAATCCAGGAGAAGCAGGAGAAGGTGCAGGAGCTGAAACAGGCTGTGATCAATATTAAGGTGAGCAGAGAGAAAAGTGGACTGTGAAACATCTAGGATCACAGTAAAGAGGGAATTGATAGCTGATCATGAAATGCTTCTCAGTCTTGTTTCTGAATATTCTAACAGCACAGTGCACAGGCAGCAGTGAAGGACAGTGAGGGGATCTTTACTGAGATGATCAGGTCCTTGGAGAAACAACGCTCTGAGGTGACAAAACTGATCAGAGATCAGGAGAAGACTGAACTGAATCGAGCTGAAGAACTCCTGCAGGAACTGGAGCAGGAGATTGCTGATCTTAATAGGAGAACCTCTGAGCTGGAGAAACTTTCACACACACAGGATGACATCCATTTCCTTCAGGTAACAATGACTGTTGTAGTATATTGTTAGAATAATCTAGTGGGATCATCTGTGATTGATTAGTTTACACTAGAGGGATGCATCAATGGTCGATGTGTTGTGCCTGTTGTCCAGTGTGTAGTATGGGAGCTAGAATAAATGGGACATACAAAGTGTTCACCCCGTAAATATGCCTCACCGTTTATTTTTATAGTGTAACAAGTACACAACAACTGTATGACCTACAGAGGGAGCTGTTCCTCAAAACTTCTGAAAAAAACTACATTAGGGAAGAATGAGCCTTGTGACAGAGGGATTACTTGTTCTGTCTTCTAGTGACGTGCTACTTGGTTCTCTTTGGGCATCAACCTGGGAAGGCCTGTTAGAGCCCAGGAAAACTCAGTAGTCAGCGTGAGATAAACTTCGTTTACTTAGAATCAGCAGAGCATCCATGGAAATTCAGCAATTATCCTGTTACAGTCCTTGAATGTCGATATGGCAATGGTGATGTGATATGGCATGATATGAGACGGTATGATATGGTCTGATATGGTTTGTATTGACGAACGCATATTAACCAAACTATTTGAGTCCGTTAACTCGCTCTCCAACTCTCCTCCGAAGGCAGCTCTCCCGCTCCATGTGTGGTGTGCTCCCTAATAGCGGTCCTGGCGGAAACAGAAACCGCATCCTCAGCCGTCGTAACAAGCCTCATTCATGAAACCTTCGTAAAAAGACGAGCAAACATCAAGTAAATTACACGTAAAATGGACCTTCCCGAAAACTTTTTGCTTGCAGTATCTAATCATTGGCACTGCTTCCTTTTCTTTGCAGTCTGGTGCTGGGATAACAGAGTGCTGGTGCTGAGCATCTTGTGTCGGTTGCGCTTTCATGTAATCTGTAAGAAGTTTGTTTGCTAATTTTAGAAAGTTGTATTGCTGTACCTGGTATAGTAAATCAAAAATGTGAAGGTTTTATGGGATGTTTTCTGAAGTAAGCAGTAGCCGAGTTGTCATGCTAATGACCAAAGTGCTGGAATGGCAGTTAAAACAGCTGACTTGGGGAGACGAGACGCTGTTCATAAAAGTATACGGTCAAAACAGGCTTTCGATGTATAAATGCTCAGAATATTTTTGTTCTTTGTAATATTCATTTTTGTAACAATATCAGACTAAAATATGATATAATCCGTAATATAGTCCACATTTCTCTGAATAAAAGGCTGTATTTGGAAAGTGTTTAGTGAGTGTAATTTCTTTATGTATGATACATTTCTTTATGTATTATATAATTCTTTAGTCAGTGTACTTTTTTTGGTGTCTTTCAGACGTTACGCACACTTTAAGCGTGGGCTGGACCAGATGTAGATTTTGTTCGTACTTACTAACATTTTGGGACTACGAACATTTTCATGAATGCGGCCCAACAAATGTAGCTGTCTGAAATTCAAGTGGTTTTGGATCTAACTTTGTCTGGGATCATTCTTTTGTACATTTTTCTTCTTCTCCATTCTGTCCTGCAGAGCTTCCAGTCTCTCTGTGTATCTTCTGGATATGAGGACTCAACCAGTATCATACTTAATCAGCATTGTTCATTTGATGGAGTGAGGAAATCTCTCTCAGATATGAAAGAGCGACTGGAGGAATTCTGCAAGGAGGATTTCAACAACATATCCAGACGTGGTAAGAGGAGCTGTGCTGCAGAGAAACCTTTCCTTTATAACCAAATCTTTACATTTTATATATGTTTGATGTTCCTACACACCTACTCGAAGTATTACTATATTACTGGAACATTTAAATTGACTTATGTATTGATTAATGATATATCTACACCTAACAGTTGCTGTGTCAGAGAATGTTATTTACATTAAAATTATTGAGAAATTTTACCAATTAAATCTGTTTTTGTGTTATTTTTTCTGTGTTTCCACAGTTGCATCAGTTGAAGTGATTTTACCCTCAGAGCCAAAGAGCAGGGAAGATTTTTTGAAATGTAAGACTTCATCTCTCTCCTCTCATTCTCTCAGCACAGCTTATTGTTACCCTTCAGGTTTACCAATGTTGTAGTTAAAACAGTTCTTAGGTTCTAAAAGTTTTTATAAGGACTAAGTTTGGATATTCAATGGATTGGAGAAAAGTATTTTCACATTTCAGTTTTGGTTTTCTCTTTTCATTTTAGATTTTTGTTTTCTGACTCTGGATCCCAACACAGCAAATCTTAAACTCATTCTGTCTGAGAACAACCGAGTGGTGACAAACAGTGATACAGAGCAGCCGTATCCTGGTAATCAAGAGAGATTTGAATTTTGGAGCCAGGTGTTGTGTAAGGAGAGTGTGTGTGGTCGCTGTTACTGGGAGGTGGAGAGAAGTGGAGTTAAACCTGTGGAAATAGCAGTCTCATATAAAGGTATTGCGAGGAAAGGGGAAGTTAAACAGTGTTCATTTGGATGGAACAATCAGTCCTGGAGTCTGAGATGTCTTTCTTCCTCTCTGCGTTTCTGGCACAACAACATTAAGACTGAGTTTGGGACTCCAGCATCCTCTAGAATAGGAGTGTATGTGGATCACAGAGCAGGAACTCTGTCCTTCTACAGCATCTCTGATACAATGAAACTCCTCCACAGAGTCCAAACCACATTTACTGATCCCCTATACGCTGGATTTTTGGTTGAAGAGGACTCAACTGTGAGGTTATGTGATCCAATATAACACCATGTTTAAATACAAATGTTGTGAGATCAGTGGAATTGCCTCAGTAATCATGAATAGTTTGTAGCAATATGCACAGAAGCTCATACACTAAGAAATAATAATTGCTTATTCATGTCTGCCCTTCTGTTATCTTAATGTGAACAGTGCCCATATTTCAGAGGACTGTAAAATCAGACTTATAGAGATACATAAGGCTAACAATAACACATGTCATGTATATTAGTTCTACTGCAGTATATTTGTAGATATCTTTTTTCTTGTTAATACAGCAACAATCACAAGAAAAATACAATTATAGGATATAAATTAGTTAATACTAATGATTAACTGGTTTAGTTTCAAGCCTGGAGTCATCCATATGTGTGGCTGAATGAGTGAGTGTGTGCATGTGCCATGCAATTGTCTAGGGTTCAGTCCCACCTTGTGCACTGTGCCACCATTAGGCCCTGGCTCCTTGTGACCCTGATTTGAATCTAGTGAGTATTAAAATGAATGACCGAACGAATGAATGAATTTTGATAGGGTGTCCTTTTATTTAACTCGTTATCACAATAAAATCTATTCATGTTGTGGTTTAAATGTAATTCTTATATGATTAAATTAGTTTGTATTTTAGAAATCTACGTACAATGTTCTAACAGCCTGTGAGTAAAGAGAAAACACATTAAAACACTGTATATGTGTTCAGTGGAGTTGAATCTATGCAAATAGCAGGTTCATATGAAGGTATCAGGAGAACAGGGAGATGGAACAGAATCCTAGAGTCTGTATTTTTCTTTTTCCTCTTTCTCTTTTCGGCACAGCACCATTACGACTAAGCTCACAATTCCTTCATCCTCCAGAAAGGAGTGTATGCAGATTACAGTGCAGGAACTCATTTTGCAGCATCTCTGATACAATGAGGCTCCGCCATAGAGTCCATACCACATTTACTGATCCTTTATATGCTGGATTTTGGGTTAGGGAGAAATCAACTGTGAGGTTATGTGATAAAATACAGCACAAAGTTTAAAGACAAATTTTGTAAAATAGCTGGCAGATTTTGCACAGATTAAGCAGACACAAAGAATTTGAGATTACTCACTTATGTCTCACATGGTCTTGTTGGTCTTGCTGGTAAAGCTTGACATACCAATGTCTAAAACATTAATTTGTGCTGGTCTGTGCAGTCAGCATCAACAGTTCCTGTGGGTAACTCTTAGATTTGACATACTGTTTAATGCATAATCTCATACTTGGAAGACAAAATGGCACTCTTTTGCAAATGTACTTTTTAAGAGTAATTGGAGATGCTGAAATGAGGGGTGGGAAAATTCTAATGAGCATCCTTGTCCAATTTGAATAGCTTGTTTTTAATCCCTTGTTTTCAGAACTAGGTATCCCATAAAGAAAAAAACTGGGTTGTCTGGGATTGGTAGGCACTCTAGATATCCAAATGTATGTGCACAATCACTAAAAAAAGTGACTGAAAATGTATTCAGGCTTTCCCAATAATCCTGATCCAGTTCCAGTGGAGAGTTAGGGGGAAATGAAAGAGTTAACAGAAGCAAATGTATCTCTTCTCTGCCTTTCTGCTCCTCCTCTCTCTCTCTACCTCCTTATCTCTGTTACAGCATACAAACACAGAACCAGGAAGTAAGTCCTTGTTCCAGAGAAAACAAAACTTAGAGTCCCTATCAGTGTGTGAGTGGAGGAAAATGGCAGAAGCTAGTATTTCAGTAGATCACGATCAGTTCAGCTGTCCACTCTGTCTAGATCTGTTGAAGGATCCAGTAACTACTCCTTGTGGTCACTCTTTCTGTATCGAGTGTGTTAATGGCTGTTGGAATCAGGAAGGTCAGGGTAGAGTTTATAGCTGTCCTCATTGTAGAGAAACTTTCAGTCCAAGGCCTGTTCTACGCAGAAACAACATGCTGACTGAAGTGGTGGAGAAACTCAAGAAGATTGAACTCCATGCTGCTCCTGATGATCACTCTGTACCTGTATCTGGAGATGTGGAGTGTGATTTCTGCACTGGGACAAAATGCAGGGCTGTCAAGTCATGTTTGGTGTGTCTGGTCTCCTTTTGTGAGACTCATCTGAAGCCGCATCTTGAAATTCCTGCTTTGAAAAAACACACCCTTTTTGAAGCATCAACAAAACTCCAAGAGAAGATCTGCTCTCATCATGATGAAGTGTTGAAGATCTACTGTCGTACTGATCAAAGCTGCATCTGCTGTATGTGCATGTTGGATAAACACAAAGGCCACGATGTTGTATCAGTTGCAGCAGAAAGATCTGAGAAAGTTTAAATATTTTATTAAATATTTTTAAGTCAATTCATTTCTAATTCTGTGTGTAATCTAGAAGCAGATTCAGCTCTAGAATTCAGCAGGATTGTTTAGAAATGACTTATTGAAGTAACTGTTAAATAATCCAGAATTATTTATAATCAGAACAGACCTGTCAGTGAACATTTCTGCAGCCAAATTCCATCTTACACTTCAAACTCCAGTTTAGTCTAAAGTCCACTTTAGATGACATTATTATTCACTCACTTAAAGGTGAACTGAACAATAGATTTATGAATGATGTGGAAATATCTGAAAAACATAATGAGAGCTAATTGATGAAATGATGAGAATAAAGAAAAACATATAAATCCTGGTTGGACTCCGTGTTATGTTTATATATTTAGATGAACTTCAGTCTCATTATTCATGGCTGTGAGTACACTGATCTCCATGAAAAGTACATTGATGTACATGAAAGGAAGGTGGAGTCAAGATGTAAAGAAAATGTTTCAATGTTTTTGTAGTTAACCTGTGTGAGGGAGTCTTGAATGGTACAAGGAACAGAGCAGGATTTGATAGGTGCAATCTAGTTCATTTTGTAGGTAAGCTTTAGTATTTTTTATTTGACTAACTATACAAAAGTAGGAAATTACAGCTCATTACCCACTTCTCTCAGAATGTATGACCTGCTGAATAGAATCAATTTACCCACAGAGTGAGCTGAAGGAAGAGAAAAGGAAATTCCAGCAGAGAATCCAGGAGAAGCAGGAGAAGGTGCAGGAGCTGAAACAGGCTGTGATCAATATTAAGGTGAGCAGAGAGAAAAGTGGACTGTGGATCATCTTGGATCAGAGTAAAAGAGGACTTGATAGCAGATCTTCAAATGTTTCTCTATCTTGTTTGTGTATCTCCTAACAGCACAGTGCAGAGGCAGCAGTGAAGGACAGTGAGGGGATCTTTACTGAGATGATTAGGTCCTTGGAGAAAAAACGCTCTGAGGTGACAAAACTGATCAGAGATCAGGAGAAGGCTGAACTGAGTAGAGCTGAAGAACTCCTGCTGGAACTGGAGCAGGTGATTGCTGATCTTAAGCAGAAAACCTCTGAGCTGGAGAAGCTTCTACACACACAGGATCACATCCATTTCCTCCAGGTAACAGCCACTTTCTGACCTACAGAGGGAGCTGTTCCTGACAAACTCTGAAAAAAAAACCTACTTAATGGTAACAATAAATGTAGCTGTCTCAGATCACAAATGTGTTTGGGTCTAATTTTGTCTGGACTCATTCATTCCTTTTGTACATCTTTCTTCTTCTCCATCCCGTTCTGTAGAGCTTCCAGTCTCTCTGTGTATCTTCTGGATGTGAGGGCTCAACCGGCATCATCCTTAATCAACAGCTCTCATTTGATGGAGTGAGAAAATCTCTCTCAGATATGAAAGAGCACCTGGAGGAATTATGCAAGGAGGATTTCAATAAAATGTCCAGACATGGTAAGAAGACTGTGGTTAAGAGAAACAAACCAGTTAAAAAAAAAAGTTCTTTTGATACTGTAGGAATGTACTGTATGGGTTTCTTACACTTTGTATTGACTTGTGTATTAAATAATGTTATATGTACACCTGACTTCGCTGATTCAGAGAATACTTTATTCTCTTTAAAAATACTGATTAATGACAAATTGTATCAATTGACACTGTTTGGTGTTATTTTTTCTGTATTTCCACAGTTGCAGAAGTTCAAGTGATTTTACCCCCAGGGCCAAAGAGCAGGGAAGATTTTTTGAAGTGTATGACTATATCTCTTTTCTTCTCTCATTTTCTCAGTGCTACTTATTGCTGCCCTTCAGGTTTTATTACCAGTGTTATAGTTAAAATAATTATTTGGTTCTAGCAGTTGTTCTAATGTCTAAATTTGGATATTTAACAGATTGCAGAAAATGATTTTCACATTTCTGTTTTGTTTTTTTCTTTTATTTTAGATTCCTGTTTTCTAACTCTGGATCCCAACACAGAAAATCCTCATCTCATTCTGTCTAAGAAGAACCGAGTGGTAACACAGAGTTACACAGAGCAACTGTACTCTGATCATCCAGAGAGATTTGACTTTTGGAGCCAGGTGTTGTGTAAGGAGAGTGTGTGTGGACGCTGTTACTGGGAGGTGGAGAGGAGTGGTGTTAATGTTGTGGGAATAGCAGTCTCATATAAAGGTATCAGCAGGAAAGAGCAACGTAATGGGGTTTGGTTTGGATACAACTCTCTGTCCTGGTGTCTGTATTTTTCTCCTTTCTCTCTCTTTTTCTGGCACAACAACATTAGAACTGGGCTCAGAATTCCACCATCCTCCAGAATAGGAGTGTATGTGGATCACAGTGCAGGAACTCTGTCCTTCTACAGCATCTCTGATACAATGAGCCTCCTCCACAGAGTCCAAACCACATTTTCTGATCCCTTATATGCTGGATTTTTTGTTGGTAAAGAATCAACTGTGTGGTTATGTGATCCAAAATAACAATGTTTAAAGACAAATTTTGTGAAATCATTGGAACTGGATTTTGGCAGTAGTCATGCAGAAAGTGTGCACAGACTAAGCAGACACACTAAGATTGAATGGATACTCACTCAAGTCCTAATGTGAACAGTACCAACATTTCAGAGGATTGTAAAGGCAGACTCATAGAGATACGTAAAGCATAAAGTAAGGAAGATGGAAAAGACTGACAATAACATATGTCATGTATAAAAAAAATCTCACTATAGTGTTTTTGGTGCATCCCCTTTTTTCTTGTTAATACAGCAACAATTACAGGATAAAATTTTGTTCATTCTACTTATTAATTATCACTGGTTTAGTTTCAAGCCCGGAATCATCCATATTTGTTGATTTCTTTTGGGTATAAATTTTCCCTCCCACATTCCAAAGACTTGCATTAGTCATGAATCGATGTTTCTAAAGTGTGACTGAATGATTGAGTGTGTGCATGTGCCCTCCAATTGATTGGTCTAGGGTTCAATCCCACCTTGTGCCCTGTGCCACCATTAAGCCCTGGCTCCCTGTGACCCTGATTTGAATTTAGTGAGTATTATAATGAATGACCGAACGAATTAATGAATGAGTTTTCATAAGACGTACTTTTATTTAACTCTTTGTTACAATAAAATCAATTCATGTTATGATGTAAATGTAATTCTTATATAATTAAACTACGTTTGTATTTTAGAAATCAGTAACGTTCTAACAGCCTGTGAGTAAAGAGAAAACACATTAAAGCACTGTATATGTTTCAGATCTGACAGATTGCTGAGGTGCAGATAATCTGGATATATATGGATCTGCTATGTGAAAGACGGTGGAGCTGACAGATAACTGACAGCAGTTTTGCTTCAAACGAAAACAAAATCTAACATCCTAGCTCTGACCACTAGGTGTCAGTATGACCATATAAAATAACTAAATTACTTCCTGCTTTGAACCTCTTGAAATCCTGACATTTTTGCGGTGTTTTTCAGTAAAGTGTCTTTTCTGTTCTCTTACAGAGGAATTTAGATAATTGAAAATATAATAGATATACAGTAAGATATATGGAAATTGTTGATTAAATTCAACACTGAATTAAAACAATTTTTTAAATAATTTATAATCAAGCTAAAGCACCAAACTTGAAGATCATCATACAGGCTGTATAATGGCATTCACGGACTGCCTTTACATCCTTACGCCCTTGAGGACACTATGTCTCATTTTAGGCCAAAAGTTTGGAGACACCTTTAAAGTAATGATTTTAATTCAGCCATACTCACTCATAAAAGTTCACAATTTGAAGCATACAGTCATGGAATCTCCACGGACAAACAATGGCAGTAGAATGGGTTGTACTGAATACCAGAGTAACTTAAAATATTTAATTTTCAGAAGTTTACACCCCCAACAGGTCAGTTTATTAACTTTATTCTGTAAAAGCAGAATCATGTCACATATGAGAGTTGGAGATGTGATTCAGTCTTTTCCAAGAATCCGGATCCACTGGACAGTTAGAGAAAGATGAAAGAGTTAACAGAGGCATTTTTTTTCTCCTCTCTGCCTTTCTGCTCCTCCTCTGTCTCCACCTCCATCTCTCTGTTACAGCATAGAAACACAGAACTAGGAAGTAAGTCCTCATTTAGAGAAAACGAAACTTAGTGTCTGTCGGTTTGTGAGTGTGGGAAAATGGCAGAAGCCAGTATTTCAGTAGATCAGTTTTCAGTGGATCAGTTTAGCTGTCCAGTCTGTCTGGATCTGTTGAAGGATCCAGTAGCTACTCCATGTGGTCACAGTTTCTGCATGGAGTGTATTAATGGCTGCTGGGATCAGGAAGGTCAGGGTGGAGTTTATAGCTGTCCTCAGTGTAGAGAAACTTTCACTCCAAGGCCTGTTCTACGCAGGAACAACATGCTGAATGAAGTGGTGGAGAAACTCAAGAAGACTGAACTCCAAGCTGCTCCTGTTGATCACTCTTATGCTGGATCTGGAGATGTGGAGTGTGATTTCTGTGCTGGGACAAAATGCAGAGCTGTCAAGTCATGTCTGGTGTGTCTGGTCTCCTTTTGTGAGACTCATCTGAAATTGCATCTTGAAATTCCTGCCTTGAAAAAACACACCTTAATTGAAGCATCAACAAAACTACAAGAGAAGATCTGCTCTCATCATGATGAAGTGTTGAAGATCTACTGTCGTACTGATCAAAGCTGCATCTGCTCTTTGTGCATGTTGGATAAACACAAAGGCCACGATGTTGTATCAGTTGCAGCAGAAAGATCTGAGAAAGAGGTGAGAACCTGCGATACTTTAGAGTCAATTCATCTCTAATTTGGTGTCTAATCTAGAAACAGATTCAGGTATTGAATTTGGCAGAATTGTTTAGAAATGGCTTATTGACCTGATTGGTAAATAATCCAGCGTTAGTTATAATCAGAACAGACGGATCTG
Organism: Ancistrus triradiatus; assembly: GCA_025084515.1. Lineage (NCBI taxonomy): Eukaryota > Metazoa > Chordata > Actinopteri > Siluriformes > Loricariidae > Ancistrus > Ancistrus triradiatus. The sequence continues at coordinate 25,938 of JAJAGP010000594.1, read as the reverse complement.
TGAACATTTCAACTCCAGTTTAGTCTAATGTACACTTCAGATGCTGTTATTATTCACTCACTTAAAGATGAACAGAACAATAAATTTATGAATGATGTAGAAATATCTGACAAACATAATGAACAATGATTGATGAAAGAATGAAAGTTAAGCAAAATTCCTAAACTCCTTGGATTGGTGGCCTAGTGGTTAGGATACTGGACTATAGACCAGAAGGTCCAGGGTTCAAATTCCATCTTTGCTAAGACACCACTGTTTGGTCCTTGAGCAAATAACCCTTAACCCACAATGGCTTCAGTTGTAAGTTGCTCTGGATAAGGGTGTCTGTTAAATGCCGTAAATGTAAATCCTAAAAACATATCAATCCTGGTTGGACTCAGTGTTGTGTTTATATATTTAGATGAACTTCAGTCACAGAAGATTCAGGGCTGTGAGTACATGTACACTAAAGGAAGGCGGAATCAAGATGTAAAGAAAATATTCAAAGGATTTTGTAGTTCACCTGTGTGAGGGTTCAGTCTTGAATGGTACAAGTTACAGAGCAGGGTTTGATAGGTGTGGCCTGGTTCACTTTGTAGGTAAGCTTTAGTATTTTAAATCTGACTAGCAATAGATGAGTAGAAAATTACTGCTCAGCACCCACTTCTCTCAGAATGTATGACCTGCTGAATAGAATCAATTTACCCACAGAGTCAGCTGCAGAAGGAGCAGAAGAATTTTCAGCAGAAAATTCAGGAGAAGCAGGAGAAGGTGCAGGAGCTGAAACAGGCTGTGATCAATATTAAGGTGAGCAGAGAGAAAAGTGGACTGTGGATCCTCTTGGATCAGAGTAAGAGAGGAATTGATGACTGATATTCAAATGTTTCTCTATCTTGTTTCTGTATATCCTAACAGCACAGTGCAGAGGCAGCAGTGAAGGACAGTGAGGGGATCTTTACTGAGATGATCAGGTCCTTGGAGAAAAAACGCTCTGATATGACAAAGCTGATCATAAATCAGGAGAAGGCTGAACTGAGTAGAGCTGAAGAACTCCTGCAGGAACTGGAGCAGCAGATTGCTGATTTTAATAGGAGAACCACTGAGCTGGAGAGGCTTCCACACACACAGGATCACATTCATTTCCTCCAGGTAACAATAACTGTCTGACCTACAGAGGACAAACTCTGAAAAAATACTCATGGTAACAGTAAATGTAGCTGTCTGAGATCTCAAGTGTGCTATGGTCTAATTTGTCTGGGATCATTCATTTCTTTTTCCATCTTTCTTCTTCTCCATTCTGTCCTGCAGAGCTTCCAGTCTCTCTGTGTAGCTTCTGGAGGTGAGGATTCAACCGGCATCATTCTTAATCAACAGCTCTCCTTTGATGGAGTGAGGAAATATCTCTCAGATATGAAAGAGCAACTGGAGGAATTCTGCAAGGAGGATTTCAATAAAATATCCAGACATGGTAAGAGGAGATGTGCTGCAGAGAAACCTTTTCTTTATAACCAAATCTTTATATTTTATATATGTTTGATGTTCCTACACACCTAGTCTAAGTATTAATATATTATTGGAACATTTAAATTGACTTATGTATTAAATAATGATATATCTACACCTAACATTTGCTGTGTCAGAGAATATTTTATTCACATTAAAATGCTGATTAATGACAAAATTGTAGCAATTTGTTTAGTTTTGGTCCTCCCAAGGTTTCTTCCTCATAACACTCAGGGAGTTTTTCCTTGCCACTATCGCCCTAGGCTTCCTCAATTTGGAATTGGACGTAGATATTAGGAGATAATCTAAACTTGTAAAGTTGCTTTGAGACAATGCTCCATTGTAAAAAGCGCTATATAAATAGATCTGACTTGACTTGAATTAAATCTGTTTTGTGTAATTTTTTTTCTCTGTGACTCCACAGTTGCATCAGTTGAAGTGATTTTACCCTCAGAGCCAACGAGCAGGGAAGATTTTTTGAAATGTAAGACTACCTCTTTCCATCTTTCATTCTCTCAGTACAGGTTATTGCTGCCCTTCAGGTTTACCAATGTTATAGTTAAAATAGTTCTTAGGTTCTAACAGTTTTTATAAGGACTAAATGTGGATATTCAGTGGATTGCAGAAAATAATTTTCATATTTCAGTTTTGGTTTCTCTTTCATTTTAGATTTCTGTTATCTGACTCTGGATCCCAACACAGCATATTCTAAACTCATTCTGTCTGAGAAGAATCGAGTGGTGACATGGAGTCACACAGAGCAGGAGTACCCTGATCATCCAGAGAGATTTACCAGCAGGAGCCAGGTGTTGTGTAAGGAGAGTGTGTGTGGACGCTGTTACTGGGAGGTGGAGAGGAGTGGACTTAAAACTGTGCGAATATCAGTCTCATATAAAGGTATCAGGAGGCAGGGGGGATATCATAAGTGTTCGTTTGGAAGCAACAATCAGTCCTGGTGTCTGCGATGTTCTTCTTCCTCTCTCTCTTTCTGGCACATCAACATTGAGACTGAGCTTGGGACTTCAGCATCCTCCAGAATAGGAGTGTATGTGGATCACAGTGCAGGAACTCTGTCCTTCTATGACATCTCTGATACAATGAGGCTCCTCCACAGAGTCCAAACCACATTTACTGATCCCCTATACGCTGGATTTTATGTTGGTGATGGATCAACTGTGAGATTATGTGAGCCAATATAGCACAAAGTTTAAAGACAAATTTTGTAAAATAGCTGGCAGATTTTGCACAGATTAAGCAGACACACTACGATTTTGACTCATTCAAGTCTGCCCTTCTGTTATCTTAATGTGAACAGAGGACTGTAAAAGCAGACTTGCAGAGATACATAGAGCATAGAGTAAGAAAGATGGAAAAAGCTAACAATAACATGTCATATATATATTTTTAAATAATATAAATGCCACTGTAGTGTTTTTTGGTGCACCCCCTTTTTTCTTGTTAATACAGCAGCAATCACAGGAAAAAAATTAATTTATAGGATAAAAATATAATTAATCCTAATGATTAATTTTCATCGGTTTAGTTTAAAGCCCGGAATCATTCATATTTGTTGATTTATTTTGTGTATTAATTTTCCCTCCCAGATTCCAAAGACTTGCTTTTTTAACATTAGTTGATGTTTCTACAGTATGACTGAATGATTGTGTGTGCATGTGCCGTGCAATAGATTGGTCTAGGATTCACAATAAAATCAATTCATGTTATTCATGTTATGATATAAATGTAAGTCTCATATGATTCAAATATGTTTGTATTTTAGAAATCCACAATGTTCTAACAGCTTGTGAGTAAAGAGAAAACACATTAAAGCACTGTATATGTATTGAGATCGGACAGATTGCTGAGGTGCAGATAACAATGTGGTTGTTCAGTTATTGTGTATATATGGATCTGCCATGTGAATGAGCGGAGCTGACAGATAACTGACCGCAGTTTTGCTTCAACAGAAGACAAAATCTAACATCCTATCACTGCACCGTCCGAAGTATGACTGTAAGCTCGACTCAACCGGTACAACTTGCGGTGTGTGACCACTAGGTGTCAGTATGACCATTTAGAATAACTAGACTACATTTCTACTTTGAACCTCTGACATTATTGTTGTGATTTTCATAAAGCGTCTTTTTTGTTCTCTTACAGAGGAATTTAGGTAACTGAAAATAAAATAGATATACAGTAAGATATATGGAAATTGTTGTTCACAAGAGGACTATCTGGTACAGATGATTAAATTCAACCCTGAATTAAAACAAATAAAATCTTAATTTATAATTAAGCTAAAGCACCAAGCTTGAAGATCATCATACAGGCTGTGTAGTGACATCCACGGACTGCCTTTAAATTCTTATGCCCCTGAAGACACTATGTCTCATTTTGGACCAAAAGTATGCAGACACACCTTTAGAGTAATGATCTCTGTTACTTCAGCCACACTCACTCATAACAGTTCACAATTTGAAGCATACAGGCATGGAATCTCCACAGACAACCAGTGGCAGTAGAATGGGTTGTACTGAATACCAGATTACCACAATATTTCATTTTGAAAAGTTTACACCCCCAACAGGTCAATTTATTAACTTTATGCCCTAACTGCAGAAGACTGTCACACATGAGAGTTGGAGATGTTGATTCAGTCTTTTCCAAAATCCTGAACCAGTGGAGAATCGGAGGAGGATGAAAGAGTTAACAGAGGCAAATGTATCTCCTCTCTGCCTTTCTGCTCCTCCTCTGTCTCCATCTCCATCTCTCTGTTACAGCATAAAAACACAGAACCGGGAAGTAAGTCCTTATTCCAAAGAAAACGAAATTAGCGTCTCTCAGTGTGTAAGTGTGGGAAAATGGCAGAAGCCAGCAATTCAGTAGATCAGTTTTCAGTGGATCAGTTCAGCTGTCCAGTCTGTCTGGATCTGTTGAAGGATCCAGTAGCTATTCCATGCGGTCACAGTTTCTGTATGGAGTGTATGAATGGCTGCTGGGATCAGGAAGATCAGGGTGGAGTTTATAGTTGTCCTCAGTGTAGAGAAACTTTCACTCCAAGGCCTGTTCTACGCAGAAACAACATGCTGACTGAAGTTGTGGAGAAACTAAAGAAGACTGAACTCCGAGCTGCTCCTGATAATCACTCTGTACCTGTATCTGGAGATGTGGAGCGTGATTTCTGCACTGGGACAAAATGCAGAGCTGTAAAATCCTGTTTGGCCTTTTTGAAGCATCAACAAAACTCCAAGAGAAGATCTGCTCTCATCATGATGAAGTGTTGAAGATCTACTGTCGTACTGATCAAAGCTGCATCTGCTCTATGTGCATGTTGGATAAACACAAAGGCCATGATGTCGTATCAGTTGCAGCAGAAAGATCTGAGAAACAGGTGAGAACCAGAAATATTTTTAATTCTGTGTGTAATCTAGAAACAGATTCAGCTCTAGAATTCATCAGGATTGTTTAGAAATGACTTATTGAACTAACTGGTAAATAATCCAGAATTATTTATAATCAGAACAGACCTGTCAGTGAACATTTCAGCAGCCAAATTCCATCTTACACTTCAAACTCCAGTGTAGTCTAAAGTCCACTTTAGATGACATTATTATTCACTCACTTAAAGGTGAACTGAACAATAGATTTATGAATGATGTGGAAATATCTGAAAAACATAATGAGAGCTAATTGATGAAAGAATGAGAATAAAGAAAAACATATAAATCCTGGTTGGACTCCGTGTTATGTTTATATATTTAGATGAACTTCAGTCTCATTATTCATGGCTGTGAGTACACTGATCTCCATGAAAAGTACATTGATGTACATGAAAGGAAGGTGGATTCAAGACGTAAAGAAAATGTTTCAATGTTTTTGTAGTTCACCTGTGTGAGGGAGTCTTGAATGGTACAAGGTACAGAACAGGGTTTGATAGGTGCAATCTAGTTCACTTTGTAGGTAAGCTTTAGTATTTTAAATCTGACTAACTATACAAAAGTAGAAAATTACAGCTCAGTACCCACATCTCTCAGAATGTATGACCTGCTGAATAGAATCAATTTACCCAAAGAGTGAGCTGAAGGAGGAGAAAAGGAAATTCCAGCAAAGAATCCAGGAGAAGCAGGAGAAGGTGCAGGAGCTGAAACAGGCTGTGATCAATATTAAGGTGAGCAGAGAGAAAAGTGGACTGTGGATCATCTTGGATCAGAGTAAGAGAGGACTTGATAGCAGATCTTCAAATGTTTCTCTATCTTGTTTGTGTATCACCTAACAGCACAGTGCAGAGGCAGCAGTGGAGGACAGTGAGGGGATCTTTACTGAGATGATTAGGTCCTTGGAGAAAAAACACTCTGAGGTGACAAAACTGATCAGAGATCAGGAGAAGGCTGAACTGAGTAGAACTGAAGAACTCCTGCTGGAACTGGAGCAGGATATTGTTGATCTTAAGCAGAGAACCTCTGAGCTGGAGAAGCTTCCACCCACACAGGATCACATCTATTTCCTCCAGGTAATAGACCTACTGTCTGACCTACAGAGGGAGCTGTTCCTGACAAACTCTGGAAAAAAAAACTACTTATGGTAACAATAAACGTAGCTGTCTCAGATCACTAGTGTGTTATGGTCTAATTTTGTCTGGACTCTTTCATTCCTTTTGTAAATCTTTCTTTTTCTCCATCCCGTTCTGCAGAGCTTCCAGTCTCTCTGTGTATCTTCTGGATGTGAGGATTCAACCGGCATGGCCCTTAATCAACAGCTCTCATTTGATGGAGTGAGAAAATCTCTCTCAGATATGAAAGAGCGCCTGGAGGAATTGTGCAAAGAGGATTTCAAAAAAAATGTCCAGACATGGTAAGAGGAGATGCTGCTGATAAACACAACGATGAAATCATTTTGATATTTTACAAATGTATGATTTTCTTACACACCTAGTCTAGGTATTACTATATGGAGCATTTGTATTGACATATGCATTGAATAATGTTATATCTTCACCAACATTTTTCTGTTTTAGAGAATATTTTATTCTCATGAAATCACTGACTAATAACAAATTGTGTCAATTAAAAATGTTTTGTTTTATTTTTTTCTCTGTGTCTCCACAGTTGCATCAGTGATTTTACCTTCAGAGCCAAAGAGCAGGAAAGATTTTTTGAAATGTACGACTATATCTCTTTCCTTCTGTCATTCTCTCAGCGCAGCTTATTGCTGCCCTTCAGGTTTTCTTACCAATATTATGGTTAAAATAGTTCATTAGTTCTAACAGTTGATTACAGTGGTGCTTGAAAGTTTGTGAACCCTTTAGCATTTTCTATGTTTCTGCATAAATATGACCTAAAACATCAATCAGATTTTCATCAGAAGTCCTAAAAGTAGATAAAGAGAACCCAGTTACACAAATGAGATAAAAATATTATACTTGGTCATTTATTTATTGAGGAAAATGATCCAATATTACATATTAGTGAGTGCCAAAAGTATGTGAGCCTTTGCTTTCAGTATCTGGTGTGACCCCCCTGTGCAGCAATAACTGCAGCTAAACGTTTCCTGTAGCTGTTGATCAGTCCTGCACACCAGCTTGGAGGAATTTTTAGCCCATTCCTCTGTACAGAACAGCTTCAGCTCTGGGATGTTGGTTGGTTTCCTCACATTAGCTGCTCGCTTCAGTCCTTCCAGCATTTCTATTGGATTAAGGTCTTTGACTTGGCCATTCCAAAAAACATGACCTTTATTCTTCTTTAACCATTCTTTGGTAGAACGGGCTTATGTGCTTAGGGTCGTTGTCTTGCTGCATGACCCACCTTCTCTGGAGATTCAGTTCATGGGACAGATGTCCTGACATTTTCCTTTAGAATTCTCTGATATAATTCAGAATTCATTGTTCCGTCAATGATGGCAAGCCGTCCTGCCCAGATGCAACAAAACAGGCCCAGACCATGATACTACCCCCACCATGTTTCACAGATGGGATAAGGTTCTTATGCTGGAATGCAGTGTTTTCCTTTCTTCAAACATAACGCTTTTCTTTTAAACCAAAAAGTTGTATTTTGGTCTCATCCGTCCACAAAACATTCTTCCAATAGCCTTCTGGCTCGTCCACGTGATCTTTAGCAAACTGCAGCCGAGCAGCAGTGTTCTTTTTGGAGAGCAGTGGCTTTCTCCTTGCAACCCTGCCATGCACACCATTGTTGTTCAGTGTTCTTCTGATGGTGGACTCATGAACATTAACATTAGCCAATGTGAGAGAGGCCTTCAGTTGCTTAGAAGTTACCCTGGGGTCCTTTGTCATCTCACCAACTATTACACGCCTTGCTCTTGGAGTGATCTTTGTTGGTAGACCACTCCAGGGAAGGGTAACAATGGTCTTGAGTTTCCTCCATTTGTACACAATCTGTCTGACTGTGGATTGGTGGAGTCCAAACTCTTTAGAGATGGTTTTGTAACCTTTTCCAGCCTGGTTCTCAGAAATCTCCTTTTTGTTCCATGATACACTTCCACAAACGTGTGTTGTGAAGAGCAGACTTTGATAGATCCCTGTTCTTTAACTAAAACAGGGTGCCCATCCCATTGATTGAAACACCTGACTCTAATTTCACCTTCAGATTAACTGCTATTCCTAGAGGTTCACATACTTTGCCACTCACTAATATGTAATATTGGATCATTTTCCTCAATATTATACCTGGTCATAAATAAATGAGCAAGTATAATATTTTTGTCTCATTTGTGTAACTGGGTTCTCTTTATCTACTTTTAGGACTTGTGTGAAAATCTGATGATGTTTTAGATCATATTTATGCAGAAATATAGAAAATTCTAATGGGTTCACAAACTTTCAAGCACCACTGTCAAGTTTGGATATTCAACAGATTGTAGAAAATCATTTTTACATGTCAGTTTTTTTTTTTTTTTTTTTTTTTTAGATTTCTGTAATTTGACTCTGGATCCCAACACAGCACATTCTAAACTCATCCTGTCTGAGAAGAACAGAGTGGTGACAAACAATAAGACCAAGCAGCAGTACTCTGATCATCCACAGAGATTTTTAACCAGGATTCAGGTGTTGTGTAAGGAGAGTGTGTGTGGACGCTGTTACTGGGAGGTGGAAAGGAGTGGACTTAATGCTGTGGAAATAGCAGTCTCATATAAAGGAATCAGAAGGAAAGGGGAATATAAGCAGTGTATGTTTGGATCCAATAGTCAGTCCTGGTGTCTGTATTTTTCTTCTTCCTCTCTCTCCTTCTGTCACAACAACATTGAGACTGAGCTTGGATTTCCACCATCCTCCAGAATAGGAGTGTATGTGGATCACAGTGCAGGAACTCTGTCCTTCTACAGCATCTCTGATACAATGATCCTTCTCCACAGAGTCCAAACCACATTTACTGATCCCCTATATGCTGGATTTTGGGTTGGTGTGGAATCAGCTGTGAGGTTATGTGATCCAGAATAAATAGTGTTTAAAGATTAAATTTGTGAGATCAATGGAATTGCCTGGATTTTGGCAGAAATCATGAATAGTTTGTAGTAATATGCACAGGTTAAGATTTTATGTTGGTGATGGATCAACTGTGAAGTTATGTGATCCAAAATAACAAAATGTTTACAGACAATTTTTTTTAAATCGTTGGAATTGTCGGGATTTTGGCAGTAAAAAATAGTTTGTAGTAATATGCACAGATTAAGTACACACACTAAGATTTTGAATGATTACTCATTCATGTCTACCCTTCTTTTATTTTAATGTGAACAGTGCCCACATTTGAGAAAACTGTAAAAGCAGATGTGTAGAGATACATAAAGCATAAACTAAGCAAGATGGAAAAGGCTAACAATAACACGTCATGTATAAAAAAATCCCTTTGTTGTCTTTTTGTTTGGTGCTTTTTCTTTCTTTTTTCTTGGTAGTACAGCAAAAAAATCACAGGAAAGACAAATTTATAGGATAAAAATAATTAATCCTAATACACTCATATAATTATGTACTAATGTAGTTCAAACTGTATTATTTGGAATCATATAATATAAGCTATATTTTCTCTGACCACTAGGTGTCACCATGCTCAAATAGTTTGGATATATTGATTGTGAATTGGCTCAGTGGTTAGTGCTGTCATTCACAGGACAAGAAGTTGCCATTTTAGTTCTAAGCCCGATGTGTGGATTTCTTCTGGGTATTCAGTTTCTTTCCCACATTCCAAAGACTTCTGGTAGTCATAAATAATGTCTCTAAAGTGTGAATGAATGTTTGAGTGTGTGTGTGCATGTGCCCTGCAATATACTGACTCCCTGTAAGGTTAATTCCCAGCTTGTGCGCTGTGCTGCCGTTATGCCCTGGCTCCCCGCGACCTTGATTCGGATTAAACGAGTATTAAAATTAATGAATGAATTTTAATAGGACGTGCTTTTACTTAACTCACAATGAAAACAATTCATGTTATGATTTAAATGTAACTCTCGTACGATTAAAATACGTTTGTATTTTAGAAATCAACAATGTTCTAACAGTCTGTGAGTAAAGAGAAAACATATTAAAACACTGTATGAAGTGGGGCAAAAAAGTATTTAGTCAGCCACTGATTGTGCAAGTTCTCCTACTTAGAAAGATGAGAGAGGTCTGTAATTTTCATCATAGCTACACTTCAACTATGAGAGACAAAATGTGAAAAACAAAAACCAGGAAATCACACTGTAGGATTTTTAAAGTATTTAATTGTAATTCATGGTGGAAAACAAGTATTTGGTCAATAAAAACGTTCAACTCAATTCTCAATAAAACATAACTTTTGTTGGCAATGACAGTGGTCAAATGTCTTCACCAGGTTGGCACACGCTGTAGCTGGTATTTTGGCCCATTCCTCCATGCAGATCTCTTCTAGAGCAGTGATATTTTGGGGCAACACTATCACATGCGTTTATTAAAAACCTACCAGATTTAAAATTTAATACACCTACGGAGATAAATCATCTTGAGTGTGTAAATGAGCAATTAGAATGTGTGCTTCGCTCAACCCTGGACACGACTGCCCCTGCTAGGGTCAAACGTATTAGGGAAAAAAGGCTAGCACCATGGTATAATGACCACACCCGTACCTTAAAGCAAAGAACACGGCATTTAGAGCGCAAGTGGAGACATAGTAAAATTGGAGGTGTTTAAGATTGCTTGGAGGGACAGCATGGCAGAGTATAAGCATGCCCTCACTAAAGCTAAGGCTGCATACACCTCTTAAATCATAGAGAAAAATAAGAATAATCCAAGATTTCTCTTTAATACAGTCTCCAAATTACCAAAAAAAACCACAGAAAGTGATTCTCACGTTCTGTGTAATTTTAACAGTAATGATTTCATACTTTCTTTAATGATAAGATAGAAAACATTAGGCATCAAACTCAATGCTCATCACATCACCAAACTATTCAGAAACCTTCCAGATGCAGCACTAGTGAAGACATCTGTTTAATGATCTGTAAATCAAGACTAGAATCTTTTACCCCAATTACTAATACTGAACTATCCGCACTGATCAGCTCGTCTAAGTCATCAACATGTTTATTAGATCCAATTCCTACACGTTTACTCAAACAAGTAATACCTAGTATTATAGAGCCACTGTTAGTTATTGTAAATTCATCCCTTACCTTTGGTTATGTCCCCAAATCCTTTAACTCTGCTGTTATCAAGCCACTGATTAAAAAAGCCAGTCTTGACCCTTGTGTGATATCTAATTATAGACCAATTTCAAATCTACCGTTTCTGTCTAAAATCTTAGAAAAAGCCGTCTATCAGCAGCTCTGTAGTCACCTCCAAAGGAATGATATTTATGAAACATTTCAGTCTGGCTTCAGGCCCCATCATAGTACTGAAACAGCACTAATTAGGGTACTAAATGACTTGTTAATGTCCTCAGATAAGGGATGTGTTTCTTTTCTTGTTCTGTTAGATTTAAGTGCAGCATTTGACACTATAGATCATGATGTTTTACTAAACAGACTAGAAAATACTTTTGGTGTTAAGGGATTAGCACTTTCTTGGTTTAACCTACTTAACCGACCGGTACCAGTTTGTTCATATAAATAATCTACGCTTTAAGCTCTCAAAAGTGAAGTATGGCGTGCCTCAGGGGTCAGTGCTTGGCCCGCTTTTATTCTCTCTGTACATGCTGCCACTAGACTCAGTTATTCGTAAACATGGCATTAGTTTCCACTGCTATGCAGATGATACACAGCTGTACATATCAGCCAAACCTAATGACAGCCTTACAATCAACAAAATTGAGGCCTCTGTAAAGGAAATAAAAGATTGGATGTTATTTATTTTTCTCTTAATTAACTCAGATAAAACTGAGGTTCTATTAGTGGGACCCAAGGCTGTGAGAGACAGGTTGGCTACATCTGTCCTAAATCTAGATTGGCTCTCCAGTATTGTCCAGTCCATATGTAAAAAACTTAGGGGTCACATTTGATTCAGATCTCTCCTTTGATGCGCATATTAGCAGCATCACTCAAATTGCTTTCTTCCAGTTACGTAATATCGCAAAACTTAGAAATATCCTCTCTTTTAATGATGCAGAGAAACTTGTTCATGCGTTTATAACTTCAAGGTTGGATTACTGTAACGCCTTACTTACTGGATGCTCTAGTAAATCTATAAATAAACTTCAGTTAGTTCAGAATGCAGCTGCCCGAGTGCCAACACAAACTACAAAATTTGATCATATCACTCCTGTTCTACCATCACTACACTGGTTACCAGTTAAATTCCGCATTGATTACAAAATGCTTCTTATAACTTATAAAGCTCTACATGGCCTGGCCCCACATTATCTGAGTGAACTCTTAGAGTTTTACAATCCAGCTCGTCTACTTCGTTCGCAGGGTGCAGGGTCTTTTAGTTCCTAGAATAAAAAAAATCATAGCAGGGGGAATGACTTTCTCATACATGGCCCCCCAACTATGGAATAAACTACCCACTTTCATTCGAGACTCAGACACTCTCCAAATGTTTAAGTCTAGGCTAAAGACATACTTATTTACACAGGCTTTTGGTTAGACTTAGCCTGGGATGACTCGGGTCACTGGGGCCGGCGTCTGGAGTCATGTTTGGCCTGCCGGCCTGCCTTGTCCGTTAGCCAGGAGTGTCGGGTCTGGCTGAACTGGGCTTCGGTCCTCGTGATCGTGACTCGTGCATCCTTGCCTTAGACTAAGGGCAGAGCTGGGGGTTCATAGTCAAAGAGTCTTATGGTCATCAGAGACATTGGGTTGCTGTCTTCTGCCTCCCGTGGGGTTGCCGATGTCTCATGTGATCCCTCTTGGCTGTGTTACATACCAGTTCTCCTCTTTCTAGCTATGCTGCTATAGCTAATGCTGCCGGGTCTCATGCTACACTTGGCATCAGTGATTGACATGGCATCAGTGATTGTTAATAGACACTGTGCTCTTAATCAATAACTAATTACATTTTCTGTTTTCTCTCCAAGCTGTGTTCTGCTACCAGTTCCTGCCCCACACATGATGTTGATCCGCTTCAGGTTCACTCAAGCTGCTTCCGTCATCAGCTCCAGCCCCATCATACCCAGGCCACACTGGAGGGCAGTAACCCTCACCCTGCTCCAGTTATCTGGGGGTCGAAGTGCCGCCAACAACTTCCCTGCTTGGACTCAGGATCCTAGAGTGACTGTGTATCGGACTACTTAATGCCGATGTGCATATTTCTCATTTTATTTTGAAGTATGACTCCATGACTTTATTTCATTCTTAGATTTATCATCTACACCGCCCAAGGAGGTTGGGTCCCATTTTGAGTCTTGGTCCTCCTAAGGTTTCTTCCTCATAACACTTAGGGAGTTTTTCCTTACCACTGTCGCCCTAGGCTTGCTCAATTTGGGATTGGACGTAGATATTACGACATAATCTAAACTTGTAAAGTTTGCTTGAGACAATGCTCCATTGTAAAAAGCGCTATAATAAATAAATCTGAACTTGACTTGACTTGACCTTCATCAACTCCCTCCACAAATTTTTTTTCTATGGGGCTGAGGTCTGGAGACTGGCTAGGTCACTCAGTGACCTTGAATGCTTTTTACGGAGCCACTCCTTCGTTGTCCCGTAGCAGTGTCTTTGGAAGTATTGTCCATGCTCGGGAAGCCCCAGCCACGTTCCATCTTCAATGCTCTCACACTGATGGAAGGAGGTTTTTGGCTTAAAATCAGTCACTTACATTGCCCCGATCATTCTTTCTTCCCTTAAGAACGGATCAGTCGTCCTGTCCCCTCTGCAGAAAAACAGCCCCAAGCATGATGTTTTCCCACCCCCCCCCATGCTTCACATTAGGTATGGTGGCAACTCACTCAGCATTCTTCTTCCTCCAAACACGACGAGTTGAGTTTTTATACCAAAAAGTTTCTATTTTGGTTTCAATCTTACCACATTATGATTTCTCCCAATCCTCTTTCTGGATCATCCATATGCTTTCTTTCTGGCAAACTTCAGACTTCAGAACGGGCCTGGACATGTACTGGCTTAAGCAGGGGGGGCACGCCTGGCACTGCAGGATCTGAGTCCCTCTCGTCATAGTGTGTTTACTGATGGTAGCCTTTGTTACTTTGGTCCCAGCTCTCTGCAGGTCATTCATCAGGTCCCTCCGTGTAGTTTCTGGGATTTTTGCTCACCGTTCTCATGATTCATGATCATTTTGAACCCCCACGGGATGAGATCTTGCGTGGAGCCCCAGATCGAGGGAGATTATCAATGGTTTTGTATGTCTTTGCCATTTCCTTACAATTGCTCCCACAGATTATTTATTCACACTCAACCTGCTTGCCTATTGTAGATTCATTCACTCTTTTCCTCATCAGCCTTGTCTACAATTTCTCGTCTTGGTGTCCTTCGACAGCTCTTGGTCTTGGCCATGGTTGAGTTTGGAGTCTGACTGTTTGAGGCTGTGGACAGGTGTCTTTTATACAGATAACGAGGTCAAACAGGTGCCATTAATACAGGTAACGAGTGGAGGACAGAAGAACTTCTTAAAGAAGAAGTTACTGGTCTGTGAGAGCCAGAAATCTTTCTTGTTTGTGGGTGACCAAATACTTATTTTCCACCATGATTTACACTTAAATACTTTAAAAATCCTACAATGTGATTTCCTGGATTTTTTTTCTCATTTTGTCTCTCATAGTTGAAGTGTAGCTATGATGCAAATTACAGCCCTCTCTCGTCTTTCTAAGTAGGAGAACTTGCACAATCAGTGGCTGACTAAATACTTTTTTGCCCCACTGTATGTATTCAGATCTGACAGATTGCTGAGGTGCAAATAACAATGTGGTTATCCAGCGATTGTATATATTTGGATCTGCCATATGATTGAGTGGAGCTGACAGATAACTGACAGCAGTTTTGCTTCAAAAAGATTGGGGAATTTTTTCAACTAGCTGAGACTAAGAAGTCACCTAGATGAGTGACGAAACTTATCTCCCCCAAAACCTTATGTCCATATGAACTGATTCAACTTCTGAGGTAAGATTTAGTATTTTAAATCTGACTAACTATGCATGAATAGAAAATTACAGCTCAGTACCCACTTCTCTCAGAATGTATGACCTGCTGAATAGAATCAATTTACCCACAGAGTGAGCTGAAGGAAGAGCAAAGGAAATTCCAGCAGAGAATCCAGGAGAAGCAAGAGAAGGTGCAGGAGCTGAAACAGGCTGTGATCAATATTAAGGTGAGCAGAGAGAAAAGTGGACTGTGAATCATCTAGGATTACAGTAAGAGAGGAAATGATAGATAAGCTTTAAATGTTTATCTTGTAAGAGGAGATGTGCTGCTGAGAAACCTTTTCTTTATAACCAAATCTTCTGAGTATAACTATATTATTGGAACATTTCAATTGATTTATGTATTAAGTAATGATATATATTTTTATATATGCCCTTCAGGTATAATTACCAATGTTACAGATAAAATAGTTCATTAGTTCTAACTGCTTTTCCAAGTTTGGAAATTTCCAAAAGTTTGCAAATTATTTTCACATTTCAGTTTTTGTTTTCTCTTTCATTTTAGATTTCAGTTTTTTGTTTTTTGAACACAACATATCCTAAACTCATTCTGTCTGAGAACAACCGGGTGGTGACATGTAGTCACACACAGCAGGAGTACCCTGATCATCCAGAGAGATTTTACACCTGGAGCCAGGTGTTGTGTAAGGAGAGTGTGTGTGGACGCTGTTACTGGGAGGTGGAGAGGAGTATATTTAAAACTGTGAATATCAGTGTCATATAAAGGTATCAGGAGGCAGGGGGGATATCATGAGTGTTTGTTTGGAAGCAACAATCAGTCCTGGTGTCTGCGATGTTCTTCTTTCTCTCTCTCTTTCTGGAACAACAACATTAAAACTGAGCTCAGAGTTCCACCATCCACCAGAATAGGAGTGTATGTGGATCACAGTGCAGGAACTCTGTCCTTCTACAGCATCTCTGATACAATGAGCCTCCTCCACAGAGTCCAAACCACATTTACTGATCCCTTATACGCTGGATTTTTTGTTTGCGAGGGATCAACTGTGTGGTTATGTGATCCAATATAGCACAAAGTTTAAAGACAAATTTAGTAAAATAGTTGGCAGATTTTGCACAGATTAAGCCCACATACTGACATTTTGAATGATTGCTCATTCAAGTCTGCCTTTCTGTTATCTTAATGTGAACAGTACCCACATTTCAGAGGACTGTAAAAGCAGACTTGCAGAAATACATATAGCATTAGAGTAAGAAAAATGGAAAAGACTAACAATAACATGTCATATATATATATATATAATATATATATTATATATATATATATATATATTAAATCCCACTGTAGTGTTTTTGGTGCATCCCCTTTTTTCTTTTTAATACAGCAGCAATCACAGATAAAATAAATTTCTAAGATAAAAATATCATTAATCCTAATGATTAATTATCACCGGTTTAGTTTGAAGCCTGGAATCGTCCATATTTGTTTATTTCTTTTGGGTATTAATTTTCCCTTCCACATTCCAAAGATTTACGTTTGTCATCCATTGATGTTTCTACAGTATGACTGAATGATTGAGTGTGCATGTGCCGTGCCAAATATTTAGTTCTAGGGTTCACAATAAAATCAATTCATGTTATGATTTAAATGTAATTCTAATATGATGAAACTATATTTGTCTTCATAATCCTGTCGCACATGAGAGTCAGAGATCTTTATTCAGACTTTTCCAAGAATTTTGATCCAGATTCAACGAAGGGTTAGAGGAGAATGAAAGAGTTAACACAGGCAAATTGATCTCCTCTCTGCCTTTGTGCTCCTCCTCTGTCTCCACCTCTATTTCTCTGTTTCAGCATAGAAACACTGAACCAGGAAGTGAGTGCTTATTCCAGAGAAAGCAAAACTTAGTCCCTGTCAGTGTGTGAGTGGAGGAAAAGTGGAGGAAAATGGCAGAAGCCAATATTGCAGTAGATCAGGATCAGTTTAGCTGTCCAGTCTGTCTGGATCTGCTTAAGGATCCAGTAGCTATTCCATGTGGTCACAGTTTCTGTATGGAGTGTATTAATGGCTGCTGGGATCAGGAAGGTCAGGGTGGAGTTTATAGCTGTCCTCAGTGTAGAGAAACTTTCAGTCCAAGGCCTGTTCTACGCAGAAACAACATGCTGACTGAAGTGGTGGAGAAACTCAAGAAGACTGAACTCCAAGCTGCTGCTGATCATTTTTACACTGGACCTGGAGATGTGGAGTGTGATTTCTGCACCGGGACAAAATGCAGAGCTGTCAAATCATGCTTGATGTGTCTGGCCTCCTTTTGTGAGACTCATCTGAAACCTCACTACGAAGTTCCTTCCTGGAAGAAGCACAAGTTGATTGAAGCTTCAACAAAACTCCAAGAGAAGATCTGCTCTCATCATGATGAAGTGTTGAAGATCTACTGTCGTACTGATCAAAGCTGCATCTGCTCTATGTGCATGTTGGATAAACACAAAGGCCACGATGTCATATCAGTTGCAGCAGAAAGATCTGAGAAACAGGTGAGAACCGGAAATATTTTTAGAGTCAATTCATCTCTAATTCTGTGTGTAATCTAGAAGCAGATTCAACTTTTGAATTCTGCAGGATTGTTTAGAAATGGCTTATTGAACTAATTGGTGAATAATCCAGTGTTAGTTATAATCAGAACAGACCTGTCAGTGAACATTTCAACAGCCAAATTACATCTTACACGTTCAACTCCAGTTTAGTCTAATGTACACTTTAGATGCTGTTATTATTCACTCACTTAAAGATGAACTGAACAATAGATTTATGAATGATATGGAAATATCTGACAAACATAATGAAAGATAATTAATGAAAGAATGAGATTAAAGCAAACCTTCTAAAAACATATCAATCATTGTTGGACTCAGTGTTGCGTTCATATATTTATATGAACTTTAGTCACAGTAGATTCAGGGCTTTGAGGACATGTACACGAAAGGAAGATGGAATCAAGACATAAAGAAAATATTTCAAGGTTTTTATAGTTCAGTTATAGTGTGTGAGGGTTGAATCTTGAATGGTACAAGGTACAGAGCAAGGTTTGATAGGTGTGGCCTGGTTCACTTTGTATGCAAGCATTAGTATTTTAAATCTAACTACGCATGAGCAGAAAATTACAGCTCTGTACCTACTTCTCTCAGAATGTATGACCTGCTGAATAGAATCAATTTAAACACAGAGTGAGCTGAATGAAGAGAAAAGTAAATTCCATCAGAGAATCCAGGAGAAGCAGGAGAACGTGCAGAAGCTGAAACAGACTGTGATCAATATTAAGGTGAGGAGAGAATACTAAACTGTAAATAATCTAGCATCACAGTAAATGGGGAATTGATAGATGATCTTTAACTACTTATCAGTTTTGCTTATGTATATCATAACAGCACAGTGCACAGACAGCAGTGAAGGACAGTGAGGGGATCTTTACTGAGATGATCAGTTCTTTGGAGAGAAAACGTTTAGAAATGGCCCAACTGATCAGGGATCAGGAGAAGGCTGAACTGAGTCGAGCTGAAGAACTCCTGCAGGAACTGGAGCAGGAGATTGCTGACCTTAAGAGGAGAACTAGTGAGTTGGAGAAGCTTCCACACACACAGGATCACATCCATTTCCTCCAGGTAACCGCCACTGTCTGACCTACATAGCGAGCTGTTCCTCACAAATTCTGAAAAAAAATATTTAAAGGAAGAATGGGCCTCATTCATGAAACCTTTGTAAAAAGCCGAGCAAACATCAAATGAATTACACGTAAAATGGTCTTTTCCGAAAAATTAAGTGTGCATTACAAGTCATTTTCGTTTTGAGTGCTTCATGCGGGATGATGTGCAGCTGTACTCACAGTCAAAGTCAAAGTCAAAGTCAAAAAGGATTTATTGTCATTATATAGATCATATAATGAAATTTCAAGCTAAAACCCAAGTGCACACACAACACAACATAAAACCAATACTTATTACAGTACACATAAGGACAACAGATAACACACATTTAAACAATCCTTCCAGACCCGGTTTTACTATTGCACATACCCCGATGGACCTATCCCCGATGGAAATATTACCTATACACCTATACCTAAACGTCTAGTACACATTGAATTCCTTAAGTGGTTTATTGCACAAGGGAAATTAATAGTAATTTTAACTATTAAGTTCTTATAGACCAAGGGAAAAAAACAATTTCGTGAAATCTATAGGTTCGAGCTTCAACGACCTGAAAGCGCCTACCTGAGGGGCATCAAGTTAAAACAGGTAAAATGCAGGGTGAGAAGGATCTCTAAGATAGAGGACATCGGCCAGGCAACGGGAACGGCAAATAAGCCCCCAAGATGGCAAGAGCACCAACAATTTTCTGCGCAGAATTTATAATCCTTTGTAGGTGCTTCTTTTCGGCATCAGTACATCCTGGATACCACACATTTATTCAATATGTTAAAACACTTTCAATGGCA
Source organism: Ancistrus triradiatus (assembly GCA_025084515.1). Classification (NCBI taxonomy): domain Eukaryota; kingdom Metazoa; phylum Chordata; class Actinopteri; order Siluriformes; family Loricariidae; genus Ancistrus; species Ancistrus triradiatus. The sequence continues at coordinate 6,452 of JAJAGP010000594.1, read as the reverse complement.
GCCCTATAAAAAGTCACCAAATGCTTTTGATCCAGTTTATACACATGATCCAGTCAACACAGACCTGCTTCGTACAGCTCCCACAAACCACTTTATGACATTTCTCACAAATAGCTTAAGTTTTATTTTGCTTGCAGTATCTAATCATTGGCACTGCTTCATTTTCTTCACAGTCTGGTGCTGGGATAACAGAGTGCTGGTGCTGAGCATCCTGTGCCAGTTGCGCTTTTGTGTGATCTGTAAGAAGGTTGTTTGCCAATTTTAGGAAGCTGTATCGCTGTACCTGGTATAGTAAATCAAAAACGTGAAGGTTTATGGGATGTTTTCTGAAGTAAGCAGTAGCCGAGTTGTCATGCTAATGACCAAAGTGCTGGAAAGGCAGTTAAAACAGCTGATTTGGGGAGACGAGACGCTGTTCATAAAAGTATACGGTCAAAACAGGCTTTCAATGTATAAATGCTCAGAATATTTTTGTTCTTTGTAATATTCATTTTTGTAACAATGTCAGACTAAAATATGATATAATCCGTAATATAGTCCACATTTCTTTGAATAAAAGGCTGTATTTGGAAAGTGTTTAGTGAGTGTAATTTCTTTATGTATGATACATTTCTTTATGTATTATATAATTCTTTAGTCAGTACTTTTTTTGGTGTCTTTCGGACGTTACACACACTTTACATGTGGGCTGGACCAGATGTAGATTTTGTTTGTACTTACTAACATTTTGGGACTACAAACATTTTCATGAATGCGGCCCAACAAATGTAGCTGTCTGAAATGCAAGTGTGTTTGGGTCTAATATTGTCTGGGATTAATGATTCCTTTTGTACATCTTTCTCCTCTGTTCTGAAGAGCTTCCAGTCTCTCTGTGTATCACCTGGGTGTGAGGACTCAACCAATATCATACTTAATCAGCATTGCTCATTTGATGGAGTGAGGAAAACTTTATCAGATATGAAAGAGCGACTGGAGGAATTATGCAATAAGAATTTCAACAAAGTTTCTGAAGATGGTAAGAGGAGATGTGCTGCTGATAAACACAATGACAAATTCATTATGATATTTTATGAATGTATGATTTTCTGACACGCTTAGTCTAAGTGTTACTATATTATGGGGACATTTAAATTGGCTTATGTATTAAATAATGATATATCTACACCTTGCATTTCCTATTTCACAGTATATTTTATTCACATTAAAACCCTGATTAATGGCAAATTGTAATAATTAAAACTGTTTTATGTTATTTTTTCTCTGTGTCTCCACAGTTGCATCAGTTCAAGTGATTTTACCCTCAGAGCCAACAAGCAGGGAAGATTTTTTGAAATGTATGACTACATCTTTTTCCGTCTGTCATTCTCTCAGTACAACTTATTGCTGATCTTCAGATTTTATTACCAATGTTATAGTAACTTGATAATTAGTTCTAACTGTTCTAAGGACAGGTCCTCGTAATTAATTCATATAAAACATTCAGAGCAACTATACATTAAATTTGGATATTGAGCAGATTGCAGAAAATTATTTCACATTGCAGTTTTGGTTTTCTCTTTTATTTTAGATTTCTGTTATCTGACTCTGGATCCCAACACAGCAAATCCTAATCTCATTCTGTCTGAGAAGAACCGAGTGGTGAAATGGAGTTACACAGAGCAGATGTACTCTGATCATCCAGAGAGATTTGATATTTGGAAGCAGGTGTTGTGTAAGGAGAGTGTGTGTGGCCGCTGTTACTGGGAGGTGGAGAGGAGTGGACTTAATGCTGTGCGATTAGCGGTCTCATATAAAGGTATCAGGAAGACAGGGCAACATAATGAGTGTTTGTTTGGATGCAACAATCAGTCCTGGAGTCTGCGATGGTCACCTTCTTCTCTCGCTTTCCGGCACAACAGCATTGAGACTGAGCTCAAAGTTCCACCATCCTCCAGAACAGGAGTGTATGTGGATCACATTGCAGGAACTCTGTCCTTCTATGGCATCTCTGATACAATGAGCCTCCTCCACAGAGTCCAAACCACATTTACTGATCCCCTATACGCTGGATTTTGGGTTGGTGAAAAATCAACTGTGAGGTTATGTGATCCAGAATAACACAATGTTTACAGACAAATTTTGTGAAATCATTGGAACTGGATTTTGGCAGTAGTCATGCATAAAGTGTGCACAGACTAAGCAGACACACTAAGATTGAATGAATGCTGGCTCAAGTCCTAATGTGAACAGTACCAACATTTCAGAGGATTGTAAAGGCAGACTCATAGAGATACGTAAAGCATAAAGTAAGCAAGATGGAAAAGACTAACAATAACATATGTCATGTATAAAAAAATCCCCTTTTTTCTTATTAATACAGCAACAATCATAGGATAAATACAATTATAGGAGAAAAATTTGTTAATTCTAATGATTAATTATCACTGGTTTAGTTTAAAGCCCGGAATCATCCATATTTGTTGATTTCTTTTGGGTATTAATTTTCACTCTCACATTCCAAAGACTTGCATTAGTCATCAATCGATGTTTCTAAAGTGTGACTGAATGATTTGTGCCATCTTGTGCCCTGTGCCACCATTCCTCAATTTCCTTTTGGATTAATAAAGTATCTATCTATCTATCTATCTATCTATCTATCTATCTATCTATCTATCTATCTTAAGCCCTGGCTCCCTGTGACCCTGATTTGAATCTAGTGAGTATTAAAATGAATGACCGAACGAATGAGTTTTGATACGGTGAATAAATAGACTACTTTTCTAATTTGAACTTCTTGAAATCCTGTCATTATTGTGCTGATTTTCATAAAGCTTATATTCTGTTCTCTTACAGGGACATTTAGTTAATTGAAAATATAATAGATATACAGTAAAACAGATGGAAATTGTTGTTCACAAGAGCACTATCTGGGACAGATGATTAAATTCAACACTGAAATAAAACAAATAAAGTTTTAATTTATACTTAAGTTAAAGCACCAAGCTTGAAACTCATATTACATGTTGTCTAGTGACATTCAAGGACTGCTATACATTCTTATGCTTTTGAGGACCAAAAGTTTGCAAAAACACCTTTAAAGTAATGATTTCTGTTAACTCAGCCACACTCATAAAAGTTCACAATATGAAACACACAGGCATGGAATCACCACAGACAAACAGAGGCAGTAGAATGGGTTGTACTGAATACAAGAGTAACTCACAATATTTAATTTTCAGAAGTTTACACTCCCAACAGGTCAGTTTATTAACTTTATTCTGTAAAAGCAAAAGACTGTCACACATGAGTGTCAGAGATGTTGATTCAGTCTTTTCCAAGAATCCGGATCCACTGGACAGTTAGAGAAAGATGAAAGGCAATTTTTTCTCCTCTCTGCCTTTCTGCTCCTCCTCTGTCTCCACCTCCATCTCTCTGTTACAGCATAGAAACACAGAACCAGGAAGTAAGTGTTTATTCAGAATAAAACGAAACTTAGTGTGTCTCGGTGTGTGAGTGCGGAAAAATGGCAGAAGCCAGTATTTCAGTAGATCAGTTTTCAGTGGATCAGTTCAGCTGTCCAGTCTGTCTGGAACTGTTGAAGGATCCAGTAACTACTCCATGTGGTCACAGTTTCTGCATGAAGTGTATTAATGGTTGCTGGGATCAGGGTGGAGTTTATAGCTGTCCTCAGTGTAGAGAAACGTTCATGCCAAAGCCTGTTCTACGCAGAAACAATATGCTGAATGAAGTGGTGGAGAAACTCAAGAAGACTGAACTCCAAGCTGCTCCTGCTGATCACTGTTATGCTGGATCTGGAGATGTGGAGTGTGATTTCTGTGCTGGGACAAAATGCAGAGCTGTAAAGTCATGTCTGATGTGTCTGGTCTCCTTTTGTGAGACTCATCTGAAACCTCACTATGAAGTTCCTGCTTTGAAAAAACACACCTTAATTGAAGCTTCAACAAAACTCCAAGAGAAGATCTGCTCTCATCATGATGAAGTGTTGAAGATCTACTGTCGTACTGATCAAAGCTGCATCTGCTCTATGTGCATGTTGGATAAACACAAAGGCCACGATGTTGTATCCGTTGCAGCAGAAAGATCTGAGAAACAGGTGAGAACCTGCAATGCTTTAGAGTCAATTCATCTCTAATTCTGTGTCTAATCTAGAAACAGATTCAGGTATTGAATTTGGCAGAATTGTTTAGAAATGGCTTATTGACCTGATTGGTAAATAATCCAGCGTTAGTTATAATCAGAACGGACAGATCTGTGAACATTTCAACAGCCAAATTCCATCTTACACTTTCAACTCCAGTTTAGTCTAATGTACACTTCTGATGCTGTTATTATGAACAATGAACAATGATTGATGAAAGAATGAAAGTTAAGCAAAATTCCTAAACTCCTTGGATTGGTGGCCTAGTGGTTAGGATACTGGACTATAGACCAGAAGGTCCAGGTTTCAAATTTCATCTTTGCTAAGACACCACTGTTGGGTCCTTGAGCAAATAACCCTTAACCCACAATGGCTTCAGTTGTAAGTTGCTCTGGATAAGGGTGTCTGTTAAATGCCGTAAATGTAAATCCTAAAAACATATCAATCCTGGTTGGACTCAGTGTTGTGTTTATATATTTAGATGAACTTCAGTCACAGAAGATTCAGGGCTGTGAGTACATGTACACTAAAGGAAGGCGGAATCAAGATGTAAAGAAAATATTTAAAGGATTTTGTAGTTCACCTGTGTGAGGGTTCAGTCTTGAATGGTACAAGTTACAGAACAGGGTTTGATGGGTGTGGCCTGGTTCACTTTGTAGGTAAGCTTTAGTATTTTAAATCTGACTAGCAATAGATGAGTAGAAAACTACAGCTCAGTACCCACTTCTCTCAGAATGTATGACCTGCTGAATAGAATCAATTTACCCACAGAGTCAGCTGCAGAAGGAGCAGAGGAATGTTCAGCAGAAAATTCAGAAGAAGCAGAAGAAGGTGCAGGAGCTGAAACAGGCTGTGATCAATATTAAGGTGAGCAGAGAGAAAAGTGGACTGTGAATCCTCTTGGATCAGAGTAAGAGAGGAATTGATACCTGATCTTCAAATGTTTCTCTATCTTGATTATGTATATCCTAACAGCACAGCGCAGAGGCAGCAGTGAAGGATAGTGAGGGAATCTTTACTGAGATGATTAGGTCCTTGGAGAAAAAACGCTCTGATATGACAAAGCTGATCAGAAATCAGGAGAAGGCTGAACTGAGTAGAGCTGAAGAACTCCTGCAGGAACTGGAGCAGCAGATTGCTGATTTTAATAGGAGAACCACTGAGCTGGAGAGGCTTCCACACACACAGGATCACATCCATTTCCTCCAGGTAACAATAACTGTCTGACCTACAGAGGACAAACTCTGAAAAAATACTCATGGTAACAGTAAATGTAGCTGTCTGAGATCTCAAGTGTGCTATGGTCTAATTTGTCTGGGATCATTCATTTCTTTTTCCATCTTTCTTCTTCCCCATTCTGTTCTGCAGAGCTTCCAGTCTCTCTGTGTATCTTCTGGAGGTGAGGATTCAACCAACATCATCCTTAATCAACAGCTCTCCTTTGATGGAGTGAGGAAATCTCTCTCAGATATGAAAGAGCGGCTGGAGGAATTATGCAAGGAAAATTTCAACAAAATGTCCAGACATGGTAAGAGGAGATGTGCTGCAGAGAAACCTTTCCTTTATAACCAAATCTTTATATTTTATATATGTTTGATTTTCCTACACACCTAGTCTGAGTATTACTATATTATTGGAACATTTAAATTGACTTATGTATTAAATAATGATATATCTACACCTAACATTTGCTGTGTCAGAGAATATTTTATTCACATTAAAATGCTGATTAATGACAAATTGTATCAATTAAATCTGTTTTGTGTCACTTGTTTCTCTGTGACTCCACAGTTGCATCAGTTGAAGTGATTTTACCTTCAGAGCCAAAGACCAGGGAAGATTTTTTGAAATGTAAGACTATATCTCTTTCCATCTCTCATTCTCTCAGTACAGGTTATTGCTGGCCTTCAGGTTTGCCTTTAGTATGTTAAAGGTAAAATATGTTATGGTTCGCCATATTAAAACCACGACGAACTGTGAAAACAAAAGAAAAATGGATTTAAGGACCCAATCGCAGTTAGCTGCAAATGAAATAGGTAAACCGAAATATACATTTACATTTACATTTACAGCATTTAGCAGACGCCCTTATCCAGAGCGACTTACAAAAGTGCTTTGTAATCTTCCTAGGAGATAGAACCTCATATTAGTACAAGTAAACAGTAGCTGAAGTACACAATCCAACTACAACCTGCTCATATCTGGTGTAGAATTTTTTTTTTTTTTTTTTAAACTGGAGGATATGCAGTTTTATTCACTCAAGTGCTGGGTGAAGAGGTGGGTCTTTAGTCGCCTCTTGAAGACAGCAAGAGAC